>JAOTOL010001500.1:0-360000 GCA_034440575.1 Imbricaverruca yamaguchii | reverse complement strand
CGGTGGACACAGACTGTGATGCCGGCGTCAGCGGTGGACACAGACCGCGAGGCCGGGGCAGACGGTGGACACAGACCGCGGAGCCGGGCAGACGGTGGACACAGACTGCGAAGCCGGCGTCAGCAGTGGACAATGACTGCCACGACCGGACGGCGAGAGGACCACACCGGCAGCACCGGCTCCACCGGGACGTGACGTTACACGTGACGCAACGCGATTCCCACTTCCTCGGCGTGTCAACCTTTCGTAGTGATCACCGATCGTACTGCGCAAGCCAGCTAACAAAACGGCTAATTAGAAAGACGAGTGACGTCCATTTTTACCAGCTCCTCCGCCTATCAATTAACTGTAGAGGGTCTTGCTTCCATTTATAGTTTTGACGTATGTAAATTGGAAGGCGTGGCTCAATTCGTGGTTGCATCTGTGACCTTTTCTACGCAAGTAATCACCTTGATATGTCAACGTCATTGCAACAGAACATTGACGTGGAATATATCATGCCATACCAGAGATTTAATTTAATTAGGAGGAACTTTATTTAATTAGGAGGAATTTAATTAGGAGCAGAAACCAGACTTAATTCCTGACAGCGTCCGTTGGAAGAAAGTAAAAGCCATGGTCCTCACGGTGGAAGCATTCTTTTACCCTTGCTATTGCTGCACCACTGTCTCCTCCATTTCAGGTAAAGTTATTACGCTACTGATGCCTCTTGTGCGTGTCTATGAGCGGGCAATTATGTGATCAGAATCCTCAATGGACCTGCTTGGGGCTACAGTCATGCGCTATTTACGTAGCGATTTGTTATCTGCCCACCAAATGGCAGCAGTTGTGCAGGTAACGACAGCTATTTGTCATCTGGGCGGTAGGGTGAGCTTGTACCTAGGGTGGGGAGAGGGAGAGGGAGAGGGAGAGCGAGAGGGGGAGCGAGAGGGAGAGCGAGAGGGAGAGCGGGAGGGAGAGCGGGAGCGAGAACGAGAGGGAGAGCGAGAAGGAGAGCGAGATGGAAAAGGAGAGCCAGAGGGAGAGCGAGAGGGAAAAGGAAGGTGAGAAGGAAGAGGAGAGAACGAGAGAAAGACAGAAAGGAAGAGTTAGGGACTGAGAGAGAGAGAGAAGTAGAGAGCAAACGAGATAGGGAGACAGAGAGGGGAGATAGTGGAAGGAAAGAAAGAGAGGTTAGCCAAATTAGAGAGAAAGAGACAGATACAGGAAAACCGGAACTGAAAATTAGGTCTTAATAACACAACGCGATGCACCTCCGCTCAAGTTGCCGATATGTGTATTCGTGTGCACATCTCAGGAAAATCCTTGTTGAATTATTTTTTTAACAATGAAGGAACATACATGTGGTGACAGAGAAAGTACACGCATCCGAAATAGGTGGTAGGGGTAAAGTCCTATTTAAGTTGATTATTTTCGGGCAGCTTCCATAAGATTTATGGTTAAGGTTCCCGAAAAACGGAGGTGCGGGGTGTAGAAGTCGCGCCCACCTAACCCTGGTCCTGGGACACGAAAATAACTGCTGTTTTTTGTGTGCAACATCTGCCTCGTTGAAGCACCCCATTGCATATTTCGTTCATTGTTAAACAGCACCATGTTGTTTGTATCTAGTCCACGTAATCTATTAGACATATGTCGCTCCAAAAGGTGAATAAAAACCATGCTCAGCCTTCCCCTGCACTCCGCACTCTGACTGTGGATCTGGATTGCACGAGACAGTATATTCACTTCAATGGTGTGCGTTTCCCACGGATTTCAATGCGTTTTCCAGGTCACTCGACCAAGCTTGCCTGATATGGGCAGGTGTTTATTCCGGTTCTGTGCACGGAATTGTTTTGTTTCCTACATCTTCATTAAAATGAACTGAAAGTACTCCCAAGGTCGTAAACTAGTTGTGGTAGCGGCTCACATGCACGCTTAAAGTGAATGTTTAAAAGTTGCATTGCAACTAGTAGTTTGGCATCATTTGCAACGAATCTTCGCTGAAAGCTATGCAGTCGTTTCGGTCAAGGTAACACTCATCAAGACTGACGATTCGGCGACGAGAGCGACAATGCCATTCACGTCTCACCTGAGCCGTCCTTTATCAACAGCAATGACGCTGTGAAGCAGGTGGGTGGGGTCAGGACTATGCCATCCCGTCGCAACAGCAATTATTTCACAATAAACGAACTCCTTAGAAAGCTTCAGCCACGGTCATGTCAAAAAGAGCCGTCCCTGGCACCATTTTGTCGAAGCCGCACGGTCGTCGTGGCATTTTCTGCAATCCGGAAAATCGCCGACAAACCAGGTCGCGCCGACGTCATCAGGCGAAACGCGGCGCCACGCTATCTCCGCCGCGGTAAAAGTTGCGCGCAGCCGCGCTCGTATTCTATTGTCTAGGTCGATGCGCGTCTCATAGACGAATAGCGGGAGGTAATTCAGAACAATAGCTTTGTCGCCATCTAACTGCAGTGGGGTGATTGTTTTTGTCGTCGCGTGGCCGGTGACTACTGAACAGTGTTCTTCGATCGGCATGGTATCGGAGGAATGGCCGGTCTGTTGCGGTGTCGGGGGTATGTTCGGTCTGGTGCGGTGTCGGGGGTATGGCCGGTCTGGTGCGGTGTCGGGGGTATGTTCGGTCTGGTGCGGTGTCGGGGGTATGTTCGGTCTGGTGTGCGGTATGTTCGGTCTGGTGCGGTGTCGGGGGTATGGCCGGTCTGGTGCGGTGTCGGGGGTATGGCCGGTCTGGTGCGGTGTCGGGGGTATGGTCGGTCTGGTGCGGTGTCGGGGTATGGCCGGTCTGGTGCAGTGTCGGGGGTATGGCCGGTCTGGTGCGGTGTCGGGGTATGGCCGGTCTGGTGCAGTGTCGGGGGTATGGCCGGTCTGGTGCGGTGTCGGGGGTATGTTCGGTCTGGTGCGGTGTCGGGGGTATGTTCGGTCTGGTGCGGTGTCGGGGTGTATGGCCGGTCTGGTGCGGTGTCGGGGTTGGTGTTGGCCGGTCTGGTGCGGTGTCGGGGTATGGCCGGTCTGGTGCGGTGTCGGGGGTATGTTCGGTCTGGTGCGGTGTCGGGGGTATGGCCGGTCTGGTGCGGTGTCGGGGGTATGGCCGGTCTGGTGCGGTGTCGGGGGTATGGCCGGTCTGGTGCGGTGTCGGGGGTATGGCCGGTCTGGTGGGTGGTCGGTCGGTCGGGGGTATGGCCGGTCTGGTGCGGTGTCGGGGGTATGGCCGGTCTGGTGCGGTGTCGGGGGTATGTCGGTCGTCTGGTGCGGTGTCGGGGGTATGGCCGGTCTGGTGCGGTGCCCGGGGGTATGTTCGGTCTGGTGCGGTGTCGGGGGTATGGCCGGTCTGGTGCGGTGTCCGGGGGTATGTTCGGTCTGGTGCGGTGTCGGGGGTATGGCCGGTCTGGTGCGGTGTCGGGGGTATGTTCGTCTGGTGCGGTGTCGGGTATGGCGGTCTGGTGCGGTGTCGGGGGTATGGCCGGTCTGGTGCGGTGTCGGGTTATGGCCGGTCTGGTGCGGTGCCCGGGGGTATGGCCGGTCTGGTGCGGTGTCGGGGGTATGGCCGGTCTGGTGCGGTGTCGGGGGTATGGCCGGTCTGGTGCGGTGCCCGGGGGTATGGCCGGTCTGGTGCAGTGTCGGGGGTATGGCCGGTCTGGTGCGGTGCCCGGGGTATGTTCGATCTGGTTGTGCGGTGTCGGGGGTATGGCCGGTCTGGTGCGGTGTCGGGGGTATGTTCGGTCTGGTGCGGTGTCGGGGGTATGGCCGGTCTGGTGCGGTGTCGGGGTATGGCCGGGGTATGGCCGGTCTGGTGCGGTGTCGGGGGTATGGCCGGTCTGGTGCGGTGTGGGTATGGCCGGTCTGCGGTGTCGGGGTATGGCCGGTCTGGTGCGGTGTCGGGGGTATGGCCGGTCTGGTGCGGTGTCGGGGGTATGTTCGGTCTGGTGCGGTGTCGGGGGTATGGCCGGTCTGGTGCGGTGTCGGGGGTATGGCCGGTCTGGTGCGGTGTCGGGGGTATGGCCGGTCTGGTGCGGTGTCGGGGGTATGGCCGGTCTGGTGCGGTGTCGGGGTATGGCCGGTCTGGTGGTTGGCGGTGTCGGGGGTATGGCCGGTCTGGTGCGGTGTCGGGGGTATGGCCGGTCTGGTGCGGTGTCGGGGGTATGTTCGGTCTGGTGCGGTGTCGGGGTATGGCCGGTCTGGTGCGGTGTCGGGGTATGGCCGGTCTGGTGCGGTGTCGGGGGTATGGCCGGTCTGGTGCGGTGTCGGGGGTATGCGGTCTGGTGCGGTGCGGGGGGGGGGGGGGTCTGGTCGGTGTCGGGGTATGGCCGGTCTGGTGCGGTGTCGGGGGTATGGCCGGTCTGGTGCGGTGCCGGTGTGCGGTGTCGGGGTATGCGGTCTGGTGGTGCCGGGGGTATGGCCGGTCTGGTGCGGTGTCGGGGTATGGCCGGTCTGGTGCGGTGTCGGGGTATGGCCGGTCTGGTGCGGTGTCGGGGGTATGGCCGGTCTGGTGCGTGCCGGGGGTCGGGGGTATGGCCGGTCTGTGCGGTGTCGGGGATGGTCGGTCTGGTGCGGGGGTATGCCGGTCTGGTGCGGTGTCGGGGGTATGGCCGGTCTGGTGCGGTGTCGGGGTATGGCCGGTCTGGTGCGGTGCCGGGGGTATGGCCGGTCTGGTGCGGTGCCGGGGGTATGGCCGGTCTGGTGCGGTGTCGGGGATGAGGCCGGCTGTGCGGTGTCGGGGTATGGCCGGTCTGGTGCGGTGTCGGGGGTATGGCCGGTCTGGTGCGGTGTCGGGGTATGGCCGGTCTGGTGCGGTGTCGGGGTATGGCCGGTCTGGTGCGGTGTCGGGGTATGGCCGGTCTGGTGCGGTGTCGGGGGTATGGCCGGTCTGGTGCGGTGCCCGGGGGTATGGCCGGTCTGGTGCGGTGTCGGGGTATGGCCGGTCTGGTGCGGTGTCTGGTCGGGGGTATGGCCGGTCTGGTGCGGTGTCGGGGGTATGGCCGGTCTGGTGCGGTGTCGGGGGTATGGCCGGTCTGGTGCGGTGTCGGGGGTATGGCCGGTCTGGTGCGGTGTCGGGGGTATGTTCGGTCTGGTGCGGTGTCGGGGGTATGGCCGGTCTGGTGCGGTGTCGGGGGTATGGCCGGTCTGGTGCGGTGTCGGTATTGGTGTCGGGGGTATGGCCGGTCTGGTGCGGTTCGGGGGTATGGCCGGTCTGGTGCGGTGTCGGGGGTATGGCCGGTCTGGTGCGTCGTCTGGTGCGGTGTCGGGGTATGTTCGGTCTGGTGCGGTGTCGGGGGTATGGCCGGTCGTTGGTATGCCGGTCTGGTGCGGTGTCGGGGGTATGGCCGGTCTGGTGCGGTGTCGGCGGTTGGCGGTCGGTCTGGTGCGGTGTCGGGGGTATGTTCGGTCTGGTGCGGTGTCGGGGGTATGGCCGGTCTGGTGCGGTGTCGGGGGTATGGCCGGTCTGGTGCGGTGTCGGGGGTATGGCCGGTCTGGTGCGGTGTCGGGGGTATGGCCGGTCTGGTGCGGTGCCCGGGGGTATGGCCGGTCTGGGGCGGTGTCGGGGGTATGGCCGGTCTGGTGCGGTGTCGGGGGTATGGGCGGTCTGGTGTGGTGCCCGGGGGTATGGGCGGTCTGGTGCAGTATCGGGAGTATTCATCGTTTGGTATTCCGGGTCAGAAAGTACTACCCAGCCGCAGTGGCCGAGTTAAGCTATATTTCTGAATAAAAATAAATATCCATAAGGAGCATAAGTACTTGTACCCATCTGATATAATTACATTTAGTTATTTTGGTTAGCCAGCAATCATTACAAGCAATGGAGTTCCACAAAACACTGGGTTCATGTAATGTATCGCAATTGGTAAATTCCCAACACATCACTATCCACACAAAGCATCTATCTGCCTTTAGATATGTTAAACCAATAATTCCACCTCACCATGCGCCAACGGGTCGTCTTTTGGGTACGCAAAGCGAACGAAAATTCAGATATTCATGAATGCAGTGAACCATAAAATGCATAACATACAGGACTGAATCTCGCTCCGGGATAGCTGGGTTGATTGATCGCTGATCCCGAGAACGTGTTCGAACCCGCCCTGACAAGGCGGGTCTGCTTCTATGTAACTCCCGCGGTCGATATAGTACTAGTCTTGAAACATCTACTAATAAGCGGGCAGACAGTCGCCTTCCGCCCCGCCCCCTCCTCCCCCACCTCCGGCGACCGTGACGACTCGTCGAGACATTGTCGGCACATTAATCGTTGATCACAACATTGTCAGCTTAATTGGGATTTAGTATCAGCGGAGAAGAGGGTTTTCGACGGTGGGAGATGGTGTTTTCGAAAAGAAACCTTGGGGGAAAAGGAAATCGTGAAGTAATCAACCAAACATTAACTTTAATAGTGGATGCTAAAAATTTACTGGTACATGTATACAAACATCCTTACATTCTTACAAACGAAAGGTGTCATTGCATGAGTTATTTATCCACTCTGTCCTCTCGCAAACTCGCAAAATTGCGTTCCTGAACGTCTTCAAACACATTCCTTTGTGAGTGTTGTGGATGTTTCATGGTTTGGTAGTCTAACAAGTGGTATTTTCTTTCAATTTCGATGAACCAGCGGACCTGAACGAGCGAACAATCAATCAGCAAATCAAAATCGCTAGAAATGGATCTAAATTTAAACTTGGGTAGGATCGGACAAAGGTTGCAGTAGAACGGCGAAGGCCCCTCCAATTTCCCATTCAGTAGGTATCCTATTCAATTGCAGAGATGCCACATGCAGCTTGTAGTGGACCGACGCAAGCCTGACATGTGTGGCCTGACCCGCACCGTCTGGGGACGTAGTGCTAACGATCCCCTAGGATTTTCCGCGGATAGTGGAAGAACGACGCGCGGCAGCGTTCCAACGTTTGACATATCTTTTCCCACACCAATTTGGCATGTTGTGCAAAAATTTTGGGGTCAGATCATCTAGGGTCAACGAGTTAGTCAAGGTCAAGTGAGGTCACCTCCAAAGATGTTCAGCCAGTCGTCATGCTTTAACGGATAAAGATATTTGAATGAAACTTTCAGCGTTTGCTTATCTTTAAGGACGAAACGAAACGCACTATAGGATTAAGGAATAATCTGTTTTTTATTACTTATTAGTTTTCCATATTTACCCATAGAGCTAAAATTGAAGATTCTGGCTAAAGTAAGCATTTTTAGGAGAGCGAGTTGAGTTGGAACGTTTTTCGATCCGCTCTGCACATTAATGAAACAAAAATGAAAGAAAATTCTAAATTCCAAATTGTGAATTAACACAGATTTTTGGGTGGGCAAACATATCAGCGCCCTGGTCGATTTCGCCTTCCATTTCTGATTCCAAATATTTTTCTTTCGTTTAAATCTCCCCAAAAATAAACTCCCCAGAACCAAAAATTTGATGTAAGTCGTTAAAACTGTAGCCCCCTAGTGACGTCACTTTTTTCTAGAAAAAAAAATATGGTGGTATCTGGCCCTACCCGCCGAAAGCTTTCTGATGACACCTCTTTTGTTTTCGTGCGACGCTTAGTTTGGAGATTAGAGGGGGTCCTTTCAACCCCCCCCCCCAGAGACGGGGTGTGAGGGTATGACCGGAAAGACAGGGAGGTTTAAAGTAGGCTCTACTTTCCTATAAGAGTCACAACAAATCGTACAGTGAATGCTTTGCGTCACTACGGACAGCCCAAATTCGAAGATTGTCATCGTAGCCCGTGAAGCGGAATGAGATGGTTAATTTCACACCCTCGCTATTAAGTGAACTAATTGAAGAGGGCCGACCGAATTCGGATAGAAGCCATATCTGAACTCGGAGATGGTTTGACTAAGGCAGGAGAGGGACCGTAAAGAGCCAGAGAGGGACCATCTAAGGTTGGGGAAGGGCCTTATTAAATCAGAAAGGGGCCGTCTAAGATGAAAAGGTCCTACACAGGTATGCATGTGTGTAGGTGTGCAGGTATGCATGTGTGTAGGTGTGCAGGTATGCAGGTGTGTATGTGTGCAGGTATGCATGTGTGTAGGTGTGCAGGTATGTAGGTGTGTAGGTATGCAGGTGTGTAAGTGTGCATGTATGCAGGTGTGTAGGTGTGCAGGTATGCATGTGTGTAGGTGTGCAGGTGTGCAGGTGTGTAGGTGTGCAGGTATGCAGGTATGTAGGTGTGCAGGTATGCAGGTGTGTAGGTGTGCAGGTATGCAGGTGTGTAGGTGTGCAGGTGTGTAGGTGTGCAGGTGTGCAATTGTGAATGTGCGTATGAGTGCGTGCGTGCGAGATTGCAAGTACGTGAAAGAGTTTGCAGGTAAGCAATGCAGAACACTAGCGTCGCTTAGGTGCCTTAGCAGTTAGTTAGTTAGTTAGTTAGTTAGTAGCAGCATGGCAGCCTTGCAATAAGTTGCGTGGCAGTGTTGGCGGTGCACCGAAGCAGGTGTGACTTGGCTGTTCTCATACCTGTGCTGTCTGGTCTGCGGCTGACCATTTACTTCCCCGTGTGTGATGTCTGTCGTCAGGCCGGCGCTTATCGTCATTCATTAGATTCTGTCTCGAATCTAATTGAAGAGCGCGCTTCCTCTATGACCCACTGCGTTACACGCGTCACGTGCTGTACACTTTCAGTTGTAAATTAACGGTGACATGTATGGACCCAGCTTTCCTCTTAATGCAATTAGGCACAACGCCTGTTGTTCGGGTACAATCACGCTTCAAGTGTGCCACTGCAGGCACGTAGTTGAGAAAAGCATCAATAACTGGTGAAGGGAATTGAAGAGTTATTACTCGCACTCTTCACAGTAATATTTGCCCCATATTACACATATGACCAATTCACTTTCACACAAAACCCGGTTCGTACTCGATGGCGCTGCTGCAACAATATCTGACCTGGCGTCGTCATTCTAATCACTTTTCTCCTGCACGCATGCTATTCATTGTCGTGTGCATGTCTGGCGAAACGAGCCGACCACACGACACTGACACACCGCGTTCCCCAGCCGAGCTGGTCGATGCCGACGACAGTGTCGCTGAAAAGCCATCAAGATGCATGTGTCAAGATAGCGTGTGTCTATGAGCCTGCTGTCTGACGACACTATCGGACAGTTACGGTATTATATTGTATTGTCATGCATAGGGTGATCCACTATTTCAGTGGCTATTATGCCCTGAGTCATAGGCGAAGGAGTAAAAACATAAATGTTACAATCAAAAGCATACATGCAAGGGGTCAAATGCATACATACATCAGTCTCATAATGATGCAAACGTACATACATACAGAACAATCAAATACATAAGCAGTGTGTCCAAGACGTGGGGCAGCCTGGTTACCGAGCCAGCAGGTGCCGCTTAACGGCGCGCGCAAAATGTTGTGGTGTCATTTCGGGGAGCTTAGCTGGGAGACAGTTGCCATCCCAGCCTACCTCGCAGGTCAGACACGTGATCAAATTTACGACGGCCAAATATAACTCATACGCCAAAATTCAATATTTTTTGGATTTTATGCATGTTGCCTTTTGTGCCATTGCCGTATATCGAAATGCAGTAGCTGACATGCGAGAGGACAAGGGCCGTGACGAGTGTAGTGATCATGCCCTCTGGTATGAGGTTGCGAGCATGGGAGAGGCCGACCAGGGTGCCTGTGTAGCAACGGCTGACGTGAGACATGTGAGCGTCCCGCGACAGAGTTTGGTCGAAAGTGATACCCAAATTTTTTACCTCGCTACAAGGCACGAGGGATGCGTCACGGAAGGAGACTCGAAAATTTGGGAGGTTGCGCAAATTTTGGCAGCTTCCAAAGACAAGCAACTGAGTTTTTGTCGTGTTAACCTTAAGGGCAAACGTCCAAACGGAACCAAACGTCCAGAGAGCTGAGAATGCTCTCCATACGGAAGATGAGCGCTGCGAGTTCGCTTTTTTTTGCCGGTGACGGGCACCTGGGTGTCGTCCGCATATTGCACGACATTTCCTTCAGGTGAAAACAACGCCATGTCATTCGTGAAGACGCTGAACAGCAAAGGCCCCAAGGCCGACCCCTGGAAAACACCCATGATGTTGGCCCGTGGCTGCGCTGTTCCTGAGCCAGTCAGTATTACGCTTTGAGTGTGACCGCGGAGGTACGACTCAAACCAGGAGGTTTCGACGTCGTACAGTCGGAGTTTTCGCAGTAAAATGTCGTGGTATATGATGTCAAAGCATTTCCTTAAGTCTATCAAGCATAACAGCGAGATCTCCCCACTATCGGTGGCGGTGAGGATTCGGTCGTCGACTGATAGCAGCGCTGTTTTCGTGGAGTGGTGGGGCTGGAAGCCATGCTGGGAGGCAGACAAGAGATGGTTGTGGGAGAGGTAGTGGTAGAGCTGCTTCTGCACCACCCTTTCTATCACTTTGGAAACGACTGGTATGATTGAGGTGGGCCGGAAATTGGATGAGACGGCTGTATCGCCGGACTTGTGGACGGGGTGGATAATGGAATGTTTCCAGGAATCGGGGAATTCAGACTGGATTAGGGAGGCGTTGATGATGTGTAGTAGTACGTCACCGATAGCTTGGAAACTCAACTTCAGCACGCGGATACAAAGGCAATCCAATCCGCGCGCTACTTAGCCGCGCATGGTTATGATAGTTCGTCATAGTGTGGTGAGGTCAATAGGTAAGAAACAAACGTGCAGGCTCCGACACGTGGCAGGCGGCAGTCAAGGGCCGGGACTTCGCCGAGAGCAGCGATTTCGGCAGCTACCTTCAGTCCCACAGACACAAAGTAGGTGTTCAGGTCATCGCCCGATAGCTGGGGCTGGACTTTCTGGGTTGCCTTTTTGCTTGCTATGATGGCCCGCATATTACGCCAGACCGTGTGTGCACCCTGTTCGTTAATCCGTTTTGAAATGTCAGAGCGCGTGTCGCGGCGGATGGTGGACCCGACAGCTCGGTTGAGCTCGCGATGTTCCGTCGACTCCCTTCCTCCGTCACGCAGTGCCTGACGGCGGTTGGCCATGAACGCTCTCGTGTCAGCCGTGACTGGAGGACGGTGACTTTCCGCTCCGGTGCATTCAAGTCGAGAATAGGTAAAAACGTCGTCAAAAAGATGCGTCATTTGTGGCAGACAGTCGAAGAATTATAAACTTCCCCCAACCACAACTGTATAAATCGTAAAGAAATGATCTTATTGAATTCCGCTTCAGACATCGAGAGCGTACAACAGTTGGATTTCATCTACCACGGGGCACGTTTACGCGAGTGGACACACAAGAGTGGGGACTAAAATAACAGTGACTTGTATGGCATTCTTTAACAACGTCGCGGTTTTGAACGATGCAAACGTCTAACAATGAACCTGTGGCATACGTTGATGAAGTGACAGTCTGGTACAGGGAGTAATCATGAAAAAATATTCCTCAAGACGCTGACGACCAAGATCACGGCGAGTCTTCTTCAGGCCACAATTAAGATCACCGCACATGATGACAGTTGCAGAAGTGTGTTCAATCAAAACACGCTGAAGCTGCAACTCCAGGTCTTCGGAATCTGCTTGAAGAGCGGTTGCGGTGTGCCTCGGAGGTCTGTACAGGCTGCAGATGACTAGCTGACGGCCTCGGTCGAGCTTGATGATGTTCCACAGGGATTCCAACTTGCTCTCCGGGTTGCTGGCAACACTAAGCTTCAGTGTCGATGCGGTGATGCCTTTCTTAATGGCGACAGCTACGCCTCCGTAGCCTCGGCGTTCGGGGAGGTCGGCGCGGCGGAGCGTGTAGCCAGGGAGGACCAGCAGGCTGTTCGGTGTGCTGGGTCTGAGTCACGTCTCGGACAGAGCCACGATGTCGTAGTCGCGATTGCGGAGGTCGTTGGAGAGTTCCAGCAGTTTCGCCTTCAACGATTGGATGTGAATTGATCCGATCAGGAGATGGTCGGTAGTGGTACGGCCGCCCCACGACCTCTGTCCGCGCGCGCCACGGCGTCGCGGCCGCCGACCGCCGGTCAGTCGGCCGCCGGCCCCGACCCGACCGATCGCCGGTCGACGCGTGACCTTGACCTTGCCGCTCAAGGGGGACGACACCACTGCCCAGAGCCAATGAGCGGTGGAAACGGAACGGCTGCGGTATGCAGCGTCAGCTGAGGCTGACATTCTGGTTTGATGCATTTTGTCAGCATTGCGTTGGCTACATTTTCCCGCTGGATATGCAGAACATTGGCGATACAGCTGATGCTACTAGTTAGGTACATGCTATGATTGAAATTCAGAGTATTTGATGTTCCTATCAATCTGAATGTATAGAAACCGGACTCCCGTGTTTCTGCCCAAACCAAGCTGGTCGCACCAGCCGCATGCTACATGGCACATCAATGTCCAGTTCTGACATCATGTCTACTGAACGCATTTAAGCATAGGGGCAGATCTATGCTTCCATTTCTGGTGTCACCGGGGTCGCAGCGCTGCATGTGGTTATGATGTGCTCTGGGTGTTCACAACGGCAATCTCGCGATGAATAGTCGGCGTATGGTGAGGAACAACAACCGGCTTGATTTTTCCTCTCGCCATTTGTCCATCGTCCCTTTTGGATTGAACGAAGAACTAAATGCGTTGACAAATTGAGACGAAAACTCTGCAAACGCCTTCTGGCTGACCTTCGCTGCACGTGGATACGCTACAGCACAGATGGGCGTCAGTCACTGCCACTGCAGCATCTGCCACGATGGCGACCGCGATGTGGTCGGAGGGCTCACTACCACAGAAATGGCGTTCCCTTAGGAAGGAACAGCTGGTCGAAGTGTTGTGCTCGAATTACACCAGTTGCAGATGTGATGGGTAGACGCACTTCCTCAGAGATGACGGTCCGCTCGGGAGGAATAGCTGGTCGAAGTGTTGTGCTCGAATTACACCAGTTGCAGATGTGATGGGTAGACGCACTTCTTCAGAGATGACGGTCCGCTCGGGAGGAACAGCTGGTCGAAGTGTTATGCTCGAATTACACCAGTTGCAGATGTGATGGGTAGACGCACTTCCTCAGAGATGACGGTCCGCTCGGGAGGAACAGCTGGTCGAAGTGTTGTGCTCGAATTACACCAGTTGCAGATGTGATGGGTAGACGCACTTCTTCAGAGATGACAGTCCGCTCGGGAGGAACAGCTGGTCGAAGTGTTATGCTCGAATTACACCAGTTGCAGATGTGATGGGTAGACGCACTTCCTCAGAGATGACGGTCCGCTCGGGAGGAACAGCTGGTCGAAGTGTTATGCTCGAATTACACCAGTTTCAGATGTGCCGGTCATGGACGTCGCCACCGCTGGGTTGCCTGGAGTTGGTACCCCACCTTAATTTTTTGGTAGGTTCCCACTTGGAAAGCTGAGAGTATTCAGGAACATGTGGTATCTTCCTCAAGTTGTCCAGTTTCTGTATCGGGCGATATCTGAATCGGCTGGATGGATTCGCCCGACGGGAGGGTCTCCGTCACAGCCAATGTGACACCATGGTTCGCGGCGACGGGTCCTCCACCGGTCCGACGGGAGGGTCTCCGTCACAGCCAATGTGACACCATGGTCCGCGGCGACGGGTCCTCCACCGGTCCGCCAGGCGAGTCTCCGTCACGGCCAATGTGACACCGTGGTCCGCGGCGACGGGTCCTCCACCGGTCCGACGGGAGGGTCTCCGTCACGGCCAATGTGACACCGTGGTCCGCGGCGACGGGTCCTCCACCGGTCCGACGGGAGGGTCTCCGTCACAGCCAATGTGACACCATGGTCCGCGGCGACGGGTCCTCCACCGGTCCGACGGGAGGGTCTCCGTCACAGCCAATGTGACACCATGGTCCGCGGCGACGGGTCCTCCACCGGTCCGCCAGGCGAGTCTCCGTCACGGCCAATGTGACACCGTGGTCCGCGGCGACGGGTCCTCCACCGGTCCGACGGGAGGGTCTCCGTCACAGCCAATGTGACACCATGGTCCGCGGCGACGGGTCCTCCACCGGTCCGACGGGAGGGTCTCCGTCACGGCCAATGTGACACCATGGTCCGCGGCGACGGGTCCTCCACCGGTCCGACGGGCGGGTCTCCGTCACAGCCAATGTGACACCATGGTCCGCGGCGACGGGTCCTCCACCGGTCCGACGGGCGGGTCTCCGTCACGGCCCATGTGACACCATGGTCCGCGGCGTGCCCGACCGTGCCACCGTGCTGTGAGAATTTCGAGATCAGGTCTTCTACGGTCAACGAACTAGTGAAGGGTATGTGAGGTCACTTTCAAAAACGTTGAACCAGTCGTCACACTTTAACGGGAAAAAATTGAATACAACTTTCAGTGTTTGCTTATCTTTAGGGATGCAACAAAACGAGCCAGCAGCGAAGATTTTGGCTAAAGAAAACACTTTTATAGGGCAGGTTAACTTAAGGCAACGTTTCTCGGGACGCGCTATCCGTTACATAAAGTCAAATTCAAAGGTTCGGGTCATTCAAGGGTTTCGGGTTCTCGGTCATACCCGTCGTGTGCTTTCCGATGACACCGCTTGAATTTTCGTGCAACGTTTAGTTCGGAAATGAGAGTAGGTATAAAAGCCCCTCACCCTCCACCCCCAGAATCCGGGTGTGACAATCTGACCGGAAAGACGCCGGTTAAAAGGGCTTGCAGCTTTTGCATATCATTTTTCATTACAACATAGGCAAACATGATTTTTACTTCCTCCATGCTAGTGCTGGAGCGATCATTTTCATTGCATTTCATTTCATTTCACTGTTAGCTGCTGCATAAAATGCTGTCTTTATGTCAACATCCAGCAATATAAATGACCATTGGTACGACTGGAGCACCAGCCCGTAAAGACCTAAATGCACAGGACCCGTGCAATAACCTACACATGACGCCTGCAGAAAGCCGTTATTTTGTCTCTACGGCATGAATTGAGTAGGTCGGCTGCTATGTGTAGATTAAACAGAATTACAGGAATATGGGAAGAGCAGTGCTGAACTTTAGAGCAGCTGAAAGGAAAATTGTTACCGTGAAAGTAAAAACCGAAAGAACATAGGGGTGAAGAAATCATGTTACCGAAATGCGAGTTTATTACGTTAATTGGGTGTTTGGGGATGGACGGAGATAAGGACCATTTCGTTCCTCTGCATAAAAAGCTTACCTGCGTGTCTGGGGGTTGCCCCCAGCTGGAAAGGATCCCACCTGAAAACTGAAGGCGACGACGATATTCGCGTCAACTCACCGATGATTCGGCTGACGAGGCCTACTCGTCCCGAGTGTGGTGGCGGTGATGAAGTGGGCAGTGATGTGAGTGGTGGCGATGGTGTGGTGTGGTATGATGATGGTGAGATGTGGGTTTCGTGCGTAATTGTGTGGGTTGGTAGCAGGTGACGATGATGTGATGCAACGAGGTGGTGGCGATGTGGAGTGGTGATGATGTGACATGAGGGAATGACATGCAGCTACATGATGGTGATGTGATGTGCTGTAAGGCGGTGGTGATGTGATGTCAACAAGCAATACCAAGGTGTGGCATAGTTAGTGGGAGTGCTGCTGTGGCGAAGAGATCTGACTGCATGTGGTGTCAAGGAAGAGAAGATGGCACTTTGAACTGTATTTGAGCACATCCATTGTCAGTGGTACTCAGCGTCTCCAGACTCTCTGGCTGACTGTCGGCAGCTGACGAAACGCACCAGCAGAATGTCAAACCGACAATCAATAACACAGACAGCGGCCATGCATCAATAACACAGCCAGCGCCCCGTCGGTTCATGGCCGACCTACCGCCGATGGGAGCGGACAGAAGCCCTGCTGGGGTACGGTGATGATATGAACCTGAGTGCTCCGATGACGTAATGACGATTGAATAATCGTGATGAAAAGTGTGGAATAGGCCTGTGGTTACGGGTATGGCGAGCGTGGCCAAGCTGGAAGTCAAGTCAGCTCTCTGACGCGCGGCACGCAGCTTACTTGCAGCAGCTGCGGCACGCAGTCTGGGGCTCGTTTATATGATTCACGATAATCCATCAGACACATATGCTTTCTCTAAGAGGTGCAATTTCTTTATTGGTGTGGTCCTTGTCACCATGAGCACTTGCATAGTCCTCACATGAATTTCCACAAAGAATGTAATGAATGATACGGTATGAAATTGAACAACATCAATATATGCATCGTGATCTGCATCGTAATCTGCCTCCGACTTTCCTTTACGCCTGTCATGTGCTTGTTTTCCGTCCTGCATCTGTCCTGTGTGCTCACGTGTTCTCGTGTCGACAGGTGGCGGTGCTCTCGCTTACGGAAGGACCACACCTGCCAGCGGCGGCCCGGGAAGTAAGCAAAGTCGCTTCGTCTTTCGCTGACATCCAGAAACGAAGGGAGGAAAAACCCGGCCAGCGTGACCCGCCAGTGCCGTCAGCACGTCCGGCCAGCGTGACCCGCCAGTGCCGTCAGCACGTCCGGCCAGCGTGACCCGCCTCGGACCCCGTTCAGTCACGTTTGCGCTGCACTAAAAACTCGGCGCGCAGGAGATTGGTCGGCAGGAAGGTGAGATGGGCAGTGGCCATAGGGGGCCGGCGGTGCGCGAAGTCAGCGCGAGTTGGCTTCCTCTCGGCCTCAGCCACGTGCGTGGCGAAGCTGACGTTCGCAGGCTACTGGAGCGCCCCAGTGGCCTGTGAACCGCTGGGGTTCGTGGTAGTGGTGGTGGTGCCATGTGAGTGGCAACTATCTGGCGTTCGACAGCAAGATCATCACGGTCGGTACAGATGGAGACATGGAAACTATCGTACCGATTCTAACGATTTAATGAATGCAATGTGGTGGTGGATTGGAGTTTAGGGGCCCGTCGACATCAAAGGTCATTTTGCGCCCATAACTGAATTTTAATCAATATACGGTGCCGCTATCATATCTTGCTATCAATCTTCACGGGTGGGGGTATATCACGTCAAGGCGAGCTTGTCGAATGAACGTAAAAATATTCCCAGACGCCACGACCTCAGAGTCGTTCCCTATTAGGATACGTAAAGAAGAGTCTGTGTTCAACCGTCCTAAAATCTGGCGTCGTAGAGGATCAAGCAGTGTACAGCCAACTAAAACATGGTGCACGGTAAGCGGATTAGAAAAGCGCGGGCACAGGGGGCGGTCATCACCAGTAAGCATATAACTGTGTGTTGCGAAGGTATGGCCTATTCTCAATCGGCAGAGTATTACTTCTTCCTGGCGTTTGGTTCGATGTGAGGATAGCCACTTCCCTAGTGTCGGTTTTAAAACACTGAGCTTACTACACTTGGAATTCCAGTTTCGTTGCCATTCTGACCGTATACTTGACAATATAGTAGGGTATATATCTCTTGGAGGGAGCCGTAGATTGACCACACGGCCATTGCTAATGGCGTGTTTGGCGGTGATGTCAGCAGCTTCGTTTCCCGCGAGTCCAACATGGCTAGGAATCCAGCAGAACACGATATTTCTGCCGGTGTCATGTAAGGATTTTACTACTTTCACAATCCTCCGAACAAGTCGGTTATCCTGGTTAAAGATGTTCAGTGCCTGGAGACTGCTCAGAGAGTCTGTGAAGACCACATGCTTTGTTGACCGATCTTTCTGTATAAAATAGAGGGCTTGCAGAATGGCATACAGTTCGGCAGTAAAAATCGAGGTTTGCGTCGGTAAACAGAAATATCGAACACCTTGTCGACTTACGTAAGCACACCCGACACCAGAGACCGACTTTGAGCCGTCTGTGTAAATGCGCGAAAATTCGTGATATTCGTGTATTTTCTCTAATGCTAACATGCGGAGTTCCTCCGGGTTTACCTGCCCTTTCTTTGAACAGGTTAGAATCATGCCAGTTTTCACTGGGACAACATGCCAAGGGGGAGTGCTAGGCGTGATTACACGTGCTATGGAACGCGGCCGGATATTACATTCTCGAAGAATCGAGGACATACGAGTTGAAAACGGTAATCCACGCTGAGTAATGTGACGTGCACTTGATTTCCCTGAGAATATCCACCGGTAGGCTGGATGGTTCCGGTTTTGAGCAACATTGCATGCATATCTCGCACCAAATAACTTACGGCGTAGTGCAAGAGGTAGCTCGTCTACTTCTGCCATTACACTAGCAGCCGGTGAGGTGCGAAAGGCTCCAGTAGCGATGCGAAGAGCTGCATTGTGGATCACGTCAAGGCGACGCTTGGTTGTGGCACACGCTTCGTCATAAATCAAACATCCATAGTCAATTTTAGAACTCACGAGCGATCGGTACATCAGAAGCAGGATATATCTATCTGCTCCATACGAGCATCTAGAAACTGTACGCAATACCTGTAGTCGCTTTGCACATTTCTGTGCAAGATCGTTGATGTGAGTGGAGTATGTCAGTCGACGATTCATCCACACACCCAGAAACTTGGCAGCAGGCTTGAATGGTATATGGCGTCCATTGAGCATGATCACGGGGTCAGTACAAGAGCGTTTGCGACAGAAGAGGATAGCGGTGGTTTTCAATGTGGACATCACGAAACCGGTTTTGTTGCACCAATCCTGCACCTTCCGAACAGCCATCTAGAGTTGTCTCTCAACCGTGTGCACAGAGCGCGAAGAGGACCACATGGCGAAATCATCCACGAAAAGTGCTCTCCCTACGGTAGTCGGCAGCGATGTACCCACGTCATTAATTGAAATAACAAACAATGCAACGCTCAGTACGCTCCCCTGCGGGACTCCGTTCACTTGTGAAAAAGTGCCAGATATCGAGTTTCCTATTCTAACGCGAAACGTTCTGGAAGACAGAAAATTTGACAAGAACACACCCATGGACCTCTGATTCCCATATTGTGCAGCTTCATCAGGATACCGTGACGCCATGCCGTGTCATATGCGCCGTCAATGTAAAAATATATCACTGCTGTGTGGTGGCGTTTCGTGAAACCAGTGCGCACAACTGAGTCGATGTTAAAATGTGGTCAAGTGTGCTACGGTGTTTTCTGAACCCACTCTGTATCACAGTAAGGAGATTGTTATGTTCTAAAAACCACATCAATCGGACATTCACGATTTTTTTTCGAACAGTTTACACAGGGAGAATGTTTGTGAGATGGGACGGTAATGTAATGGATCCGTGCCATATTTATTTGGTTTACGTATGGGGACTATAGTTTCCTCCCGCCATGAAGGTGGAAAGGTGCCTGATGTCCACATTACAATTAGGGCTTCCAAAAGTGTGTCTAAAGCAGCAGCTGGTAAACGTTTTATAATATCATTATGCATAGTGTCGGGACCCTCTGCCACGCTCTTGAGTGTGCTGATTGCTGCGGTTAATTCGGAAATGGAGAATGGTATGTTGTACTGGAGGACGTCGGTGGTGGAAAAATCAAGAGGACGTGCCTCGCATCGATCCCTGTGTCTAAAAAAATTATTCGTTATATGTGTTTTCCGAGCGTGCGGACAAAGCACATCCTATCTTGTCAGCCACTTCTTCCGGGTCGATGATGTCCTGTCCTGCCATGTGCAAGACCGGGAGAGGAACTGGGGTATGTTTTCCAGAAAAACGCTTTATGCGGGACCATACAGTCGATAGTGACGTGGTACGATTTAAAGTGCCTACATAGGATTTCCACGAGTCTCGCTTCGCCTCGGCAATAATACGTCGGGCGAGCGCTCGTGCTTTGCGAAAAGCTATTAAATTGTAAGTTTAGCTATTGTTATTAATTATACGGAATGCCTTCTTCCTAGCACGGATAACCTCCAAACACTTATCAGACCACCATGGGACTGGTACTCGAATTGACGTTCCAGATGACCGGGGGATGTGCCGCTGGGCACTCTGAACAGTTGCCGAAGTGAATATTTCCACGGATATGGCTAATTCATCGGAGTTGCCGCGGAGGGTGCTTTCAAGGTCAGTTTGGAAAGCTTCCCAGTCAGCTCGGTAAAATAACCACTTTGAAGGTCGTCGGGCAGCCGTAACTCGATTAACAAAATGAGAGTAAACAGGAAAATGGTCGCTGTTATACGGATCACTATCCACAGACCATTCCAAGACAGGTGCAATTTCTGGACTACAGAGAGTAAGGTCCAGCACGGACGTCTGTCCGGTCGGTAATGTAATATGTGTTGGTGTTCCCGTGTTAAGAATGCATAGAGGGAAATCGCTGATATAACGTTCCATTACACGTCCACGGCTGATAATCGTGGCTGAGCCCCAAAGAGAGTGGTGTGCATTCAAATCGCCACACACCATCACCGGAGGTGTCAGTTGAGCTACAGTTTGAGAAAGATCTGAAAGTGGAAACAGTCTGCCCGGTGGTGGGTATATGCTGCATATGGAAACGGTACGGTGGTTTATTACTACACGAGCAGCAATGCACTGAATATTTGAGGAAAGAGGAACATGTGTGAATGAAACAGAGTTGTGCACAGCTATGAGCACACCGCCATGTGACACAGTGCTAGACGGCACATCTTTTCGTAAAACAGTGTAATTTTTAAGTTGAAACGGAGCACCTGGAGCCAGTTTCGTTTCCTGAATGCATACAACTAACGGCGTGTGGGAACTTAAGAGATGCTGAAGGTTATTGAAGCTGGATTTGATTCCCCTACAGTTCCACTGTAAAACTACGATGTCAGTAAATTAATACAGTAAAACATGATCGGGGTCAAAATATATTGTTATATTCAATGGATAGTGGATATCACAAACCCAGCGACGGCTTCGTGAGTTAATAAAAAGAGAAAAAGAGGAAGAACATAAACCATATGGTCACATGTGTACGTCATTGTTGGTAGAAAAAGTCGGATGCGGTTTTAAAATTGAGTCCCGGTGCCGTGTCTTGAAGGAGTGTCTTTCGAGGACTCAGGGAGGCAGCTCCGATCAGGCCCGAGTGAATTTGTCCTTGGGCGGGACCTCTGTGAGCTACCCCACGGCGGGGATTCGGATGGAGGAAGCCCCCGTTTCTGGGGGACACTCGGCTGCGGCGGGGGCGGAAGACCCATTTCAGACGTTCCCCCCGGTCCCTCCACTCGCCGTCGCGGCGACGGGGTGGCTGAGTTTGGGGGAGGCGCGAGGTCTGTGCCTTGGCGGGCCTTGACCCGGGCCTTTTCCATTTGAGCGAGCCGAGCTCGTTTGGCTTCGCGAGCACGCCTTTCAGCTTCCTGAAATTGCAAGCTTACGTCTGGAATTAGGATTTGCCGGTGTGCGCTTTTGGATGGCGATGCAGGCGCGGATGTAGATGTCGAGGGCAAGGGCGATGGCGAGGCCCGGCTCTCGGGAAGGGGGGAGGATTCAGGGAGGGAGGAGGTGGAGAGGATTGATTTAGGGGTGGTGGTGGGGCGCGAGGGAAGGGAGGGGTGGCTGGAAGGGGGACGGGATGTAAGAGGTGGGGATTTCAAGGTAGATGGTGTGGTAGAAGGGGAGGGGCTGGGCTTGGGTAGGGGGGAACGAGCAGGCCTCTTCGACCGGGTGACCAGGGTCCAATCCCCGCCAACAGAGGCCGATCGAGATGACGCCTGGGATTGATCATCGGTGTCACATGGGAGTGGGACCTCGGTGGTTTTGGTGTTTAGTGGGAGGGGCTGCGCCTGCCTCTCTGGTGTCGCCAGAGGCACTCCAAATGCTCGGAGAAGGGCTGTGAGCTGGGTGATCAGCTCAGCAGCCCTAATGGGCTGTATGTTTTGTGGAAGCAACGTGGTGTTCTTGGCCTTTGAGGCGTAAGATTGTCTGGGATGCGACCTTTCATATAGCTCTCTAGCTTCTCTAAATGTTAATTTGTTGATGTGTTTAAGTGAAATAATTTATTTTTCTCTAATGTAATTTGGGCACGCACGATCAAACGACGTGTGGGGTACCTGTCCATCACCGCAGTTGGCACAAAATGGGCTTTCCGAATCGCAATTCTCAAAAGGATGCTCATGGGAGGCACACTTGCTGCAAGCTGGGCGGTTTCGGCAATACTGGGTAGTGTGTCCGAATTCTTGACACTTGAAGCAGCGCATTGGATTTGGGAAGAACTGTCTTACTTTTACTCGTAGGTAGCCAACTCTGATCTCGGGAGGTACGTCCCTCCGCACACCGTATACAAACTGAGATGACTTAAGCGCCCTAGATGCCTGTTCTCTTTCCGCGAATTCCACCTCCAGTGCTCCGTCTTTCAGTTTGTCACATCTGAGAATGCTTCCAAATCGGTCACACCCGTCCCTTCTCTGAAACGGAGACAGAGAAGCAAGACACTTGTTCATTCCTCTGAATACAAGCACACGAGGCACAGAACTATGTTCCGTAGGGGTGTCATCCCGATCTCGGCGAAAATCATGGTTGGTCTGGCCCTCACGAGAGGGACCAGGTGTGATTTTAGTTGGTCTGGATGCCATGTGGTGAGATTGTGTTCCACTCCTCGGGCGCCCCACCCCTTAGGGGCCCTACTGGGGGGACGCCTGGGTCCCGCGAACGGGAGGTCGCCAAGCGCCCGAGGAACTATACGGGGCAGGCGGTGCCTTCACCCGGCCGGGAGAGAGAGACTCACCACCCCGACCAGGATCCAGCGCCGCCCACCCCTTGAACCCGGTCGGCCGGGCCGGCAGGTACTGGGAAACCCAGACACCCAGCCCGAGGCGACCTGCCACTTGATCCGCGTGAGGCCCCACAGGCCCGCCCGCCCCTCCGGGATATCAGGACCAAAGAGGTGTGTTGGTCCCCCGTCACAACTAGCATCGTGCGACGGGGGACCTCAACCTCCAGGACTCCGTCAACCCCGGGGGACGGGCCGAGGGGGCGCGGCTACCCCGATAAAACTGAGCTGGTGGTCAGGACCGGGGAAGTTGCCCTGCCTGCTCATAGTAGGGATAGTTGGTGTTGCAGGGCCAGGTGAATGACATGGACGTTGGAATGATATTGGGATTGGAATGGGAGCGTATGGACGGAAGGACGAGTGAGGCACTCCTGGTCTCACCCCTCGCCGGTATGATGGTCGCCGGGTCATTGGGGCACTCAATTCCCCCCCACCGCGTAAAGGTGGTGCCTCATCGGGGGGGGGGGGGGGGTTAATGAATGCGATCTTTATTATGTGCTAGGATCATCTTTTCACGCTTGTATCAGTTTTTTTTAGCAGTTCCATTGAACTTCATTGATGACTTGTGCTATGTGTAACTTTCAACACACCCAAGCTCATTTACCAAGCGGGAAATCGCAAATTATTGGACCCGTGAACACCGGCGGAAATATGCAAATGATGCTCCAGTATCGAACAAGTTCCAGTGAGCCCAAATCTAAGGTTGAATTGAAGGCAAAACTGCGTTTGATTGAAATTGTTTACAGTCCAATGCACCCAATAATTATAAACCGAGTTCATCCGTCCTTCCCGACACAAGAGGACAAAGCAACCAACGGCAATTAAGTGGTACGAGACGCTTTAATCGCAAAAATATAAGTGCTGGAAAAGAAATAGGTTCAACGATTCGGCTCTCGATGTAGCACATCTGATGCAAGTGAAGAATGAAGTGAAACCATAAACCTTTCATATACCTCACATTTCAGGCTTCCACTTAAATTGCACAAGTCGATCAATATCCTGCGAGCCCTCTCCGCCACTTTATATGGCTCAGACCGGAAGACCCTCCTCAGGTTGTAGGCTGAAGCGACTCGACCCATGTCTTCCCAGGGCAGAGGAGACCAGTGCAGGCCAGCGCCCTAGCCAACTGAGCTGCAAGGGCGGCTACCGCGCCTATCGTAGAAACACAACTAGAGGATATCGCATACATGAGATAAAGCGTAAACGCGTAGACTCAACATCACACTCAGCGCAGTATATGTGCAATGTATATTTCGCCTTCACAGTATGGAATACCATAAATGAACGCACCAGGCAACGTCAAGTGGCGCTCGCAGAGATGCGCATATGTTACGCAAAACTCACCCACAGCTACGTCATCACAAAACCACGATCCACATACAGCTCATGTAAGCGACCACTGCCATTCAAACACATACCCACCCATTGGACCAAAAACACACCATGCCGCCAGCCACACACATACCATTGTAGCACATACCAACCCATTGGACCAAATACATATCATACCACCAGCCACACACAGACACACACACACACACACACACACACACACACACACACACACACACACACACACACACACACACACACACACACACACACACACACACACACACACACACACACAGACACACACAGACACACACAGACACACACAGACACACACAGACACACAGACACACAGACACACACAGACACACACAGACACACACAGACACACACAGACACACACAGACACACACAGACACACACAGACACACAGACACACACAGACACACACAGACACACACAGACACACACAGACACACACAGGCACACACAGACACACACACACACACACACGCGCGCGCGCGCACACACCACCGTAGCACGTCCTCACCCACTGGACCAAATGTACATACCGCCAGCCACACACATACCACTGTAGCACATACTCACCCATTGGACCAAATACACATCATGCCTTTAGCCACACATACAACCACTGTAGCGAACGTGGCATTCCATTCACACTCGCCAACATACTTGCGACAGCCACCCGCGCTGTATGCGAGCTTCTAGTCGCTTTCCTCTCTTCAACTGGCCTGCATCTTGGCCCACAAATCTCTAAAGATAAAAGAACAAAACATGAGAAAGGTACAACAGGACAAAATCAACGAAATAGGGCTTTCAGAAGACATGCAGTGCTACTCCAGAAAAAAAACACTATATTTTTAAACAGCCGAACAGAGCAAAGTATAACTCAAACTCAAAAAGCATGCAAACAAGCACAAGGGATAGAAAAGCTACAAAAACCACAGCAGCTGACATTACCGCGATGAGGAGGGCCAACAATGGAAAAGGAAAACCTCAGCATATCCGCAAGCAGTCTGAACAATGTACATAGAAGAGCATGCTTTCGTCCGATGCAAGTTCTAGTTATCGTTGGCTTGTTGGTATTTCCAATCCAGTTTCATATATCATTTAAGTTCGATGCTTACTTCCATCCACTTGAAAATGTGTGGCTTAATTGAAGTTCACATTATTTGTGGGCAGTATGCATGTGCACAGCAACGGCAATGGTAGGTGTAACTATTGCCACGAGGAATTCCAGCTTTACCTTCCTTCTTATGAAATAGAGATATATGACCACGCGGCGAGCATGTCACTGACGGAGAGAACCGTCGCCAATCCAAATCCGGCACCTGTGCTCAGCTGTAGCCAACTCGAACTGTCAGCCAATTCAACGAGCACCTTTCTTGCGACGCTGCCAAATTTGTCGGCGTTACGGCCACTCGAAGGGAGATGGGGTGGGGGTGGGGGTACCACAACACGGCACCAACATGCGACACTTACGCCGGTGCACATCGCGTGGATACATGCACTAGCGACGTATGGTGCTACGTCGGGCGGGGCAAAGGCCACGTATCCTCAGGCGGGGCATGCTCTCGGTGGGGAGTGGAGAGAGGAATTTTGTGTCCCGTTAACCCCGAGGGCTGGGACCTGCCCCGGACAAGATCGTGGGTCAACGATCAGCACCCGGCCTGGCCCACATGCTGCAAGGAGCCGCGTACACCAACACTTCAAACACATGTGGAGTGTATGGCTCCACCACAAAGCGCACAGTGCACCGACAGAACGCAAGCAGACGCAACGTCCACGTTCGTAACAGGATGGTGACAACTCTAAACACAAAACATCCTTCAGCACCAGATATCACAATTCTCACCAGAACACTTCAACGACCCCCACACCATCCACCTCAGACACAATCCACAAAGGCTAACACCGGGCCCGTCACGGTACCACACACCCAAAGACCCAACACGAGCCCCCACCCCCCACAACCACAGTTTGCGACATGAAAACCATCATGCACACCTCACAGGATACCCCCCCTCCAGCAACAATACCCACCACGCAAATAGCAACAGGCTGACTACGGACCCATCACACACTCACACCGCTCAGATGACGACTACACCTCAGACAGCAACTCCTCCACACCTAGTTCACCCACAGAACGCCCAACTTACAAAGCAAACACTAACTTTGTCTACAGCAAACTATCCACTCGTGGGAACATGCAACACCCACCGACAATGAGGAATATCCTCCTCCTCCTCCTCCTCCTCCTCCTCCTCCTCCTCCTCCTCCTCCTCCTCCTCCTCCTCCTCCTCCTCCTCTCTCTCTCTTCTCTCCCTCTCTTTTTTTCTCTCTCTTTTCTCTATCTATTCTACCTATGCAGTGTAATACAAAACATGGAGCAAAAGAAGAGAGAAAAGGGAGAAAGGAAAAGGAACCGAAACAAGAGCAAAAAATTAAAAGTTCAAAACAAACAAAGATAAAACAGAACAAATCATAAAAGTTGGGACACAACTAAAAAATGATGAAGTAAAAATACATACATAATCATATAAAAACCAAACGAATACACAAAATCCACCGGACACCGTCATATGAACGCCTTACAGCCAGGTGCAGGCTGACGTTACCGCCGGGGAGCAGGGCCTCTCCTCTAAGGAATTTTCACAAGGTGGGATTTCTTGTTCGGACCTACTCAGTATACTTTGGTGTCATTGGCGGATCTCGCCCACCTGTTTCGGAAGATTGCAACTTTCGGCGAGAACCTAACCTTAAATTCCCCCTCTCCAGTGGCGACCTAGGGTTTGTGTCATGTGAGTTGGCAAGCAGATTTGGAGTGTTTCGAACCTTCCACTATGTTTGGGCTAAAGGCATCGGAATTATACGTTTTTGAAATGGCCCTTTCAAGTTTAAAAAATAAATAATTATTTACAAATTTAGTTGTCCTGCCGGATGAGTCCAATCTATCACCATCGTTTCTGAGCCACCGAATTTTAACCCTAACTTTCCCGCCCTGCTCGATGGTTTTTCTTTTGGTACCCCTTGATAAGTCACCTCAGGCTGCTGAAGTTACGCCTAAACAAATCACTTACAATGCAAAATTTTCCAATTTCAGACAGTTCAGTTGACAAGGTCCGGTCGTCATCACTCCAACATTCATGAACGTTTACTGCCGCCTTGCGCATTCGGCGTATTTGCCACACAGTTCGAGCGATTCTACGGTTTTTGCTAGGCCTCCTACGATTTCCTAATTGCTACCACATAATATTTTTGCGCCATATTTTACGGAATGGAATGCTGTGCGTGGGGTTCGCCGGAAAAAAACTCGATAACTGCAAGTTGATGATTAGTTCTCTTCCTCCCATATTGTTTAGCAGGTAAGAAATATGGATGCTCGCAAGCTTTTAGGCACTTCATCTCTTTTGATTAATTTATTCCCAGATGGGCTACCGAACTGAGACCCTGGCTAGATGTCCATTTGTTTGACCCGTAGCGCTTTTCTTCGCCTAGGGGCATCTTCCAGCCAAATTTTGTTATGGGCCAGGCACATTTTTGAGACCTCGGCTATCGTTCGGGCTTTGTTGCTTCTTGTGCACCGGTTAATTTTGCTAAGTACCGGCGCGTTTTGGGACATCTTGACGTGTTTATTTAGTGTTCGACCTTTTTGTTCTTTTTAGGTACATGTCGCATTCTGCGATCCCGAGCCTGTTTTTGAAGCCCTCATGCAGTCTTATGGTCCCCGTTTGCTACAAGGGCCTCCGGTGTATTTCTAAAGCTCCCAGTGTGTGCATTCAGGGATGCAATTCATGTTTAAGGACCCTGTCACTCTTTACGAGACTCAGTACGCTTTGCAGTGCTCGGTGCCTTTTGGACCTCATTGTGCTCTTTGGGTCCTGCTGTGTTTATGTGGGGCTCCTGACGCACACTACTTTGGGCTCCAGTGCTACTTTTCGGGCCCAGACGCATGATTCTGGGGACCCGACGCCAGAGTCGTGCGCTCGACGCGATTTTTGGCAACCTCTCATTATTTTTTATGTCCGAATCTCTACCTTATTTTTCTTACTTCCGGCGCAATATTTGTTGTGTTCTACCGCGAATTTTTGTGCTCCGGTAAATTTGTTTCCGGGCCCTGGGCGATTTTCGAAGGCATCTGGTGCTTTGGGGCTCCAGGATGATTTTCCTGGCTCAGACATTTATATTTTGTGGATCCCTTATTACTTTGGAGTGCTCCAGCTTCATCGTTTTCGGGCCAAGATGCGATTTTCGGGGCCATGCTGTGCTTATTTGGGGCCCTCCACAACAATTCATGTGAGTCTCGACAGGAGGTTTTGATGCCTCGACACAAGGTCGGTCTTGACGACGGTATTTTTTGGAGGGGGAGGGGGGCTCACAGGGAGTTCCCGGCAGGGCTAAAAAATCGTATCGTTCTGTCGTCGTGGACGACAACCACGAACGGGGACTTTTGGCGACCACATTTCCATATCATTAGAAATATTATATGTGAAATCATATAAATGGTACCTACTATACATAAAATTGACTACGTCACGATATCCGTGTCAAGGTACGCAGGATTGAAACGAATCGGATTGGACCGGGACTGGAAATGTCTCTCCGTGCAGACCTCTAGAAATGTCACACCGTGCAGACCTCTACCACCCACCGCCACGCTACCATTTCTTCATTCCCAGCGTACGCTTTTGGGTTTCATCTAGTACGCTCAGCGGCAAAAAAAATGACTCAACGGCAACAAAGTATCGTCGAGACAACCATTCCATCGTTCAGACGGAGACGTATCATAACCTCCACAGGTCGTAACCTCCACAGGTCACAACCTCCACAAACTCAACACATCGCAGCGGTCGTAACCTCCACAGGTCATAACCTCCACAGGTCACAACCTCCACAAGTCCGCAGCGGTCATAACCTGCACAGGTCGTAACCTCCACAAGTCTGCAGCGGTCATAACATCCACAGGTCGTAACCTCCACAACTCCGAAGCGGTCATAACCTCCACAGGTCATAACCTCCACAGGTCGTAATCCCCACAGGTTGCAACCTCCACAAGTACGAAACGGTCATAACCTCCACAACTCAGCAGCGGTCGTAACCTCCACAGGTTGCAACCTCCACAGATTCAAGAACTTTTTTAATTTTATAGAAGCATCACTTCAGATAGCTATCGCTAGGTAGCAGCACGGTCTAGGTATTATAGCAACGGATATTGAATGAATGTCATGCGATTCAACGTTCAAGTATAGATAACAATATTTCTCACTAGATGGCAGGATGTGTCGTTGAAAACGCTTTTTCTGTGTGCGCGCACTGTTAACTTTTCAGACGTCGGGAACCGGCCGTCGCCCCGTGGGAAGCTGATATGCGGCGCAGTGGCGGATGCAGAGTGCGTACACCCTGCTCGGACCTGTTTGTATCAGATTTCATACCTACCTAGAATGTTGAATACATTGTGATTCTCGCGCAATATTTGCATTGTCCGCCCTGAATATGCCGACTAGTCATACCCTGGTGACGTCATTGATCAGCTGTCTGGGGAAGGAACGGAGAAAGCGCAGCGTCTGTGGCGCGAAAGTAGACGGTTCGCGTCGCGAACCAGTCACGGTGTCGCTGATGAAAAGTTATGGAAGCGTAAGTGGGTGATTAGACGTATAAAGTCCTGCGATAATGCAAATTTGTTGCCTAGCAGAGCACAATTTTCCACCAAAGTGAAAACAGAAGATGGTCAAGGTTCATGTTCTTCAAGAATTGGCTGGAAGCAAAAAACCTTTGCTGATTTATCATTCGGATATTTCGTGACTACAGATAGCCTGTTAAGCTCGTTGATTGCCTAGATCGGCTTTTAGTATTGTTGGTGATTCTCTGACATACATATTTTCACTTCATAAATGACTAAGTAGAATTTTGCAGAGATGATACTCAGGTAGATGAGGCTGGGGGACACGACAAAATTGAGGGGGACAAATCGTCACTTCTCAGAAATTGGGGGACATGTCCCCTCTCCAGCCCCCTCAATCGTTACACCCATGCAGCACACCAATAGTTAATCCCTGATTCCGAAGGGGGGAAGTACAAACGAAATGTCATCATAGATAAGGAATCAAATTGTGAGGCACCAAAAGCGTGTAAACACTTGCATTCGTAGCGGAGTACAATCTAAGCACATGTGGGAGGAAAATACAACTTGCAATGTCTTCATAGCCATGAAAAGGTTCTTAAAATGAATGACTATTATTTCAAGAAATGAACAACGTTTCGGATTTGATACTCAACTGCTGATATATGGTGATAAAGTCTGAAGCACAAAACGTCGGTAATGTAGTGAAACAATGTAACTTTTGAATGTACGGTCCCAAACGATTGAGGGCGAGGGGGTAGTACCTCGCGGGGTGATAATAAGTGTCATCCCTTTCCTAAAATATGCACCACACGACTGCTAATCGACAAGAACGTAGTATACAAACGTCTATGAAACCTAAAGTGATCTGCCCTAAACTTTATTTCAATGACTCCTAGTTCCTCAGTTGAACACGGGTCATGTTTGCGTTGGTAGACGCACACCAGCAGATGTTACGTTCAGCAATGAAACCGACATTGGAAGGCCCTGAGCCTTAAGCCCTCAGTCGGCGCGATTTTTGGTCAGGTGCATCGATTTGTAAGCCTCAATGCAATTTTGTTAAACTCTACTAGATATTTTGAGGGTCCCTTGTTTTTTATATAAACCGAACCATTCCGGAACCATGTGGAAGCCTTGAGGCCACGGTGCACTTTTTCAAGATCTATCTCTATTTTTTTCCCCGGGAGGATGGAGTCCAACGATTTTGTGGACTCTGATACGATTTTCTTAGGCCGCGGCGCGATTGGTATGGAGCCCAGCAAGGTTTGTTTGAGCACTATCGCCGTTGTGGTGTCTAGCGATATTTTTTAGAGTTATACCCAGCGCCTTTGTTTTGAGATGAATGGCTCACTCAATCTAACTACAAGATACCGTCCCAGCCTCCGTAACACCCAGCCCTACACCCAGCCGGTTTTATCTTTTATCACAACATTTTGCAATGTTCTTTCTGCAGGGTTTTGGGAGCAAATATGACGCCTATGATTGTGTAAGCACTGATGTCAGAGGATCCAAATGGCACAGTCCAGGTGACAGCTTGCGAGGTTGCCATGCAAACACATTAAATAGCCGTGAAAAAATAGGAGTATGGAGACCGGGTCTAGTTGATACACGGGATGGTTGATACAACAGCATTTTATCAAAAAGCATGAAGCCGGTTGCCATGGCTACTGTTGCACATGTTACTACTGACACCCTCTTCTCACGGAAAAATCAAGCCCAAGTACTTTTGACCCGAGACTACAGAATGGTAAAGATGTGACACATTTTTGGACCGAAAGTGCTTTTGCTTTGCCCTTAATTTCTAATCTGTCGCCCACTTGCTAACTTTTTAAGTGTCAGCTCATTACCATGTTCTCTCAACTTTGCGACTGTCAAATGAGTTTAAATTCGTGCTTAACATACACCCTGTTTCAACGTTTTATGGATTGGAAATTGAACAAAATAACCATACAATTGCCTACTTTTATTAAGGCGTCTGCTAAAACTGTATCAAGGTATCTACGGAATGAACCTTTGAGCATTCCATAAATGGCATAAACCATTAGCTATGGTCAGTCAAGACTCACACCAGTATTGTTACTGTAAGCGTGAAATATGAACCTTTGAAAATGAGCAAACTAGTACCATCTATATTCATAACATAGTTTACTTAACCTACATTATATCAACCTAACCCATCATCAGCAACAATTTAACCCTATTGCGGGGTAAGTTGAAGAACTGATAGTTGCGTCAGGATTTCCTCTTTGGTGGAAAGCCCAGAGGACGCCACGAAAACAAAATATCGTGATGACACCAGGCTTAGGCTCGGCGTAGGTGCAGCAATCTCCTCGCTACCCCCCCAAGTGATGGGTTATTTTAAGCACCAGATAAGCACAGTAGATGTTATACCAAAGTACGCCCACAAATCCAATAAATTAGCCAGACTTCGGCCGCTTTGTTGTAAACATCGGGTACGTTTGAAACATTTTTACCAACTGTAAAAATAAAGCATGTATTTGGAAGTTGATGGGCCCCTGCCATCCCAACTTTCAAGATGGAGAGGCAGTTTCCCATACTGGCATCACAGTATCTACAATGATGATATCTTTCACCTCATTAAACTTAAAAATACAATAAGTAGTACTGATACCATATTACATCCTAAGCGATCACTACAGCTTGAATGCGTTCATTCTTGCTATATTTGTGGTTAATAAGATGGAATTCAATGTTTAAATGTACCTAATTGTTCTAGTTTTTCTGACTGTGGGGAACCATTCAAATTGTCATGCTCGAACAACTTCGAATTACGCTCTCAATACGAACTAACGTGTGCATCGCTATGCCTGTTGCCGACGGTAGCACGAAATAATTGGTGATATTGCACCAGCCTCAGCATCACTTGAACTTCACCTTCCCTCGAAGAATTTTAATTGCCCACATGGAAGTAGATTAAAATACTTTGTTTTTGTCTAACGCGACATGGATATTAGTCACGTTTCTGTTTTCACCGTGAACCTAAACTAAATCCGTTCCCATTGCTAGTCGGTTGGTCATTGGTTTATACGACACATCGACCGTTGAGTCATGTAGCGTCGCCAATCTCTCACGCCGATTGGTCGCGGGCGAATAGTAGCGACAGGTGGGACTCGAACCCACAACCTTTCGATTGTGAGACGAGCAACTTACCCCTAAGCTACTCGTCCCCGTGTTCCCATTGCTAAAATCCTTCTGGGGAGGGCAGGATTTCAGCCCGCGCTGAATTCGAAGTTACTAACGTACAACAAACGTTTTCATGGGACAACAAATGCGACGCTGCGCTGTTTAAGGTAGAAATTCGAATTACCGCGGCCCATGCAAACTGAGTAACTGATTTGATTAATTGGCTTACATGTTCTCCTATCTGCATGCTGCATGCGAGCAGTATGATTTCAAGGTTAAAAAGCCATACATTTGACATATCGTTCAACACCTTGCACTATGCATATGTGTATCGACCTTAAACCAGTCAACCACGTCGGCCATTGAATAAGCCAGACCGTCCGCTGGTGTCAGTTCTCAGCACCCAGTCCCAAGCCTGCGTGGGAAGACCACGCATCAACTACCCCTCCCCCCCCCGACGACCGCAAGATATAGTGCCTCACCCTCGCCGTATCCAGTGACATGTGCACGTTGCCAGTGGCGTCTTCAGCTTGATCTCCAAGGATACCTCCACATGACTGACAGGGAAAAGCTGATGCGCCAACAGCGTAACAGCATACAGATCTGAAGATACTGTACATGTTGACAAAATGATGAATAGTTCAACAACTGTGTCCGCCACTGCAGTCGTCCGATTCCTAGCCTGCGTGGCCGGGCGCTCGACGTCGCAGCCCGGCTCGGCTTTCCCCGAAGAGGCGAGCTGGCCGCGATCTGAACGGCCAGCCTGCGTCTAAAGCAGAGCTGATCTAGAAACGGCTAACTAATGGCGATCTTGCAATTTCTAATGGAGCACTGAATCGGTACAAAGTAAATGAGAGTACTCCATATCAGCTCACAATTACCTCTGGTGTTCTCTTCCACAATCAACAATCATAGAGATGTGTCATTTGTGAAGGTATTACTGAAGAAAAAACACTAGGTGGTCATGAATATTGTGGAGGGTCGAGGAGGGACGCTCTGACATATTTATGTCTCCTGGTAGATCTAGAGAACCAGTGGATAAGCAGCCATATTTTGTGCCGTCGCAACAGACTAGATGACAGCCGTGCCCCAGCTCTGCTGTTAACGAACCAATAGGTGACTGAGCCACAGCCGAGCTCGGCACCTAGTAATATGCAGCGTGAGTGTGAATGTGTGTGTGTATGTGTGTGTGTATGTGTGTATGTATGTGTATGAGTATATTTGTGTGTATGTGCATTTGTGTGTTTGTGGCAGGAGGTGGCTTGATCACTAGAAGTCACTATGATCACTAGCTATCCGCTCTTCGGCGAGGGGTCACGTCGCGAAACACAAGTCTCTGGGACGGCTGCCGGGCGTCCAGCGCTGAAACAAACGCTTGCGAATCCTGCAAAACTATCGTGAATTTAACGTCGGCGAACACAAGGCACAAGAACAACTGAAGGCGCGGCATATACCTAACCTATATATCTATATCTAAATACAGGTCCATGTCTTCATCTACAGATATATATATATATATATATATATATATATATATATATATATATATACATATATATGCATACATACACTGATATCTGCATCCATATATTCCTCTCCCTCTCTCCCTTCTCCCTCACTCTTTTCATCTCTTGATCTTTGTATCTCTTGACCTCTATATCTCTTGATCTCTGTATCTCTTGATCCCCGTATCTCTTGATCTCTGCATCCCTTGATCTCTGTGTCTCTTGATCTCTGCATATCTGTATCTCTGCATATCTGTATCTCTGCCTCCATATTTGTATCTAAGCCTCTCTACATCTCTGCATCTCTGTATCTCTCTTTCTCTCTATCTCTCTCTACATCTCTGCATCTCTGTATCTCTCTCTCTCTCTCTCTCTCTCTCTCTCTCTCTCTCTCTCTCTCTCTCTCTCTCTCTCTCTCTCTCTCTCTCTCTCTCTCTCTCTCTCTCTCTCTCTCTCTCTCTCTCTCTTTCTGCATTTTCGAAGTGGTGTCCTTCGGACATGGCCGCGGTGTGACAATTTCTGGGTCTGCGCCTGGCTAAAATAGAATGCAATTCTTAAAAAGTTAATTTCATACCATGCACTATTTCATTCAGTGATTCAATCTTGCTATTCGGGGCAGCATCGTGACTAGGGACTGTCTAAAATATAAGAGCGGGCATCTGAAATGGTAGGTTATAGAGGGATCATCTAAGGTCAGAGTGACGACCTAGCGATGCCATCGGACGTAAATGAGCCGACTTCATTTGAGCACGGTCACCCAGAGGTACCATCGAACGAACTATGAAACATCATGCGAACCTCAACACATCTCCTCATTATATCACCCCGAAGCCAATAGACGGCACGCTACTAAGTATGACTAACCTTGGGTGTAGCCCATAATATACTGATTTCCATAATGTATTATGGTAGCATAGATACAATAATGAAGTCTACACCTTACTACATCAACTTCAAGTGCGCGAATGCCACACAAATTGCGTCAAAGACCCCAAACAGGTGTCGGGCCCCGGAAGGAAGTGCGTTGGAGCACGGAAAAGATGCGCCAGGAGCCCGAAGAATCGCACCGGGGCTCACAAATACCGCGCAGGAGGCTTACAAAAATAGAAGTCGACCCCAATAAATCGCAAAGGGAGTCTATCGAGTTCACCCGAGCACCGGACAATTCAGAAGCGGTCACGAAAGAAAATTATCCTGAGGGCCTTTCTACTCTGAATGGTGCCATCCGCTGGAAAAAAAAACTCGTTGAGCAGCCGCAGTGGCATGCTAAAGAGGAAAATCTCCCTCCGTCCTAGCAAGGCGGGCTCCGAAGAACCCAAGAATCGCGCCGGGGTCCACAAACAAGGTTCTAGGGCAAGATACATTCGCGTCGGGGCCCCCATAATTAGGGGTTTTAAATAAATACAGCGGACAAGAAAAAACTTGCTTCGGGCTCTAAAATTTGCGCCGGGGAACGCTAAAATTAGTCTGGGCCTGGGGTCAGATTAGCACAACGCGACCTGTGAACTGGCGCCAACACCCCCACCCCCAAATGTCGCGCATGGGACCCAAAATTTCCGTCGGTAGTCGCGTAAGTTCTGGTCGAGGCATCAACAATTCCCTCGGGGCTCACAAAAATTGGCGTTGATGTCCCCAAATAAGCACAGCGTGGTCCCAAAGTCGCAACGCAACCCGACAATAATCAAGCCAGAACCATACAAAATACAGGGAGGTTCCGAAAAATAAATGTTCCGGCCAGAAAAATAACCCCTTAGTCCAAACATACTACGAGATGCCTTAACAAATCGCATACGGCACCGAAAAACATTCCGGAGCTCGACAAATCCCGGCGGGACATAAAAATACAGAAATGTCGCCGGGGGCCCGAAAAATAAGGCCTTGGCTGGGACTTTACATAATTCAGAAAAAGTCACCAAAAACTGTCAACCCCAGAAAACTGGCGTCGGATTCTCCCGGAACCACGCGACTGGGCCAGAAACGTCGAGACCGGATCCAAAGAAATTATACCGGGCCCCTAATATCGTGCTGAAGTCCCACAAATATCAGAAAAAACACAGCGGGACTCAAAGAGCATAACTGGAGGACGGAAATGCACCGAGCGCTTCAAAGCTTTCCGAGTCTGGAAAAAAGCGTCATTGCCTTAAGACATGCTGCTACTCTAAGTATACACACCGGAGCTAAAAATAAAGACACAACAGTCCCTCAAAGCACAGCGGGGTTTGATACAGCATGGGGCCTCAAAAGCAGGCTATGTCCCTAAAGAATCGGCACGGTCTTAGAACAGGAACGAAAAGACAGTGAACTAAATGAACACTGCGGGGTCTGCGAAAACCCATCGATGCTTACAAATTATCGTCGGTGCACAAAAATAAGTAACAAAACTTTACTTTTGTTTAAAAAGCCGGTATCGCAAACACGTCCAGAACCCCAAGGAAAAAAATTGCTGGTGCCTTAAAACACATCCGAAGACAAAAGGAAATCGGAAAGGTTAAAAAGAACACCTAGCTGGAGTCTCAGTTCCGTACCCAATCTGGAAGCGTTGTTATTTAATCAGAAATGAGGTACCTCAAAGCTAAGCGGTTATCCGGATTTCTTAGCCACTAGAAAACGTGGGAAGGAGAGAGCTAGTCACCGAAGTGAATTCAGGATGGGCCCTTGCGGCCCTAAGTCTGAATACGTTATGACTTTATGAAGTGTCGTGTGTTGTCACCTATCAGCTATTTTGCACTGCTTTGTTGGCCCTCAATATATGCGCTTTCATTCCGTTTCAGCCGGGTGTCACGTGATGCAGTTGTAGCATTTCCTTCCAAGTGGCAAATATTATAAAATGCACGACGTGCACTACACAAATGTTTGAGGTGAATGTTGAGGCCCGGAGGACGAACACAATACCATGTGTTATTATTTATAGCGTTTTTATTTTTCCCATTCTGTCAGCTTGCCAATCATGGCCTCCCACGAACCGGATCAAAGCATCTTCAACCAGCGATCACCCGTCTTTCCTTTTCTCATCCCCTCCAACAATAATCATGATAATTATTTCTTCAACGGCCAGCAAGTAGGTTTCGTTCTTACTAGCAGCCAGTGCAAACTTGTAAGGTGAATACTGCCTTAGAAGCGCCTGTGGGCCAATAAGTACTAAGTATGGCTATATCTGGCAATCTTAATCAAATCAAACCCTTTCTCACCTTCACCATCAAGTAACTTGCCATGAAAATATGAATGTGTGAAGAATGTCTAAGGGTAAAAGCTCAACTCAATGAACAACAATCTGAATTGTGCAAAAACATAGATCGGTGAACTCATAATGACACCCTGCAGCTTTTGGCCATTTCAAAATGTTCGTTTACGGGATAATTTGCACTGGCGTTCTATTATTTCTCCCCATCAACATCGGTGAACAACGGATGACGTCTCACGGACATTTGGTACTATATCTTGGAAACTAGGGCACACCACGTAGCCATTAGTGACGCTGTAATGAGCTTGCACTCACCCCACACATACGCACATAGCGGAAATTGAAGAAATTTTGTTTGAACAGTACTATACTAATGGTTTCACTCGCATCAAGAAGGTAAACCGAGTATTACAAATGCATCCATTAGTCGTGAAAAGAGTTCAGAGTCCAGCGAGAATTGTGAATTTGAACGTACTTATACTGTAATGGTAGTCCTTTTCAGCATCGCATCTTGTTGTTAGCCATAAGCGCGTCCTGGGGCCTGCCCCATCCCTTTAGCGGCCCCCAATTTAGTGGCAAAAGTTGTGTGTTTACAATTAAAATAATCTGGTTATCAACCCAAAAGTGCTCAACCATGGTACTTTGCGAAATTTCTTGATGCGTCCCTGCTGTTCACCCTGGCCCACTCACTTTTTGGGACGTTCCTACGCCTGACCAGGCCATGAAAAGGCATCATTGCATTTCATGGCCTGGTCATTGCATGGCATATTGCAGACGGATAGCATGCAAATGTCTTGCCATCATCCGCCACTACGTGTCGCATTTTTTCCCACGAGTCGACGCATTGCAGGCGAAAATCGTGTGAATGTTATATGATCATCCGCCACTGCGCAACGCAATACTTTCCCACGCATCGACGCGCGGGCTACCGAGCTCTCGAACAATAGGGAAGCTGCACGCAAAGAGCACGTACTCAATTGTATCATCCTGGCATCTGGCGATAAATATTGCCACCTATGATTCAGCATTCAATCTCATTAGTGTAATACGTAGACCGTGCTGCTACCTAGCGATAGCTATCTGAAGTGATGCTTCTAGAAAATTAAAAAAGTTATTGAATCTGTGGAGGTTGCAACCTGTGGAGGTTACGACCGCTGCTGAGTTGTGGAGGTTATGACCGCTTCGTACTTGTGGAGGTTGCAACCTGTGGGGATTACGACCTGTGGAGGTTATGACCTGTGGAGGTTATGACCGCTTCGGAGTTGTGGAGGTTACGACCTGTGGATGTTATGACAGCTGCAGACTTGTGGAGGTTACGACCTGTGGAGGTTATGACCGCTGCGGACTTGTGGAGGTTGTGACCTGTGGAGGCTATGACCTGTGGAGGTTACGACCGCTGCGATGTGTTGAATTTGTGGAGGTTGTGACCTGTGGAGGTTATGAACTGTGGAGGTTATGATACGCTGTCCCTTCTGGTCGCCGGTGGTTGTCCTCGTCCCGGAACCACTTTATGCTCGATGGCAGCGGTACGGAAGTACCCAACTATGGTATACTCAGCGGCTTTGGAGGCAAGCGACTAGACCACGGGTACTAAAACAACACTAGACCTACGTTAAGTAATGAATAATTTATAACATTAGTTGATTTTTTAAAAACAATTTCAATTTGAATCCTTTTTTTCATGTAGGATGTACGATAATATTTTTAATTTCACTACAATCGTTGGAAAGAATCTAGAAGAATATCATTCTTCTACGCGCATTCCCTCGCTTTCAAATCCGTCCGTTTCCATTTTAAACGCGACGATGTGCGTCGAAGAGTGAAATAGGGAATTGATCACGGTTCTTTATAATTGATGAGTGGTGAATGAGTGCGGCAATACAGAAAATACAGAATACTCCCTGGCAATACTCCCTGGAATACAGAAAAACAAGCCAACTATTCTTGTAATGATTGTCTATGCTGTTCTTAAAGATGTCCAGTGTGTTGCTACTGACAATGGTTTCTGGCAGCTGGTTCCAGTGTTCTACTACCCTGTTGGTGAAGAAGGACTGTCTTAACCTTGTCCTGCTGTGATTAACTTTAATTTTGAATTGATGACCTCTAATTCCATCATTTCTGTTAAATTCAAGCAGTTCCCTGAGATAACCCTGTTCCTGACCATGTACAAATTGAAAGACCTTGATGAGATCTCCTCTCAGCCTTCTATATCTAAGTGAAAACATATTAAATTTCTTCAATCTTTCCTCATATGCCAGGTTGCCCATACCATTCACCCTTTTGTTGCCTTCTTTTGTACTCTCTCTAAAAGCCAACAATCTTTTTCATAACCAGGGGACCAAGCTTGGACACAATATTCCAGATGTGGCCTGACATATGCACAATGAAGCTTCCTGATGACTTCCTCACTTTTGTATGATACATTCCTATGTATTGCCCCAAGCATTCTTAGTGCCTTCTTCCTGGCTTCTTTGGTCTGTTCTGATGCCCCCAATTTTGTGTTCAAAATAACACCTAAGTCCTTCTCCTGCTGAGTCACAGATAGTACTTGCCCACTCATCAAGTATGGAGCCTTGATATGCTACCTACCTACATGCATGATTTTGCACTTATCAAAATTAAATTTCATTTGCCATTTTTCGGACCACTTCACAAGCTCGTCTAAGTCTTTCTGCAGCAAGATTCTGCAGATAATATGTAGCAAGATACATATTAGACTGACTGCTCATAGCCATTTGATAGCTAGGTACCTATTTTATGTTAGATGAAAGGTGACTATTTGAGCCACATCAATTTGTGCTGTTTTTGGCATAGTTTTCCCATTGTCTTACTGATAATAGTATGTATATGTAGGTAGGGATGAAAAAAAAATTGCTTAAATTCAATTTATGGCAGCCAGTTGCTTTTATTAATTTAAGCCAGTCTAAACTGGCTTTTATTATTTAAGCCAGCTTAAATTCACGACACTTCTAAGTCCCACATTTCTAAGGCTCACAAACCATGGGTGCATTGACAGTGTTGGTATTCAGCACAATACAAGTGTAAAATACCATACCTAGAGAGAGCACAATGAAGACCTACTGTGCATGACCAGATGGTTAGTGGCAGTTTCTAGGCCAAAGCATGGACACTAGGTTGATTCACCTATCATCTAATGCTTTGAAGCTCATCTAATGCTCATCTAATGGATCTAATGCTCCACTTCCACAAGTGTTAGTGCTAACAGGAAATAATGCAGTGTAAAATAATTGACCATGTGGCCTGAAATATCACAGTTAATGGAATTGTGCTATGTCATCCTTGTCTTAGGTTTTTACCATTTTTTTACATGAGTGGGCAGTCATAATGTACATGACTGCTAAAAAATGTAAAATGCATGCGACTGAAGTGAAAGGCATTCCCCTTTTTTGATCCTTAAGTGGTGATCCTTTATTTTCTGCCAATCTTTCACTATTCCCAAGCAACTTCTTTCTTCATCCACACAGTTAATGATGAGGTAATTTTAGGACACTGAAATAATGTGCTACCATACAATGTCATGAAAGGCGTGCAATAGTTGACAATGTGTGCAAAATGTGCAATAGGTAGACAGATTGCTTACTGTAGCAAACAATAAGCAAACAGATTGCTTACTGTTATTTATGAATATGGGTATTCCACCGGTTTAAACCACCAGGTGGCTTAAATTTGACATCCCTATATGTAGGTAGGTACCTACCTACCTATATTTAGGGATGGAAAAAAGCTGGCTTAAATTGAATTTATGCCAGCCAGTGGCTTTTATTAATTTAAGCCAGTTTAAACTGGCTTTTATTATTTAAGCCGGCTTAAATTCACGACACTTATAAGCCCTTGCATTATTAAGGCTCACAAACCATGGGTGCATTGACAGTGTTGCAAACCATGGGTGCATTGACGATGCCGAATTGCCGAAAAGGACATTGGCGGCAAGATATTCTGTATAAAGGTAATCGACGCAATTTTTTATAGGTCCAGAAATCACAACCTTTTAGAGCTATCATTACCCCCTTTGGGTTAGGCCAACCTCGTGATTACCCCGTATCAAATTCAGAATGCCTCATAACCAAAGTTCATTTTCAAGGTTGAGAACATGTAGTATTTCCTGCCGATATATGTGCACAGGTTTTTGGCAAATGTACACAGTACTCTCCATACTCGAGGTTTGACGAAACCCGCTATAACCCCACCCCCAGCCCTCCACAAGCCAGCGCATTACCCCAGGTTGGGAACCCCTGTTCCGGTCCATGTAGCATAATGTTATCGTTTGCACAAAAGGTGACAACCACCAAGCCTATTCCGGATTTGGACGACGACCACGAAACCATTTTTTTTAGCCCTGGTTCCCGGACGGGTTTTACTTAGCTGGGGATCCAGTGCGATTTTGGTAGGCCCGGTACAAACTTCCCGACCCAGGCACGATAGGAAGAAAATGACTAGCGCTGTCGACGCGTTCTAAAATACAAATCCACCACAACCACCGGCCCAGGCGCGAGTTTTCTGGGGCCAATTTCATTTATTCGGAGCTCCCTACCCGAATTCCAAATTCCAAAAATTTGTAGCCCCTACGCAAACTTTCGGTGCTCCAGCGCGATTTTTGGAGGCACCGGCACGATTCTTCGGAACCTACCCCACTCAGCATGGGGAAACATTTTCGCAATCGGTACGCCACTGCGGCTGCTCACGGATATTTTTTTTGGAGATGGCGCCCTTCAGGGCTAAAAAAATGCACGGTGCGATATTTTATGCCCTGCGTGATATTTTAGGTCCCCGATACGACTCTGCGGGCTCACGGTGCGATTTTTTAGGTGACTCGGCATGATATTTTTGTCAGGACACGACGGGCGCTGGGAGTCATTGGCTCGATTTGTGAGACCGCAGTGTAATATTCTCGATAATAATTTATTTGCGTGGGGCAGCTGCGACTTTTGGGGACCCTGCGCGACCTGTCGGGCCTCTTGTGTGATTTTCAGGGCCCTGGCGCGACCTTTTCGGGCCCTCAACGCAATATCCCGGGGCCAAACCCGTCTTTTCGTGGATCCAACGCGATCTTCAAGGCTATCGACACGAATTTTTTGGCTTCTAGCGTGATTTTCTGGTGACTATGAGTGGACTTTTGAGGCTCCAGCGTGATTGGGCTCAGGTCCACATTTTTGGGGTCAGGCGCGATTTTCAGGGGCCCAGTCATACTTTTTTTTGGTTCTGAGCGCCATTTCTGGGGCGCCGGTTAGACCTTTTGAGATCTCCAGTGTAGTTTTCTGGGGCCCCTGCACACGTTTTTGAGGGCTCCGGTTCCACATTTTGGAGCTCCCCCTCTTTCGCGTCATTCCTAGAAGCCGCTGATTATGGGCCGAAATGCGATTTTATGGTGTCAGTGCGATTTTGCCCCCCCCCCCCCGGCGACATTTACAGGATTGCGCGCCTTTTTGTGGTCCTCAATGTAATTTTCAGTGGCTCCAGTGCGAATTTCGGTGGCCCAGCGGGATTTGCAGGGGTTCCGGCGCAATTTATTTTTATGAACCACTATGTGGTTCTTGGGGGCCCATAACTTGTAAGGGGCAACTGCCCCCTTTGTCCAGGAGAAAGGAGGTAATTTCGCCTGGGGGAGGGAAAACCGATCACCATTTCACCACGTTACACATCTTTTTTTTACTGAGGCATACTCTTCATTTGTCTCTTCATTTTAGCAACATCTAAAAATGATCACAAATGAACATCTAGCCCCCCTTACTCGTGTCACGCGGCCTGACTCGCATGGCCCCGCTCTTCTGTGGCGTGTGCAAAAGCTTAGTTAGTTATTTGGGCTTTAGGGCGCATCGACTTCATTGATCATGTATAAAAGTGTAGAAGGTCATGTTTTTGTAATACCACGGTTAATAGACCCAATTCCTGGCTTTATACTATGCATTCTTCACATAAATATTTCACATTTGAGCCTTCCTCGCCACTTTGAACTCAGCATAAGTGCTGCGAACTTGCTACCATTTTTCTTCTTTATACAAATACACCGTTCCGAGGAACAATCAGTCTCGCTACCCGAATTATATGAAGGTGTTTTTGTTCACTTCTTCATTGAAACTCCCTTTGATTAGGTTTTTGTGGGGAATTTTTTTACTCCACTAGGTGGGATTTCACGGCACTAGGTAGGACACATCCTACCTAGTTAACATGTTAGAGGAGGCACTGGCGGGGAGGGAGCGTCACCGGACACTGTCGTGTGAAAGCTTCACAGTCAGGTGCAGGCTGACTTCACCGACGGGGAGGCAGCGTCAACGGGCCCTCTGCCATATGAACGCCTCACGATCAGGTGCAGGCTGACTTCCCGCCGTCATGTCCGACTCAATGCTTGCAGACAAACCGGTAACCACCGGCGGGAACTGCGGCATCTCGGCGGCAATACGGCTTCTTGAAGGCCGCATTGGCGCCAGCGTTCAGCGACAATGCACGGCATCAGCGGAGAGACGTGTCGTCAGGCGGGCGACACCAGTCGGCCAGATGCTCCACTCTGGCAGAGATGCGGTGTGACCACACCATTGTAGCGTAGCGACAGCGCGACACCACCCCGACGCGGTAGGACTCGCCGCCACCCTGCCCAGTTCAGAGGTCATCGGCCGCGTCCAGCCGGCGAGGTCGCGGAAGCTGGCCGGCGCTGAGAAACTGTCCAGTATCGATGTGTTGCATCGGCCGGCACGGCGGACCGCGACGGCGTCGCCGATAGTTGGCTCTCATGTGCCAGATGGTGGTCAGGGTGATACAGCACTTCCCACCGTTGTCGGGTGCACTGTCGTCGGCTTGCAAAACACGCCAGGAAGCCGCGGGTGTTGCCGGGCCCGAGGGCCGGCCCACGCGTCGGTCAATACGTTCCAATCGCGTCAGACGGCCGCCAACGGGCCGGCAGGCAGTTACCACACACTGAGTGGATACCACGCACTGAGTGGATACCACACGCTGAGTGGTTACCACGCACTGAGTGGTTACCACACACTGGGCAGTTACCACACGCTGAGTGGTTACCACACACTGAGTAGTTACCACACACTGGCCAGTTACCACATGCTGAGTGGTTACCACATGCTGAGTGGTTACCACACACTGAGTGTTTACCACACACTGGCCAGTTACCACATGCTGAGTGGTTACCACACACTGAGCGGTTGCCACACACTGAGCGGTTACCACACACTGGGCAGTTGCCACACACTGGGCGGTTACCAAACGCTGAGTGGTTACCACATGTTAAGTGGTTACCACACACTGGACGGTTACCACATGATGAGTGGTTACCACACATTCCAACTCCTTTCAGCCTACAGTTTTGGAATGATTAGAGTAGACCAAAACAACCAAAATCTTCTCATATATGCTCACCAATTCGGCCGGCGGCTGCTGGTGATTTAGTGGTCGTCGTCTCCTGGACGGTTCAGCGCAATTGCCAGCCGTTCCACCTGATCATAGAAGCAGCAATAACCCGGCCGATGTAATAGATAAGTGCAATGGAAAACCAGGTCCAAAAGTTGCAGTCAAATCAGAGCTATTTGTGTGCGTTCAGCTTTAAATGCAGAGCTGTAACATTACCATGGCCACCGTCATGTATGCTAATCAATAATAGTACCACGACATCGAATCACAATCTCACCACATTCAGCAGCATCACAAGCATTGAATGATGGCACCGCCGTTTACTGCCGCAAAACGCCCATGAATTTCAGACTGAGACCGACAACGTAAACAGATGCCGCTACTTCCATACCACAATTGGTGCATTATCAACACATAATTTCATGTGGAATTTCTATCTTCTAGAATATCTGTGATTAAGCAGTGGTCTTTACAGTTCAGCCGAGTTGTAGGCATTTATTCATTATGAGCACCCACATAGATCCTCATCTGCAAGGAGCTGAAACCTCGGCCATTTCATAACATCACCAGTACAAATGTATATTTTGTATCGTCTTGGCGGCCTACCTCTCAACGAGCGTCAAACATGATATTCAGATTGATTCCCATTTCTGGATTCCTAGCATGTAACAGTATCTCTTCCAACAGTGAGCCACGTTGGAAAACATTTTTAACTCTTCTATTTGGAAAACATCGCGCAATGGTGCAAAATATTGCACGCTTTTGACAATAGAGGACATTTGCAGCTGCACCATGAATGCGTTCATTTCATCTAGACCACAGAAGTGGCCCAACACCGCCACACGCTGGACTGGCGCTGCAACAGCTCTGGAGGAATCCATTCGACTTCAGATTTTCATTCTGCCTCGATTTGCGCATCCTGGTGAGTTCTTTCTACACACCAAGCGCAGTTAAGCTGATTCGAAAGTAATCAACTTCCTGAACGCAGTTTTTACAGCCTGAACTTCCGTCCATGGCTGTAAAAACGTACTTCGGTGTCAGACACCACTTCCAAACAATAACTTCTAGCTGATGACCGTGCGGTAATCATTAACATTCTGATTGGACTGGCATCATAAACGTTAATGATGATTACCCAGGCCAACTCATTGCCAGACGCGGACGCTAGATGGTTCCTCGCGAACATCACACGGGTGTAACTGGTCAATCCATTCCTATTGCACCTGCACGAAGTGTGCTTACAGTGCGCGCGTACGTGTGTTCGTCTCTTCGTTGCTTTATGGCACAACATTGTTATGATTGGATAGTTGTTTCAGCGCGAAATGAACCGATACCTAAATCAATTTCGTCCAGTAAATGCATGTAATGCAATTGGCCTGGTCGTACAAGGTATGTGCTGACTTCATGCTCCCGGATTCAGCCGAAATGTTTGCAGACTGTTGCAATCGACTTCGGCGTCCGTAGAAACCCAGTCTTAGTTCGATAATCATTTACACAGCCTTTCTCCCCTTAAGCTAATAGCAATGAATCCCTAGATGCAGAGCATGCGAAGAAGCCGTATCATTAGCTGTGTTCATAAATCAAGCTGAATTAATTTATGTTACAATTACAACCCATTTACATATTAACAGTGTAGTAAGCATTTCGGTAAGCACGAGCTGAAGGCACAGCGCCGTTGACTTCTAGCCCGGGATGGTAGGGCCCCAGTTCCTGCGCCTGTGCCGTCTCGTCAAGTCTGCCATCCGACCAGTTGTCAGGCAGAACATCTCCAGACGTGTACACGATCGCAGACGTGTGCACGATCCAGACGTGCACCCAGACGTGTCACCTATAGCGACATCAGTCAGATTATTGAGGGCGGGATGTGCTCTTGCGCTGTGCCGAATACCACACCAGATTAACTGAACGAGTTTGTGTGGATGTAGCTCTCGGGTTGCCGGTGACGTTCGAGGCAAGGGGAGAACCTCCCAGCCCTTGTATAATCCCTAGAGTGGGGGCATGAACTTCCAGCTTAACTCGGATTCACATTCAGCTACCTCAGTGTCTTCTCTCTTCTATGAAGAATTATGAAGCCAGTGGTGTCGGCTTCATTTGCATCCGGATAATCAAACTCGTTTCCCATGCTAGTTGTCGAGATCACACCCTATGAGCACCTGTTCATTAACTTCTGAGTATTTTGCTGTTTGGAGGCACTTCATAATCCATTCTCTCCACAATTCTGGCAGCCCTTCTGAGACCTCAAACATTAGACATATATGCACTTGTTCTGCCTTTCCGTAAAAAACAAAATGGATTATGCAGCACCAGCTTTATTCCTATGCGTTCCATAATCACTTATTGTCATCTTCATAACCTGGCTTTCGTCCTTGCCACTCTACTGAAACTGCACTCACCACTGTCTCTGGCCACATTCTCTCTGTTATAGACCAGCATGAACTCACTATTTTTTGCCTTCTCCACCTTTCAAAACGGTGTCATTGAACACACTAAGCTTCTATCCAAGCTTCATGCCTACTGTTTAGATGCGGCCTGGCTCGCCTCCCATCTCTCTGGTCACACTCAATGTGCTTGTGTAGTTGACTGGCAAGGGCACCGTTCTCTTCCCAGACCCCTTCCCAGACCAATTGGCCTGTTTCAGGGATCTTCTTTCGGCCCCCTACTGCTTCGTTTTTGTCCTAGTGACCTCTGTCTATCTGCAGATAAGGCACTTCTTGCAGTACACTGATGATCCCCAAATTTTGTTCTCGGACCAAAAGGTTTCCTCCCTCATCTGCCTTGCTAGAACTTGCTCTTTTTGGTCTCGATCGTTCGTTTCATTATTGGTCTCGACTGTTCGCCTTGAAGTAAATACCATACAAACCGAATTCCTTGTCTCTGGCTGCCGTCCCAATTGTCGCGATATCACCCATCACTATCAATTTCAGAGACGACCCAGTCCCTGAGCGTCCCACAGTGAAGAACCTTGGTGTACTTTTTGACAAGCATCTCACGTGGGACGCTCGGAGATCTCGTCCTAGTCTCGCCATCATCAATAAGTGTAGCGGTTCCACGTCCGCCACTGCAATCCCTCGAGCCTATTTCCCATCATTGTCAACGCCCTGGTCATCGCGCATGTGCGTTGCTGTTTGGCGGTTTTGGCAGTTGCTACCAGAACAACATGAATGATCTTTAAAAAGTTTTACTTTGCGTATCGTCTCCGCCAGATGCAAATTCGATCGAACGACGAGCATTTGAAATGAACTAGGCCGGCCCACTGCCCGTCAACTATACCAACGGCCTATCTCAGTTTCCTTCACATTGCATCTGCCGGTGAACCACATTTATTAATTATATCGGTGAAACCTCGAACTCAGCTCTCGTAACAGTTGCCGGGACACAGATTTTGCGCTCCCAGTCGTGAAGGCGGAGGCTGGTAAACATCGTTTTTTACACGTCTTTGCAAAACAGTACCTTTCTTCCGGTGGTTCATCTGTTGAATATGAGCTGTTTTAATCATACGCTGAGGGATTTTTTTAAGCGTGTGATATGATTTGCGATTTGTTCCATCATGTCTTAGCTAACATGCTTCTGTTTGACTTTGAAACCTGTCCGACCTTTTTAGCTAACATGGTGCCGGGAGTAACATTTTATTTCGGGATGACGCCTTTATCGTGCCATACAGTAAAATACAATATAACATAGTTTAATACAATGCACCTACTTCCGTAGCAGCAGTTGGTGCAATCCTAACACGCTCATGAAAATGCAAATGTATATTTGATTCCCGTGTGCAGTGAATCTATGTTCTGCACAAATCTACATCAATTATATTTGATTTAGTGTATACGACCTTTGGGACATATTTAGCATGGTGAATCATGAACAGCATAACATTCAGAAGGATGTAAATTAGAAGCGTATGGTACAAATGAATGGAAATGAATGAACATCGATGAATGGTTTATGGCATCACTCCGAAGAAAAAAGCTTATGGGTCCACATCGGTGGACATGAAGGTGAATAATCGTTATAGTCATAACGACTATTAACGAATGCGTTATTATAGACGAACAAAAGTTAAATTGGTTTTCACTCTCTAGGAAGGACAGGAAAAATTTCACATTTCTAGTCTAGGAAAGATTATAAAGACCTTTACCTAGTGCCACCCATAGGCGTGATGTTAAGGTTATTGAAGCAGACGGTTTCAGGGAGCATGTGACAATAGTTCCACAGTCTGGCCACAGACCTGACCATGCGTATAATATTGAAAATGGTCTTGCACGCAAAGCGATCAAACGCATAGACACCGAGATTCAAGAGCACATGGCTGCATGTGCAGGAATATCATACCAGCCCTCATCACGAATTTAACGTTACGAGAGCTTGGTTGTTTAGGACTACGAACATTGTGCTTCAACAGCACTCGATCCTACGCTCGAAACAACCTCAGTTGTTTACCTTCCCTTTCGGGCCCCAGGGCAGGAATATATATACATATATATATATATATATATATATATATATATATATATATATATATATATATATATATATATATATATATATATATATATATATATATATATATATATATATATATGTGTGTGTGTGTGCGTGTAGGTGTGTGGGTGTGTGTGTGTGCGTGTGTGCGTGTGTGTGTGTTTATCGTCAGCAATTCCATAATAGGGACTAAGTCATGATGACCAATCGCCGACAATTCCTGATTGTGGACGGCGTCTTGATGGTCATTCGCTGGCAATTCTTGATTCTGAATGGCGTTATGGTGGCCAATCGCCGTCAATTCCTGATTGTGGACGACGTCCTGATAACCAATCGCGAACAATTCTTGATTGGTGATGACGTCATGGTGACCAGGCGCCGGCAATTCTTCATTGTTGACAACGTCATGGTGATAAAACCCCGGCGATTTCTGACGGTGACGACGTTATGGAAGACTTAGTAATGGAAAGCACAACAGGACGAAAAAGAAAGAAACTGAGGAAACGAAGAACTAAGAAAAAGACACTAACTTAGATGTTCAAGCTACAAGTTCAGGAAACGAAAACTAGAACGCCGGAAGGAATGGCGAGATGCCGACGCAGGGTGACTGGGGGTGGCGACGCGGGTATTCCTCTAAATCCAAACTGAGCATGTGTCGATGTCATCCTTGCTTGCGCAGGCCGTGGGTAAGAGAGCTCGCACGTCGCCACTTGTAGGAGAAACCCCCACACCTCGTTTTCATCGCACCTCGTTAACTAACAGATATTCAACGCCATTGTCGCTCTGTGTATGCAAACGCTACATCATCGTGGGACCCTCGCCCTGCGGTGAAGTGATGCAGTTTTAATCTACTAAGAAGTGGTAATCATTGTAGATGTGGCAAATCATGTCGCATATACCCATGCAATGGTGCACCATAATTCGAAAGCATTGGGTGTACCTCATGCATATTTTCTACCCTGCCCTTATGCATATTTACGCTGGCCCGGAAATGTGAAATAAGCCGGCATTCTGCGTCAGCTCTTCATACGTCTCAGCGGTCGGATATGCAGACTGTGTTCGTTAAGCAAGCTCTCTTCGCTTCTGTTCGATTAGGTTTCCTTGATTTTCTTTCACTAAATGTGAATTCAGCAAGCCACATGTGCAGCAATCCAGAGCGGAACACCAGCCCGGCAGCCCGTTACCCGGACATCCTGGCAGCACCCCAGAGCGACTACTACGCTCCCTTCGCTGTTGCGGCCTTTCGTGTTGGGTCACGTGGGTGACTGCGGGCCGACCTGTCGATACGGGCAGCGGCGCTAGGGCGACGGCCACCGCCGACATTGATTCCGTGCACGGGCCGCCAGCACGGCCGTCGCTATCCGGAGACGTCGACCGACGCCGACTGCGCGAGGAGCTGCTCGGTCGGCACGTGCCACCCGGCAGGCGTGACGTGGAGGACGTGCCGAGGCGAGCGTGACGTGACGTGGCGGGCAGACGTGGGTCGGAGGCGTGCACGTGGCGTGGGTCAGGAGTCGTGCTGGTGCTCTTGCTGACGCTGGTCGGAAGGAGGTCTGACACTGGTCGAGGTCTGGTCACTGAGTCTGGGCGCTGGGAGAGGAGCTGAGGCCGAATACAAGCAGCACCGGGGGTGCTCACGCTGTCGCCGTCATCGACGATGTAGCTGGTGGGTGACGTCGCGATGCTGTAGCCGGCGCGGGTCTCAGAGAGCCGGCGAGGCGGCCCGCACGGGTCGAGTCACACCGGCGCCGCCATGGGTGCCGGCTCCAGCAAGACGGGTCAGCAACTGCAGCGGCATGACAGGATGTTCGAGAACTCGTTCAGCAGCGACGAGCCGACCGAGTCTCTGAGCATCGAGTCGCCGGCGGAGGCGGCGGCGGAGGCGGCGTCGGCACCGCGGCGGAGGGCCCCTGCGACGCGCCGCGACACGGTACCCTCAGCCGACCGGTGCGTGGGCACCAGCAGCGGCGCCAGCGGCGGCGGCGGCACGCGCGCCGCGTCCGCCGCCGACCTCACCAACCAGCTGCAGGAGCTGGACGACACCTTCTCCTCGCTGGGCATCGTCGGCCGACAGCTGGGCGGAGAAAGCTGCAGCAGCCCGGGTAGTCTGGACAGTAGCCTAGGCAGTGCACAGCTCGAGAGCCAGCTCGACGATGGCAAGACAAAGAGCGGAGTCAGCTGGGGCTCGCGCACCAGCCGCACCAGCCGCCGCGCACAGCCCTTCAGCTGGGAGGAGCGATCATCCAGCCAGCAGGACGACTGGACCTACCAAAAGGTGGGCACCCTCGCCAACGTAGCACGACATCTGATGGCAGCAAAACAATGAGATTGGGATGCATGACGCCTTCGAAGCTGTCAAAGTCCTGGGATATGGACGGAGGAACGCCGATGAGTTATTTCACGGGTAAACTTTCCCCGCTCATTAGAAGTGAGAGAACAAACCTTGAGATAGCCTCATCTAATTACCACTGAAAACGTATACGGGTGCTTACCTGCCAATGACCTGCTTACAGAGCTCTCCACCCGCACCCTAGATTCATGTCAATGCTACAACTTGACCAAACTGAAAAGTGGCCAAAGTAATACTTAGTAAGCTTGAACAATGAACAAAAAACAAATGATGAAAGTTATTGCGTGAACTCCGTGGGGTTGACATTTAGGGCAACAAAAGCGTTCCGGATTCATTTTGTGTAGTCTTGTTAAGCATAAAAAAACAAATGAATTAAGAAGGAACACAATGCGCGGATTCAGTTGACTTCTACCACATGTTTAGGGCATAAGTCATGTGATAACCTCACTGCACTTGTTACTTGTCAGTTTTGTTGAAAGTTTCGTGAATGTTTGGAAATCTGGTAGAAATCATCGTTAATTAATGCACCTCTTTGTCACAGTAAATATTCGCACAAGCCGTAATTATGGAAGGTAGGACGCAGTTCAATCTGAATACTTCTCCCGACGCTATGCCATCACACCAGAACGAACCCAGCCTCGCATGACCAAATCTGGCTCGAACTGATCCGGACCGACCTCACCCGTCTCAATCTGATCTCCAATCTGATCCCGACTCGACTAATCCCAATCTGCTCCGGAACCTACTAAACCCAATCTGACCCAGACACTACATGCACTCCATATCCATTCATGCACTGATATGTCCTGCCAGACCGCAGCCGATCTGTCTCGACCTTACCCGACCACACCTCGACCATCCTCTTGTGCAATGGCGCAGCCAGGGTTTGTCTAAGGGTTCTAATGCCAAAAGAAACAGAGCGAAATAGAATCGGCGTTCAGCGCAAGAAGCGCGCCGAAAATTTAGGGCTTTCCGTGAAAATAATCGCACAATTTTTTGTTTCATCTTGTGTATTTTTGGTTGCTAGCGGTGAGAGGTGAATCAGGCGCCAGCAGCACCCCCTTGGCTGTGTCTCTGCTCTTATGGTCCGGTCCGACTCCACCAGATTTTATCCAGCCTGAGTTGAGCAGAGTCGTTCCAACCAAGCCTAACCCGACTTGACCCGACCAAAACCGAGCCCACCCAAACCAGCCAAGTCAACCCGGCCCACATTGACTGGACATCCCCTAGCCCGACAGAGCCTTGTCCAGACTGACCTGACCTCTCCTAGCCCGACACAAGCTTGCCCAGACTGACCTGACTTCTCCTAGCCCGACACAACCTGGTCCAGACTGACCTGATCTACACTAGCCCGACACAAAGGAACTTACTTTGTTTGGAGCAAACGAGCCTGCCGGACTCAACGTTTCTGACTCAACTACGACTTCAGCTGAACGAACTCGAAACGTCTGGACTTGGCGTGATCACCCCTTACTCAGCCTGTCTGAAACTCGCCCAATTCGACCTGACAAGTGGCTGGGGGTCAGCATGATTTTGTGATGCCTGCTCTTCATAAGTGTCAAGCACTCGCAAGGTTTTTAAACCACTCCTAAAGCTAGCGTGTCGCCTTAAGACTAAGCGCCCTCATGATTACCAGCATTTTGCGTGTTGAGTGTCATGCTGAGTGTCTTCTTTAATTAACCGAACATGAATGAAATCGAGCGGTCAGCCCGACAAGGTTTGATGCCACTTTTTTCCCAATGGCATATCGCAGAATCACGCAAAAAAGAACACATGAATCCAGGACTGTATTCTCTGAGTTTGCATTTTCTGATCAGAAATGCTGGCTTCTCAATGTTTTCCCTGTGCGATGTTATATGAATCATGTTCCAGACGATTTATCTTTTGTATCCAGCGGTAGTTTAACCACGTCGTAATGGTACCGAAGCATGACAGCATCTTCTTGGTGCTTTTCCGTAAATTCCTGTCGGATTGGAATTTGATAGGGGTATATTCCCACTTTCAGGTAAAGTATGCATAGTGTAATTCCGCAAATCGCATTCTTCAATGAATGAATATAATTTGTCATTGGTGCAGGATGTTGCATGGCTAATCAAAAGGCCCGACACCGTTTCAAATCACTTCATGTTCACTTCTTCCCGTTCCACCCGTATTAAGCTAAAACAGCGTGGAAAACTGCAAGATATCAGAAAAAGTCGATGGCAACAGCTCTGCCTCGATCAGCTCAAAATCAGCGGATGGTATACTTACGGTCTATCACCTTCGGGACACTTCAAAGCAAAACATTTTAGATAAGTCGGGTATTATTAGTTTCAATCGGACAGGGCAATAAATTTACCCCAGCTGGGGCCACAACGTAAACCCGGGAAGAACGTAAACACGGGCACGTAATAACGTAAACAGAACGTAAACACAACGTAGACACGGGCTGAACGTGAGACCCAAGATCCACTAGCACCTCATTTTATATCGTAACGGGCGCGGCTAAAGGTCAAGCAAGATCGGACTGTCGCGGTCCATACCAAGCATGATAAACAGTGACTTGCCAAAGCTTCCAAATGACTGCTAAGTTCTCACTGTGCATTGTCTCCCTGTTCAATCTGCTAGAGCTTCCTTACTGTACGTATAGGCGGAGGTTCGAATCTTTTTGGAGCGGTTTGAACTCCTCCAATCAGCGGTCGAGTTCCTCAACTAACTACGGATTGGATCAGGGACGGAGTTCTGTAGACGGCATTTGGAGGGTCGAGCAATGCTAAAGTCGATGAATTAAAAATGCATTGGTGAAACTGGTGTGTTTGGTTCCATGCTGAAGCCTATAATTATTACAGGGACAAAACCAAACATAGCTTCTTCAAAGAAATATGAAACTTGACCTGTCCACGGCATTTAATTGTATAATCCCTACAGGACGCTGTATATTCACCACGGGTAGCACTGTTAGACCATCCTAACATGCTTTCTTGTCTTCTCCGTTGCTAGCTGTATGTGTGAATGCATGGGTGAAGAAAGCCATTAGGCTGGAGTGCATGGCCTATGCAATCCAATTTGGCCGAGATTTAGCATGACATCTACGATCAGTAACTGGAAAGAATTACATCAAAAACGTCATTTGTTATCCCCACTTCGACTGCAATCCTCCACTCATGTGTGTATGCTACCTAACTCTCAGCGTGAAGCCATGCAATGGTTATTCTCGCTGGACTTCAGCATGTGCCAGTTCCATGCTGCCAGTGCAGCAGATGACTGTGACTTTCGTCGTCTCTGTACGCATGTCTGTCGCCACCCTGTCAGCAAGCTGTATCATTTTTCAGGTCACGCTCGACGGCTTCGATCCGGAGAAATTCAAGAAGGCGAACAAGGTAAGCGAACGTCGACAGGATACTTCCTTCTACGCAGTCCGTGCGCGCGGGTCAGCAAATGCCCGCGCGTTGACGACCGACGACTGCCCGGCAATACTTCGCCGGCCCACGGAGCCTGGGTATTAAGACTAAATGGTACAACGGAATCTAGTAGGTTTTCTAGTTCCAGCTCCAGTGACGTAAGCAAAAATGTGCTATATTTCTAGTATAATCTACCAGGATTTTGGTATACAGGGTGACGTCACGAAAACATTCCAAATACGTTCTATGATTCTGGCTATGATTCAGCTGTCGCGTAGTGAAGACATCAGGGTGTTGTGGTCTGGCATACGATGTTTATGATTGTTGACATGGGAAATTGAAATATGAGACTGAGTAATATTGTTTGGATTCCTAGGGTAGTGAACATGCTCTTAAGCTTGGTACAGAATGTCTTCCGTTCATGGGATACAACAACCCTCAACCCGTTATCGTTCATAACGCTTAAAGTTTCACGAATTGAAATTGAAACCATAGCTGGATTTGCCAAATATGAGCCAAGGCTTACCGGTAAATGTATGGTTCAATGCGTTTTATAAATCCTTTGAACGTATCATTTTAATGCATTGCTTATGAAGGTGACTAATATGATGGAATCACTCATTTTCTGTTCAAGTGCATACTTTTCAGGTTGCATGTGAATTAACAACAAAAAGGACTTGTTTAGGTAGCAGAACATAAAATGCTGCATGGCTTAACCTAACCTACCCTAACCTCCCTTTGGAGAAAAGGCTTAGCTACCCATGTCTTGGAATATTATAATCTTGAATGTGCCGTGAACACCAGATGAGACCAACATAAATATTATGACAGATATATATCCATAGTTCAATACCAATTTCCCAGAATATGAAATCCATTAGATCGCACTAAAACGTAAGTATATCTAGTATGGCATGAGACTCATCATCTGTGGGGTATATAAGTGGGAAGTATCTGAGATGCAGGTTATCATAATTATTTAATGATCATAATAATATAACGTAAATAATATTAGTGAATGTAAATGTAAATACACAAAATATAATAATGTAATGATCTGTGTATCAGTATATACATATCGGAGTTCCTCCAGAGTTGCAAGGGCAGCATTAAAGTGCATTTTGATGGAAATAGCCTCATTTCCAACTGCGATGCTTTTGTTAACTTAATTTGGTTGTGAATTACCATTAATAATTAATGCCATTTTCTTACTGGAGTGCATATGCATTGGAGCATCCTTTCTTCATGGTCACATCCTAGACCATAAATCTTGGTAACTTGAGGTGCACTGTGTGCATTAGCTGGTTCACAAAGACACATGACCCCTAAAGGAGGAGGCGCACTGGGTGCACTTTGGAGAAAAAAAATGGACCAACTGCAGTGCAAAGGATGCTATTAAGAAGAGTATTTGTGACCATGCATCCCTAAAAGGATAAATAAAGCACTAAGTCACAACTTTTTCTGACAAGTAAGGTAAATAATTTCAGTATTCCATACAAATACCTGGTAGTAATGTTGAAGACCAGCATCAATCATATGTGTGATTTTCCTTTATTCGAAAATGACGTGGGAAAAGGGGCTGAAACCTGTCTGCATACATTCATACCAGTATCATAAGCTTCAGTACACTGAGTATTCAATTTCAGGTCAATTCAAATTGAAGTTTTATCAGTTCAAGGAGGAGGTTGGTCATAAAGACAAAGACATAAAGGCATACAAGATTAGTGCAACTATGAGCCACAAGGGCCCTTCTTGGTTGCACTCTGTACGCTGAACCAGTTGCCCCCCCCCCCCAAAAAAAAATGTCAATCAGCCCTCCCTGTAATACTGAAAAACAAGCCCTCTATTCCTATAATGATTGTCTATGCTGTTTTTAAAAATGTTCAATGTGCTGCTACTGACAATGTTTTCTGGCAGCTGGTTCCAGTGTTCTACTACCATGTTGCTGAAGAAAGTCTGCCTTAACCTTGTTCTGCTGTGGTTAACTTTAATTTTGAATTTATGACCTCTAATTGCATCATTTCTGTTCAATTCAAACATTTCCCCAAGATATCCCCTCTCCAGACCGTGGACAAATTTAAAGACCTTGATGAGATCTCCTCTCAGCCTTCTATATCTAAGTGAAAACATATTCAATTTCTTCAATCTTTCCTTATATGCCATTAACCATTTTTGTAGCCCTCATACTCATAGTATCCTCATTCTGAGATACACTCATGACCAGTGCTATCGACAGGCCTTCAAGGCTGGTGCAAGAAAACATTCAAGGTTTTCGTCTCCAAATGTTTCCTTGAAAAACCAATGAATCAACAGCTTTAAGCAGCAGTGATTTGAGGTTGTGGGAGGAACTGCTCCTACTGTTCACACCGCTTCCCTTTCCCATCAACAGAAACGCCTATATTTCATGGGCTGAATTTTACATTGGAAGTCTAAGTAGGCCCCTTTCAGTGATTAAGACTCCACGTTCACACATCAAAGATAGAGTAGCGTGGACAGTGGCGTACGTAGTATTTGTATGCGGGGGCAAACGGATTTCGACGTGACTCAGGCAACATTCGCGCAAATAGTCGCCGGATTTCGACCAGTATATTTCATAAGTACCCATTATCATCTTATGCTGAGATAAGTAGGAACAACTTAATTTGGCGCTGCAAGGTGCCAAACCCATCACCATCGTACCAGAGTGGGTGGATTTCAACCCTCTCTCTCCTGTACAAATACTTCCGAAATTACCGGCAAGTTTTCATATATGTATATATATATATATATATATATATATATATATATATATATATATATATATATTAATAATCCTGATTATTATACCATGGATTATTGGGGTGCAAGATGCATGAAGTTAATGGGAAGCCCACATTGATAGGTCACATGCTCCATGGTATAGGTACCCCATGCTAATTAAAAGTCAAAATTATTAGGGGACAGGGCCAACACTGAGGGGGCACTTGTCCCTCAAAAATATATCAAAGAACACCCTTGGTCTAGACGCATATTAATGAAAATGAAAAACAATCCTGAAAACCAGCTGAAGGTTCCGCATCTGCACATGGGTGATAAGGGCGTGGTATTGCAATCAGTATCGGTGCCTCCACTGGTAGCCTAAATATAATGTTGGCGCATTTTCCTGGCCGGATGGCTTCCATCTTCCCATGGGTGACACAAGCCCCCAGTGTCCCCACCCTTGTTTACGCCCCTGCATGAAGTGAGGAGGAATTACGCTGCAACAGCTATCTCTTACTTGCTCCTACCCCTCCTTCCCGGCCGAGATCTTCAGTTGGCCTGTCTCATCGTGCTGCTACTATCCGCGGCACCGCGCGATTCCTGCGGCGCTCGACGTGAATGTAGTTAGCGTGGGTCCAAACAAAAATCCTAGTGATAGGAGAAAATAAGGCTCATATTCGTGGACAAAATTCTTGAAGCTTTCCAAGGAACCCGATTTTGTCCAATTATGCTTGTATTTATGATCGGAAATGTCGTGTGGAAACACGTAACTTTGGCTGGAGCGCCTACGGGACTGAGCAATGGACATCTTTCATGTCGGGGCAAACTGTATTTTTTCAAGTTTCACTAATTATTTTTAATTCTAAACACGATGATGACATTCATTTATTTTTTAAAAGTCCCTAAAGCACTTAAATAATTTTTAAAAATCACTTCAGAATGCCTCGCTTTGTGATTGGTCAAAATACGTATAACGTCACGTTTGTTGTCGGTGGCGAAGGTTGATTGCCTGGCGTTCCATTTTGGGCATAGGACGCCGCCGGGTTTGAACTGATCGGGGTTGTTTTGGCTTAAATGGCATCCCACCGTCAGGCGACAATGGATCGCAAAAAAGGCTGCTATTGTAATTGCTCTGTGCCAAGGTGTAAAAATACAACTTTTAGTAAGCCAGACACGATATTCATCGGCCTTCCGGGTTCAAACAAGGTGATGAAGCTGTGGAGTGATGTTGTGCGCCGAGATGGTCCTCTGATCGCCGTGGTGATGTAGGAAAGGCACCTGCCTAAAGCCTCTTGATCTTCTTACCTCAAGTTATATTCCATTAGGTGCATGCATTCAGAGCTTTCTGGGTTTTTTTTTCACCGCTCCACAAGGTCACGACTGGTCAATTTCCTCAGTACCGAAACACGTACGTTTGTTTCCGGACGAGGACAGAGAGGAGGAGGGCGACGCCAGCTGCGGCCACAGTGCGGACGGGGACCAAAAGAAAACGCCAGACGCCACCTGCCACCAGCCACCAGCCACCTGCCACCAGCCACTAACACAACCCCAGAAACACACTTATACACACCGGACACAAACCTGACATCGCATCCCCACCCCTTGCACACAAACACTACCTTCCCGCCCATTTAACCCACCTTCAGCACCTCAAGACCAGCCCCGTCAAGGTCAGCTCAACTCTACCCTCTGCACCTGAAGAAAGTCTGTATTAACCTTGTTCTGCTGTGGTTAACTTTAATTTTCAATTTATGACCTCTAATTGCATCATCTTTTTAAATTCAAACAGTTCCCCAAGATGACCATGGACAAATTTAAAGACCTCGATGAGATCTTTATCGATCACACCAACATATACCACAAACAAAACCACGACGCCGACACAAACCTCGCGCGGCTCCCTGGTGGAGTGATGACTGCCACCGGGCGATCCGCGCGAGGAACCACGCACGCCATAGATATGAAAGACACCGCACACCAGAAACACTAACAATATACAAACAACTCAGAGCACAATGTAAGACCATCATTAAAAACGCAAAAAAAAAGACTTCTAGGAACACATTCAGCACCCAATTTAACAGATTTACACCTCCAGGCGAAATTTGGACACTTCTGAAAACATTCCAACACCGACAACGACCCCCAATCAAAGCCATCACACTTAGACACAACACCACAACAGACCCACAAACAATAGCAAACATATTCGCAGACCACTACCATCTCAGATCATCTACACTTCCACGAAACCCCCCACCTCCAATCAGACACAAACGCACACACCTCTACAACACTAGATTTACACTTACAGAACTACAATTAGCAATCGCACAGACAGGTAACACATGTGTAAGACCGGACAACATTTACTATTCTTTCTTCAAACACCTACCAACGTCAGCACTGCACACACTACTCAACACTTACAACACCGCGAGGACCACACATACATACCCACAATCCTGGCTACACGCTTCTCTCCTACCCAAACCTAAACCAAACACAGAATCAACTCTTTGCACCTCCTATCGCCCTATTGCCCCACTAGCTGCTTCCACAAACTATTCGAACGTCTTGTCAAAAAACGCTTCCTCTATATCATTCAAACACAAAACTTAATCTCTTCTATTCAATCAGGCTTCCTTCCCCATCGAGCATGTCTAAACAACCTCACTTACCTCATCACAAGCATCCAGGAAGCGGCGGCCAGGAAATGTTCCACGACCGCCGTCTTCCTGGATCTAAAACAAGCATATGACACCATCAATATAACAGCACTACTACAACACTTACACAACATCGACATACAAGGCAAACTGATGCACTACCTAAATTTCTACCTACTCAACAGATCTTTTCAAGTAAAAATTGGGCCCCACACCCCAGACGCCAAATTCCCCACCACCGGTTCAATGCAATGCTCAGTTCTCAATCCCCTACTCTTCATTTTAGCTCTAAATTCAGCCATCACCGACAACTTTTCGACCAAAATTGCAATCTACGCCGACGACATAGTATTATGGACATCAACAGAAGCACCAGCACACGCACTAACAGTACTACAACACGCACTAATAGAACTCCACAACAAACTTGCCACACTAAACCTTCATATAGCACCATTCAAATCCAAATGCATGATACTCGGCTACAACAGAGACACAAACCTACAGCCCCCAAAAATAAACAACTCACCCATTCCCTTTGTCACCACAACAAAATGTATAGGTGTCAAATTAGTGCAACGACTAAGCTTTCGGCCAAACCTCCTAAATATACAAAAACGCGCCTCAAAATGAATCAACATACTACGAGCACTTTCTGGCACACACTGGGAATCCGACCGAAACACACTTCTAACCCTTTACAAATCTCTCATTCGGCCAATTATGGAGTACGGATCCCCCCTCTTCGAAAACGCAGCTAAATCAAACCTCAAAATTATAGATTATATTCAACGACAATGTCTACATGTAGTCACAGGAGCTTACACCACCTCACATTCTCACGCTCTTCACACATACAACCACATCCCAGAACTACCGCACAGACGTACAGAAGCACTACTTAGATACCACTACAAAACACAACTCACGAAACAACACCCATGCACACAGGCACTAAAACTATGCACAATACGCAGACACCAACTCATGAATTCCTCACGACTACAGACCACAATAGGCTGCCGCATACACAGACGGTAAACTACATATATACACTAGATATAACACTCCCAACGATAATACCACTTCCACAACCCATCGCATGGTGGAAACAGCTGACACCCAACAGACACTTCCTCCTTGACAATCCGAAAAACACATACACACACGCAGAAATACAACAACTATTCCTACAATTCACAGCACAGTACGCAAACTACAATAAACGACTCCAAATCACATACACAGCAGACGGGCACAACGGCGGTGCTGTACCCCAACGCAGCACCGCCGCGGGTCATCCTACGTGCCCGTCTGTACGACACAGCATCCATATAAACAGCAGAATTATTCGCAATCTTCTCGGCATACTGTACCATCTACAACACCAAAATTGAACACAACATCATAGCCACAGACGCAAAATCAGCATTACAGAGCATAACACCCCACACCAAATACAAACACCCTCGCATACCCAAAATACTGCACATCCACAAACAACTCACTATACCACAACGACCAACACTTCTCTGGATCCCAAGTCACACAAACATACACGGCAACGAACACGCAGACACAGAAGCAAACATAGCCACAACACTACAACAAATCACACAATGCCCCTACTCACAATCTGATTACTACCCCACAATACGACAGGCCATCAACAAACACATACAACAAACATGGGATACAGTAACAACACAGCTACACGAAATACACCGCAAACACGAATACTGGCACTCCATCAACCAAAACACCAGACTCAGAGAACGGACACTAACACGACTACGCATAGGACACACAGCACTCACACACTCCTACCTTCTACTCAATCAACAACGACCACAGTGTACCACCTGCCGCCACACACTCACAATCAAACACATACTCATATACTGCACCAAATACAACAACCAAAGACAACATATCACAAACCACTGCACAACGAACAACATCCCACGGAACCTCGCCACGCTCCTCAACGACGACCATCCAGCATTACACGAACACCTCTTCCACTTCTTCAAGACTACACGCATTATGAAAAAAAATGTGAAAAAAAGAAAAAAAGGAAGAATATATGTAAAAAAACGAAAGGAGAAAATGAACAAAAACCAAGAAAACGGAAAAAGTAAAAGATACGTTACAAAAAAGAGAAAAAACAAGAAAAAAACAACACAAAATATGTTCTTTGTAATGTTCACTTCTGGCGATGACCCGACTCCCCCACCCACTACACCCCATACCCCAATGTGGCACCGACCGGACTAACCCTCTCTCTTGACTTCATCATCTCCGGCTTTCAAACAACTCTACTGCACCAACTCTACATCTTCAATCGATCCGGACTACCTCAGCTCTACTCTGCAAGACCATCTCAACGCTACTACTCGACGACTCTACTAAACCTCCACCTCGGACTCATCCTCCTACCCTACGCTACTCACTCCCTTACACATCTTCTCTTCAACCGGAACCAGCCGATATCACCACACGGTGGCAGGCTGGCAAAATCCACCCACACACAAACACAGGTGCATGCATTTCATCTCCCTGATGCCAATCATTGACCTGGTGCATTTGGATGTATATTTTTTCTGAGGCTGGTGTGCTTCGTCAAACAGTTTGTCACGCTTTGCAGTTTGGCTCTACATCCATGTATCATTGAATCATACAATCCTACAACTGTGGAGAGTCTTCCTACACCTATTGGTAATTTATTACATTAACAGCTACACCAGCACAATTGACATCTTGCAATAAAGCCCATTAAAATTCCACAACATACCTGGCATTCCATGCACCGACAGAATGAACCTGAAAACCTGTGTCACATCTAAAAGGCTATGGCCAATGCATACATTTAATTTGCCACCTGATAGCAGTCCCTTCTCGTAATATTCCATTGACATCAGCAAAACATCGCAGCATTTGCATGAGGCATCATACTCAATCTGTTCCACCACAATGATAATTAGAGTATCGACGTCTGCCAAAATATCATCAATATATGCATACATTTCACCCACTTCCCCATGTAGGGGAAGAGGGGGAGGGGTTACAAGCAGCTAAGACATGCAACAAATAGCTCTACTGCTGCTCCTGTATGGTAAAACCAGTAAGTATACTGTTTACTGAAAACAAAAAGGAACAAGCCATCGATATTCAAACAGTTGCTCTGGATAAAATTCCTCAACAGATTTGCAAATAGGAACTTTAAAACAGTTATCATTTTGTAGTGGTGTGTCATATCCTGAACATGAAAATGTGGTGCATGATTGCTTCACTGTAGCTGCTGTGGTACAAGTTATTTGTGGCTGATAAAAAATACCAACGGAATTTGAGAGGAAAAAGTATTGGTGGTCACTTACGTATGGCTTTCCTAAGCTAACCACTCTTGGAATCCTAAAAATGGCACCCGCAAACTTCATTAGCTCTGTACGCAAATAATTGGTAGAACTATGCAATGAGACCTTCATATTTCAGTAGAGAAAAGTCCATGGTGTATGAATATTACCATCTGTCTGTTATTTATACATTGGACGTGACATGGATGTGTCCAAATGTAGGTACTGGGGAAATGAAACATGTTCAGTTCCCCTTCGGAATTTCGTCAGTGCTTTTGAGAGAAAAAAATTACAGTGTTATCAGCATATAGAAATGTCTCACATTCTACATGTAAATTTGCAATATCATTTATATATATTATAAAGAGTAAAGTGCTTAAAATTGAGCCTTGTGGCGCACCCATTTCAATTTTTCTGAAAGTAGAGATAGTGTTATTTATTGTAGTGGCTTTTGTGCTTCCTGATAAATATGACTGTATTATTTCGATTGCAATTCCCTTTACACCATATTTTTTCCATTTTTGCACACAATATTTCTTTGTCAACAGTACCAAACGCCTTTCTCAAGTGAAGATAAATTCCTACAACATATTCATTATTCTCAAATCCTTTAGTAATCAGGCTCTGTATTAAGAGTAGAGGCATGTATGTGGACCTCTCTTTTCTGAAACCAAATTGCTTACCTGAAAGTAGGTTATGTAGGGTGAAATGTTCCAAGAGTTGGTTGTAGATTATCTTTTCTAATATTTTTTATATATATGGAAGAATACTAATCGGTCTGTAGTTACTAAATGTTGATGGGTCACCTTTTTGTAGATGGGCTTTACAACAGCGATTTTGAATGGCTTGGGGAAGATCCCACTACTCAGACATAAGTTAATGATATTGGTTAAGTGTGGAAATATTGTCCTATATGGCCGTTTAAATATCCTAGAATTGATTCCATGAATTCCAGACCCAACATTTTTTTAAAGCAATTTTTGTATCTAAATTATTTCCTGTTAATGTTAATAGCACCATTGATATACCTGGTTAGGTGTGCATATATTCCAAAGCATTGATGTTGCTTTCAGGAATTTGTTCTCTCAATTTTGGTGCAATTTCTGTGAAGTATTCATTAAATCCTTCAGCTATAGCTGCATAATTTTTATAGTGATGTCTGCATCTGTGTTCTCTTTTTTTTCAGGGATATCATGCTTTGAAGGAGCTTGCCTGAGCATCTGGTTAAGCATTTTCCTTGTCTCTTTTGGATTATTTTGATGTTTGTCAAATTCCACTTCATAATGAAGTATTTTTGCCTTCCCGATTATTGTAATCAGTGCATTTTTATACCTCTTATATTTTTTCTTGCTTTCAGCAGTTTCATGTGTAAGTTTTTGATTAAATAATATTTGCTTTGGTTGATTGAGCATAATATTTTTGGTGAAATCCATGGCTTAATGGAGGCTGTTTTTCTTGATATGACTTGAGTATATGTAAATTTAACAATTCCACTCTTATATGTATCAATTCAACTGCTACATGCTTTCTCAGGATCATTTTCATCAAAAATCACTTCAAGTTCATTGGTTAGATGATCCCTCAAACTGTCAATTTTATGAAAGTCAAAGGTAGTTCTTGTTATTTTTGCTGTGATTGGTTTTGGAACTGAAAATTATGATGTTGAAAAAATAGGGAAGTGATCAGAGAAATCAGATTTAATGATGCCAATTTCTTTAATTTTTCACACATTACAGAAAATATTGTCAATTATTGTGCATGATGTATCGCATACAGAAGTAGCCTTTGATATTATGGGAAGAAACCCATGAGAGCACATAGACATGAAAAATGAGTCAGCAAAGTGGTTGTTTGGAATTGAAAAAGGTCAGTGCTTAGATCTCCAATGATGCATGTAGGCGTGTTCAGTTTATTTATTGTTGTAAGACACTCCTCAAATTCCGACGAAAATTGTGCATTATGACAAGGTGTATGATATATCTGGCATATCTAAATACTTTGTTCATTATTCAATTCTATTTGGAGAAAAACACCTTCAGCTTCAGCAGCAACGAAATTAAATGGATAAAGCTGTTTTGCTTTTAGTGATTTCAAAGCATAGATAGCAGACCCTCCCCCAATTTTGTTTTCTCTGCTTTTGCAGAATAGTTCATAATCTTCGTCATCTAAGCTAAATTTGTGTTCATTTTTTATAGCCATGTTTCCAAAATACATATAAGGCTCCATTTGTGATTCAGCTGGTTTAGGAAGATATTGAGCTCATCAAATTTATTTACTACGGGCTTTACATTCAAATGGAGAATATCTATGTTTCTTCCCATGTCAGGACTTATTTCAACTTGTCTACTGATATCTTAAGCATCATATAAGTTACAGTTATCTCCAATGCGTTCAACATTAGAGTACGTAAGGGCAAGGTCATCTGAGAGTATATACAACAATGGGTTAAATGTTTTATTTTCCAAGGTAAGTAGGTATCAGAACCTAGTTGTAGGACCTTCGCAGCAAGGTAGTGCAACATTTATATCATACCAATATACGTACTCTCCACATCGGACTCGAATCATTACACACCCAGACCGGAGGTGCCCAGCGATAAGTGGAGAAAATTTACACGACTGCTGAAGTGATACTGGCAAGTTGAGGAAAGTAATGCAATGGGTGTCTTTAAAAAGAAAGAAAAAAACTCGTTATGAAGGAAGCCATGCATAAATCACATCCAAAAAGTTGCTCGGAGCAAAACATGAATAAATTTATTTTGTGCATAATTGTTTGTGAATTTAAAAAAAATCACATTTCACAACGAAGTTATTTAATTTTTTTAAAAAAATTAATAATCATCTCTAAAGTAAAAAGTTGTATTTGTACAAAGTACTAACCAACAGTTTCTTCTCTATTTCATTCATAAATGTGTATTGAGCGGTAGGCTAACTACGCAGAGGAGTACGGCCTTGCAATGGGCATAGTACGAGCGTGTTATGTTTTTGTTTGTCTAGGTGCTGGGTGGTGGTAGAGGTCAGTGCATGTAGGTATCCTGATCCAAGTATCTGTTCACCTATTTGCCTAAACTGAGTAAATATGCATGAGTTAATTGAGTTAGTATGATCACAGCCGGAATTAATAAATAGGCACGTACACGGCACCTGCCTACTATCAACATGAGCAGGCTGAGGTGCTTTTTTAGCTAGTGCGAAATATGATGTAGGTAATGAAAGTGAATGTAAGTACCTAGGTAGATACTACCCACCAAGGCAGACAGGCATGTACCTAGGCAGGACCTGTGTTAATTTAAATATGATTGCATACTTACATAGGTAATTATACATCTGTTACTGACCCCTATCTATCCATTCATCACAGTGGTAAAATATAAATGCAGGCCAAGTAGGAATAGTTTGATTTACATCATGTTGATTTCGGAGGTAACCTAGGCAGGTACCTAATTAGCTGGACAACTTAAATTCAGATGTCTAAAACCAGTTGGTGGCATGTTTTATCAGGTATCTAACAGGAATATCTGCATGGCATCCAGGGAAACAGGCAGGACCGAATCAGTAAACCAGATCAGTTAATTTTGCATTGTACCAGAAGACCGAAGCACAGGTGCCAAGAAGGATGGATGCAAGTTACTATCACCGAATGAGTCAAATTAACAATAATAAGTGTTTTCATCAATGAGTTCCACATGTTCCAGCAATGTATCACCAGCCAGTCTTGATAGGTATGTTGTGTGTTAAACATTACACTGGTGAATATCATTCACCTTCTTCATTGGTTTGCCTACACCTTCTGGACAGGCTGCTCCATAATTTATCAAATGCAACTGGAGCGGTTACTTGACACCCCTGGTGGTTCAGGTTAAGATGCTTCTTTGAAGCAGGCCATGGTAGGTGGCTCATTCCTCATTCACACACACATTCACTCACCATACTCCCATGTCATACTAATAGCACACTGGCAGTATGAATGGGAGCAGGCCAGGGGCATCTCTGTTTGGTCATTGCATATGAGTCAAAAAGTCATACATCAAGAATGCTGGTGTTCATATGCCTGTTTATATGATTCATTCCATTGAATCAGAACCACTCCATTTATTAAAATGATTAAGATGATTAGGTTATTATGATGATACCAGTAACTATTGTTTCATAAAGGTATCTTGTATATATATTCCAGCCATCTGGCACCATATGTTCAGTTGAAGTACAACAGATTTTACCCGCCGATATACGCCAATGTTTGTGTACCTGCTTATAAATGACCGCCGCGTTGTTTAAAGGAAGACAAGTAAAAATCGGACGAATATTTTTCAAGTTAGGGGCCGTTAAAGTAAAGTCAATTCGCAGCTCCAGACCACAAAGATCGGCGCTGATGCGCTTCCCGTATATTGGCAAAAGGGAAGTGTTCTTGACAACACTAGCGACTTGTTTGATGCATATTGCTATGCTATATAATTTAGAAGTCATGTTAGGTCGCCGAGGTCAAGTCAGGTCAAGTTCATGGCAGGCTAATGGAACCAAACTTGGTCAAGTAGAATGTTGTCATAAATGCAAATGACTGGCATGCGATTGATGTCATTTTGCATGCTACTCCCTATACATCCCTAAATCTACTGTTTGCCATTGTGTTCTGAAGCATTTCCATACTTTATTCATGTATTTCTCTCCTTTCTTTGCGAATCCGATTGTGCTGAGCCGCCCAACGGAGCAGTCGGGTGGGCGGCCCGGTTCCGGTAACTGGAGCGGGTAATGACCTGATAAAGTGCTCCTAGATAGGTGACCTGAAGTCAAATGGCAGATCTGGCATCTGTATTCCATCATTAGTAATGTCCAAAACATCCTTAGTGCCAATTTTGGAGCATTTAAACACAATCACAGCGATCCATAGCAATGACAAGCCAAGCCACGCAATACCAGAAAATTTTGTTATTTTTACCTCATTTTGCCTTGAAGATATTGACCTAAGTTCATGAAATTTGCAAACAACAGAGTTTACTACCGTGCCCATCCACCCTGCGAATTTCGTTGCTCTAGCCGCAGTAAGAGCCGAGATCTTATGGGGGCGAAATCCGCCCCCCTCCAGTGCGCGAAATTTTCCAAGGCCATCCAGGGCGCGAGTTAACACCAGCACGTCCGGGGGGCAGATATCTGCCCCCTCCGGTTTTCCCTCATTTTCCTCCAAACTAATCGGGTTAGCAAGGCCAAACCTCGAATAGCTGTTCATTCGTCTTGTCTGCATATCCTCATACATTCTTAATCCTGGGTCATCTCAGGTTAGGTCATCAGGTCAGGCGAAGTGACCCAACTACACTCGGAGTTCCAGGTGGCACAACTTCCACAATAATTGGGCGATTGCTTTCAAACTTATAACCTGTCATGATCTCATCAGGGATCATAATATGTATATCGTTTTTTGTAGCATTGACCTTAGGTCAGGTCGCGGCCATGGCTTCCCCATTATAAGGCTATGGTAAAATATACAAATGTTTCCTGGTTACATATTCGCGCTCGGGATGATCTCACAACGGTTGTGGAATGTAGATAGAAGCTATGCTGAATGTTACCGCTGACATTTTTTGCTCAGTGACCTCACCAAGGTCATATGAGGTCACCTGAGATCACTATATATTTCTGCGCATTATATCGCACTGCACTGAGCTAGAAAGCTGCAATTACCGTCATTGTGCTTGTATCGCCAGGACGTGTCGAATGATACATTACATAACATCCCTAGGCGACTTTATGCCATTGACCTGAGGTCATGACTTTATGACCTTGACCTGAGTTTCGGTTAACCTGACCTTAAATTACACCGCCTGTTGTCGGTAGCGCATTTCAAGGACTGTCGAATAGCGTTCGCCGTTTGTTTCTATCTGTTACAGGTCCTGAGATATGTGTCAATATCTTAGTCCCACCTGATCTGGTCGTATTTGACCTATGATGACCCAGTGACCTGAATGTTGACCTGAGCGAAAAAAATAACCGAAACACTTTTGATAGAGCCCGTCACCAGCTATCCAACGCCGTTTTCCGTTTGTCGCTAGCTAGCATAGTTCTAGAGATCTTAGGGGGCAGACATCTGCCCCTCCGGACATGCGAAGTTGGCGCGGACCTCCGGACGTGTGAGTGTTAAAAGAACGCAACACTCAACTGAAATCATTTAATTAGGTAGGAAATATATATCTTATTAACAAAATACTTCAGTTTTGTATATGGAGTATTACATAGGTTTTTTTTGTAACGAAATACCCATTACGTGAAACTTGTCCATTGTCCAGCCCATGTGACGTCACCGGTTGCCAAACGATATTGGATGGCTCCGGACCGAGCGGCCGCCGTCAGGCCGCCGCAGGGCACCAAGGCCGTCGACAGCGCCGTTGGCGGGCGCTGTGCGGGTCACGTGACACAGGCCGTGGCACGCTAACGACCTCTGCGTCACAACGGGCAGTGTGCCACCGTCAGGTGCAAACAGGCAACATTTCCCGGTATACGGCGTGCCCGGCCGCCAGGCGGTCAGTGATGCCGATCGATGACTGCTTCACGGCGCACGACCAAAGCGGAGGACACAGCGTGGACACAGCGCGGACACACTGCTGGAGACAACACGGACACAGCGTGGACACAGCGCGGACACACTGCTGGAGACAACACGGACACAGCGTGGACACAGCGCGGACACACTGCTGGAGACAACACGGACACACTGCTGGATACAACACGGGAGACACCGGGCACAGCACGGGGTGCACTGGAGCTAACACAGACATACTGGAGAGAATACGTACACACGCTGGACGCAGCACGGGATGCGCTGGACACAGGATGGGACACGCTAGAAACAACATGAACACACGCTGGACACAGTACGGGATAGGCTGGACACAGGACTGGACATGCTGGACACAGGACAGGATTCGCTGGATGCAGGACGGGTACATGCGAGACACATCACGAACATACGCTGGACACAGGACTGTACATGCTGGACACAGGACGGGATAGGCTGGACACAGGAACGGGTACACACATTACACACATAAGCTGGTGACAGGACGATACATGCTGGACACAGGACGGGATAGGCTGGACACAGGAACGGGTACACACATTACACACATGAGCTGGTGACAGGACGGTACACGCTGGGCACTTTACACACATAAGCTGGTGACAGGACGGCACACGCTGGACACATTACACACATGAGCTGGTGACAGGACGATACATGCTGGACACAGGACGGGATAGGCTGGACACAGGAACGGGTACACACATTACACACATAAGCTGGTGACAGGACAGTACACACTGGACACATTACACACATAAGCTGGTGACAGGACGGTACACGCTGGACACATTACACACATAAGCTGGTGACAGGACGGTACACGCTGGGCACATTACACACATGAGCTGGTGACAGGACGGTACACGCTGGGCACATTACACACATGAGCTGGTGACAGGACGGTACACGCTGGACACATTACACACATGAGCTGGTGACAGGACGATACACGCTGGACACAGGACGGGATAGGCTGGTGACAGGAACGGGTACACCTACATTACACACATAAGCTGGTACAGGACGGTACACGCTGGACACATTACACACATAAGCTGGTGACAGGACGGTACACGCTGGACACATTACACACATAAGCTGGTGACAGGACGGTACACGCTGGACACATTACACATATAAGCTGGTGACAGGACGATACATGCTGGACACAGGACGGGATAGGCTGGACACAGGAACGGGTACACACATTACACACATGAGCTGGTGACAGGACGGTACACGCTGGACACATTACACACATAAGCTGGTGACAGGACGGTACACGCTGGACACATTACACACATAAGCTGGTGACAGGACGGTACACGCTGGGCACATTACACACATGAGCTGGTGACAGGACGGTACACGCTGGGCACATTACACACATGAGCTGGTGACAGGACGGTACACGCTGGGCACATTACACACATGAGCTGGTGACAGGACGGTACACGCTGGACACATTACACACATAAGCTGGTGACAGGACGGTACACGCTGGGCACATTACACACATGAGCTGGTGACAGGACGGTACACGCTGGACACATTACACACATAAGCTGGTGACAGGACGGTACACGCTGGACACATTACACACATAAGCTGGTGACAGGACGGTACACCTGGACACATTACACAATAAGCTGGAACAGGACGGTACACTGGACACATTACACACATAAGCTGGTGACAGGACAGTACACACTGGACACAATTACACACATAAGCTGGTGACAGGACGGTACACGCTGGACACATTACACACATAAGCTGGTGACAGGACGGTACACGCTGGACACATTACACACATGAGCTGGTGACAGGACGGTACACGCTGGGCACATTACACACATGAGCTGGTGACAGGACGGTACACGCTGGGCACATTACACACATGAGCTGGTGACAGGACGGTACACGCTGGGCACATTACACACATAAGCTGGTGACAGGACGGTACACGCTGGACACATTACACACATGAGCTGGTGACAGGACGGTACACGCTGGGCACATTACACACATAAGCTGGTGACAGGACGGTACACGCTGGACACATTACACACATGAGCTGGTGACAGGACGGTACACGCTGGGCACATTACACACATGAGCTGGTGACAGGACGGTACACGCTGGGCACAGGCGGATGCAGGCTGGTCACAGCATGATCAAGCACTGGACACAGCACCGACGCCCACCATGGACACATCACGGACACGCACTGGGCATATCCTTTGGTTTGGAATGACACTGGACACAGCACAGATACCTACCACGGACGCACCACGGGCACGCACTGGGCATATCCTTTCGTTTGGAATGACACTGGACACAGCACAGATACCTACCACGGACGCACCACGGAACACGCAATATCCTTTTGTTTGGAATGACACTGGACACAGCACAGATACCTACCACGGACGCACCACGGACACGCACTGGGCATATCCTTTCGTTTGGAAGACACTGGACACAGCACAGATACCTACACGCACCACGGCACGCACCGGGCATACTTTATTGTGACTGAACTGGTCACAGCACAGATAATTCAATTGCTGACGCCATACTGTTCACTTAAATTGTGCTGAGTGTGTCAAGCCTGATTCAATTGAGATTCTCTCGCCTCAGAGAAGCTATTTGCCTATAAATGGTGGTAAGTAGTAATCGGTATCTCCACTCAACTTACCATCTGCCTGCAAGCAATTATAGATCAGCAATTAGCAATCACAGCCGATATTGCATCATAGTGCAATAACGGCTGTGATGATATAGTTCATCGAGGTATTATAGATCACTTGTATGACAGCTATGGAATCGCTACTGGCTGTGGTACCACTTACTGTGCACTACCTAATAAGCACTCTGTGGTAAGAAACGTATGCCACACACTCAACAACATGCCTATGACCATCATAACTTAGGATGGAATACAAAAACAAGAGATGCCCATCACGCTGCTAAAGGTGCTTTCTTAACATGAAAGGAGCTTGTCAACCCCTCTGGTGTTTGTGTTGTATAAAATAAGATGATTACACGGCTGCAGTTAAATATTCATAAAGAAAATGTGCAAACTAGATAAGCAAATGAAAGCTAATGTGTGCTCTTCAACTTCGAAGAAAACGAACACAAAAGTTTCTTCGGAGTAACATTAAGCGAACAGTAGGAGCCAGACTCCTCCACAAAATGTATTCGATGACGTCATGAGTCCAAACAGCGTTTCAGAACATTGGCAGAGGCAAATTGGTCAAATGTTTCAAGCAGATTTTTGTTTCAGCAAATTATAACACTGAACAGGTCTCAGGAATTATCCTGCACCAAAGATACCGGAAATAACCACTAATGAAATATGCAATATTCTGAGCTCTATGAAGTCTGGAATACCCACAGCCCAGGACGGTTGCCACGGATCGTATGTTACCCTTCAGTAGAAACAGCATTGCGAATCTCCAGATACTCTTAAATTACATGATGATTCATGCACATGTTCCAGGCAGGCTTAAGAAGTGGGGTATTTGTACCGCTCGTTGAGGACAAGTCAAAAGTCTATATGACTTATCTAGCTATGTGGTCATTGTGATATCTACTAGGGTGTCACTGTATGCGCTTTTACTTCTTAATATATTGCGGAATTATAATATCTTTAAGAATCACAAGTTTAGTTTTCACAAGTATTCTACAGCACACGCTACCTTTGTTTTGGATGCAATAGTAGGTACTATAATGAGCTTGGGTTACCTGTTAACGCCTCGGTCTTTAGTCCGTTGTATAAAATAAGATGATTACACGGCTGCACGTTAAAGTATTCATAAAGACAATGTGCAAAGCGCTAGAGACAGACGAAAAGAAAGCTAATGTCAAGTCACTTCGACGGCACAAAAAAAGCCTTCCACGTGAGGTGGCACGGTGCCCTAATCATGCCATGTTAAGATATGCAACCACAACCAGTAAGCGTGTGCTTGCATTGCGGGAGGACACGAGAACACATGCTTATACTACAGTTCCTACTCACTAGCTGGGTATCGGGCACGATACTGTCAAGCGCAGTCGTGGATAGCCAACTTGGCCAGTTGGACTCGGCAGGGGGCGCTCGGTCTGTGCACGTCAGTCGGTCACGATGATGACGACATAGTCAGTCGGTCTCGATGATGACGACACAGTCAGTCGGTCACGATGATGACGACACAGTCAGTCGGTCTCGATGATGACGACACAGTCAGTCGGTCTCGCTGATGACGACACAGTCAGTCGGTCCCGATGATGACCACTGGTTGTGCCGTGGCACAGCCAGCGGTCATCATCAGCAGTGGCACAGCCAGCGGTCATCATCAGCAGTGGCACAGCCAGTGGTCGACGGTCGCGACGTCGGCGACCGACGGCCGTGGGCGTACCCAGGCGACGGGCGACGTTCGTCAGCCATTATTGATCAGTGTGCAGCGTGGCCGGCCGACGGGCCGTCGGGAGCCCTGTCGGCGAACTGCCTCCCGCGCTCCCTTTCATGGTCCGAACTAGCTCAGAGCTAGCTCATCCGGCAGAGCCCCGCGATCACGGGTGGTACAGATGGTAGTGAAGGCGGTCAGGGGGTGACGTTGGGAGGATATTCGAGTCACGGGTGGCGCAAATAGTAGCAGAGGACGGCCAGGGATGATAGGGTTGGGCACCACTCCAGACCCACAGAAAACATCGATGCAGATGGTGGACGCTTTGGAGGCTAGGAATTGAGCATGGGAATGGCACTAGAATTCTGCAATCACTGGTAAAGTAGCTGATGAACAATGATTATTGGCACTGTTTTCGTTCATCAATAGCTGTGAATGTATTTGACATGCACGGGTGACATATTCAGTCCTGTCAGTTCGGCTCCACCAGCATTGGGCACCACCGTTGGTGCCGCGTTTACTCGGATTCTGTCGCGCTACGGACGACGGATTTTGACTCTGTTTTTGACATTGCTTCTCACTAACATAGCACATTTGAATGGCCGTCTGTACGCCATGTCATTACTATATAGGATTCCGCTCATAGCTGTGCACTCCCAAACCAGACCACTTGTTGACATTCAAATTTTGTTCCGTGCATATTGTGCAAGAGTTTGCTTGCAAACTGCCGTCATCTTGGTGGCCTTGCATCCAGATTTTCCTTTTCCTCAGTGTGTCGCCGTCCCAGTATCTTTAAAGAGCTGCCGAATCACGCACCGATGCTAAATATGCCCACAAAAAACTGACACATGCTCAAAATGAATTTAAAGCAATACCAATGATCAGTACTCATCCGTTATCTGGTGGCACATGGGAAGGCCATGGGAAATACACACAACTGCGGGACCCCACAGTCTGATGTGCCAGGGGGCAGTGGGGGAGAGTGCCACAGCCACACAGTCGAGGCGACGCTGATGTGCCAGAGGGGAGTGGTGGAGTGTGCCACAGCCACACAGTCGAGGCGATGCTGATGTGCCAGAGGGGAGTGGGGGAGTGTGCCACAGCCACACAGTCGAGGCGACGCTGATGTGCCAGAGGGGAGTGGTGGAGTGTGCCACAGCCACACAGTCGGGGTGATGCTGACCACGCAAGTTTGCCAGAGGGGAGTGTGCCACAGCCACACAGTCGGGGTGATGCTGATGTGCCAGAGGGCAGTGGGGGAGTGTGCCACAGCCACACAGTCGGGGTGATGCTGATGTGCCAGAGGGCAGTAAGGGTGGGTGCCACAGCCACACAGGTGGAGTGACTCTGATGTGCCAGAGGGCAGTAAGTCGAGACGCTGATGTGCCAGAGGCAGTGGGGTGTGCCACAGCCACACAGGTGGAGTGACTCTGATGTGGGAGTGGGCGGTGAGGGAGGCTGGATGTCGACACAACTGGTGGTATACAAGTCTTGCAGTCAGTGGCACCGATGCAACAGATAGTAGCAAAGCCCAACACCAGTGATGTCGGAAGGAGTGCGTCATTCATCGGGGCACTTATAATAAGCCCAAAATCAGGAGCCTCATCACGAATGTTGGATAAGGTGAACGGAAGGTTTCAGGTCGACTTATTTAGTCCTTTGAACACTATATCCGTAAGGCATAATTCACGATCTCTAAGAGGACGCGATTTCCGTCCCCAGCATGCACTCAATTATCGCAAAATAGAGAGATATAGCTGACACGCCTCGGCTGTGTTTTAGTTTTTCCATGTTGACCATTGCGAATGACGATGTGTTACCAGCCACCAGTTATCTTGACGTAATGTCTGGATGTTTTCATATTGCATCATATTTTACACAGAGCTGTGCAAAACAGCTCTAGTAACTCTACTCCTCTTGGGTATTTCACGGCACATATGGGTTTTACTGACGCCAATAATGAGAACCGGCTGAGAGAATGTCAAGGCTTATTAACGCCGATATATTATGCTCGGCTTCTCTGCTCCTGCTTTCTTACTCCGCGAATGTTTGAGGGGATGCCACCGAGGAGCTTTGCAGTAGCTCCCGAGCCGCTGCCGCTGGTAGACTTGGCAGCTCCAAATGAACACCAAAGTATATATTACGTACGTAGTTCAGATATGCCTGCATTTCCTGGCCAGTCATTGTGGATATATTAAAAGCTAAATAGATCTTACAGATCCAGGAACGACTCAATGTTAGAAAAATGTGAGTATTTATTGCGACATTTGGGCCATAAGCCATTGTTAAACAATGCATTCGTTGCGATCGGTGAGCATGTCGAAAATTCAAATTGCTGCAGGCACAAACACTCGACAAAATCCACTCATCACCCCCACTGCGAGAAAAAAAGCGAAGAAATAAAGAAAGTTGATGGTCACACGCACTTTAAAGCGCCAAAAACCTAACGTACAGCTGCATAGACAGGGACGGCAGGTGAAAGCCGGCGCTACACGAGCGCGTCTACCTGGCGCAGAGGGTACGCAGTGGTGACGTCAAGATGATACCGTTTACACACGTCAGTATGCAATTAATTGGTCTATTTCTAACCCGTCCAGTCTCGGGGGTCTTCAACCGCCCTCTAAGGTTTTTCGCGGATAGCGGACGAACGGCGCGCGGCAGCGCACCCAAATTTGGGATACCTTTTCCCACATAAATTTGCCATGTCTATCCAAAATTGTTAGGTCAGGTCATCTAGGGTCAACAAGTTAGTCAAGGTCAAGTGAAGTCACCTCCAAAAAAGTTAAACCAGTCGTCACGCTTTAACGGATACAGATATTTTAATGAAACTTTCAGCGTTTGCTTACGTTTACGGATGCAACAAAACGTACGAGTATAATTTTTCTTTTTTTTCTCGTTTTTGACTACATATAAATTTTGCGTATTTGACAAATGGCAGTTCAAATACAGGATTCTGGCTAAAGTAAGCATTTTTTATTAGGGCAAGTTGACTTCCAGCAACGTTTCTCGGTCTGCTCTACCCATTGGAATAGGAAAATTCAAGAAAACTTGAAAATATAAAAATTTGGAATTTCAAGAAAATAAAATGCGTATTTTTGTTGGGGGGGCAAATTTTGTATAGACCTGGTCGATTTCGCTGTCCTTTTCTCATTCTAAATAAGTTTTGTTTTTCATATATCCCAAAAAATGAACTCCGCAGAGTCAAAAACATCATGTAAGTCGTGAAAAGTGAAAATCCAACCCCCTGGTGACGTCACTTTTGGGGAGAAAGTGTTTTGGAGAGTGGACCCGGACCCTACTCGTCGAGCGCTTTCCGATGACACCTCTTTCATTTTCGTGCGGTGCTTAGTTTGGATTTTAGATGGGGTCTTCAGTCGCCCCCCCCACACCGGGACGGGGTGTGAGGATTTGACCGGAAAGACGGCGCGGGTTAAGGACAGTTCTCTAAGACCCTGTGTACGCGGTAATTTGTAAACAACACGCAAAACATCGGTAAAATTGATGACCTACGATACACGCCATGACGATTGATGGGAATTCATAGGTGGTTTCAGCTCACGAATAAACAGTGATTCTAATATTTTTAAATCCTCGTCGTCTTTCGCCATGCCTGGGATATCTATATTGAAATTTTCATTGGTCTCCGGATGGTTCATGTTGAAGTGACGCTCGGTCATGTGTTCCACTAGGGTAGTGGAAGGACGCTGGAGACGTGCATCTCCCAAATGTTCATTAGATATTTCCCTTAATGGGCGTATTGTTTCCCCAACATAGAGAGCGGACGCTCTATCAATTTAGTTTTTAATAATGTCAATTTAGCTTTTAATTATCCACAACGAAGTTTACATTGTGATCAATCGTGAGGCTGAAGATCACCTTAGGTCATGTAACAGCGACTGTGATATTTATCTAGGTGGAGGGAGGCAATACTTCTCCCTCCCCAGCTTATTAATGAACCATGTTTTTGGGACTGCTCATGAGGTTTCTGTGTACGAATGATGCCATCGAAATTATAATCGTATGCTGATATACATGATGACATCACTTCAACGGCTCAATATGTAATCATGCATACCTGGGTTGCTTGATCTCACCTGTCCAAACAGCATACGGCTATCCTCGTTTGCATTTCAAATGGAATGGATACGGACAAATGACGGCATGGTGCCGCTACTGATAGAATGGAAGTAGCGGGTGCATGCAAATATATTGAGCACACGTGGTTAATGCCGCAAAAAGTGCACGAGTACACGCGTAGCATCTATAATCATGAGCATCACTGCGAACAACTGAACGGACAAAGCCAAATAAAATCCTCCATTTCACCGTAAGAATACAATGCAACGTAGGCACCTGGAGAGCACAAGCTCTCCACAAGTACGAGTCCTGTACCGAACCTGCGGCGGGTCGACACAACCGTAGACGATTATCATGGTGATCATGGATATGACCGCCATGGTGACGGTGTGACCTTACCGCCGTCACTACACGATCGGGAGCTATCCCAGGGTAGCAGTGGCAGCGATGAGGACGAGTCCTGTACCGAACCAGCGAAGGGTCGACACTACCGCAGACGATTATTACGCGATTGTGACGGTGTGACCCTTCAGCGCTACCCAACACGACCGGGAGCTGTCTGAAGTGTTCATGAGAGGCCACCAAGGGTATTCAAATTTACTTCAAATATCAAATTAAAACTGACTTCAAATTGCGTGGTCTGATGAAAATGCGTGTGTGCAAATGGTACGATTCGCAATGTTACGTTGGTTCACTAGACAGCAGTGTGTGAGTATGCATCGTCAAACTCCGGCGGTCGGTCGTTTAGTGGGGAAGACTCCGAGAAACGCACATGGACTGACGTACAGGTCTGTGGTATTGATCTCCGCCTTTCATTTCAGGGGGCCAGCTTCGAGACGGACATCCGGATAAACAGGGACTTCGGGTAGGTGATCCGTCTCGTATGCTGTGCGTCAGGGACTCGGTGATGCGTCAAGAATGGTGTGAAACATGTACTCGTTCCGGTTTATGCTTTAGCTCCACTAAACGCTGATTTATGTTGAGTGCTCGGCTTTGCTTAGAATGAGAGCCGTGTTATAAGGATTTATGGCAAACGTGTTAGTTTCTAAGTGCCTGACAGATCGTTCTTCATATGGGCGGAGGCCATTCTGAAAATATGAGGGGACATTTCCACGCTAGGCCGACGTGATCCGACACACAAGTTGTGCTGAATCGGGTGGGCAGGGGTAAGTTTTGTGTTAAATTAGCTGACCTACAATTACCACCCACTTGGCAAACTGGGACGTTTCGCTCCAGGGGCACTTCCAGTGCCCAATAACAACTGGAGTGAAAGATCAAATAACCATTTTACTGAAGTAGAAAGTGGTTTCGCGTCACCGTGTCGTGACCGTATTCGGTAACCATGAGTCGTGACCGTGATCGGTAACCATAGTCGTGACATGGACCAGCAACCATAGTCGTGACGGCAGTGGGTGAAAACGTGATTCGTGCTGTGACCTACAGCTATTTATCGATCAGACTCGGTGCTCACTGGCCGCCTGTCACTGCACGTGACGCCCAGTCCAGGAGCAGTGGCCGCGGTCATGGCGGTGATCCGTGGGGGGTTAGACGCCGTCACTGACCGTCTCCCGACCCGTTCCAGGGCGCGGCCGAAGGACGCCGTCCCCGAGTACGACCACCAGGACCAGCAGATCCTGGCCAGCATCGAGCGCGACTTCGACACTCTCATACCGCTATAGCGCGAGCCAGCACACTGGCCGATGGGCCGCTTCAGACTGCCCCGGCCAAGTCCGGACAGGACCACCAGGCAGCCAGTGGTCCGGTCCACACAAGCCCGCGATCCGTGACTCGAGTACCGCGCGTGGCCCTGTAGAGACCTGGACCTGGGAACGGCGGCGGTCGCGGTGCTGGCCGGGAGACATGCGGCAGCGGTGGGTCGGGTCCGGGGTCCTGCCGCAGTGCTGGCCGGGAGACATGCGGCGGCGGTGGGTCGGGTCCGGGGTCCTGCCGCAGTGCTGACGGGGAGACACGCGGCCGCGCGCGACAGGCGAGTACATGCTCCGCCAGAGGTGAAGACAGGCTGATGATGTGACAGTCCGTGCGGGAGACAGAGCCGCCGCAGAGGTGGTCGGTGCGCGACAGTACTGGCGCGGCGGAAGGCGAGTTCGCGCCGGAGGGGAAGCTACCCGTGTTTAGGACACCCCACGGCCGAGTTGGACCCCGCCCCATGTGCCTGCAGGATGTGGTGAGTCGCGGCCAGTGCCGAGTGTTGCGCCTGTTGTTACCTGGGACACGGGTGCCGCGAGTTGCGCAGTCAAACGGCCATTCTTCGACTCGGCGTGCGCGTGACGTCCGTCTGCGTAGGATTGCCGGAACGAGTCACGCGCTGCCGGTCGAAGGTTCGTGCAGCTGGCGGATAGCAACATCGCAATCCACCGGCTAGATATGTGATGACGCAACATGCGGGCGACACACTATCCGAGTCATGTATCGACCGAGCCAGCTCTATTGATCAAGTAAAACTTATACTGTCTGATTCATCGCATCGAATGTTATGAATAATAACTAATACGATATTAAGCACATATGCATGCCAATACGTATGTTTTGGTTTACTGCCGTTTGTTCCATTTGATGACGCTGCCTGTGCCATGGCGTCACCTTTTTTCAGCGCACGAGCGGTGAAGCCCGCTCGCCGACGGGGCCGACACCTTTGGCGCGGTCTGATAGTCACTGCTAATCATCCTCCACGAGCTGAGTCGCGCCATCACGACAGCTCGTCAACACGTTCTCAGCACGGCCGGGTGGTGGCGGAGCGCGGCCTGGCCCGGCCGTCACGAGGCCGTCGTCACGGCTGGGAATGCGTCCGAGGCGCGTGATCGCTCCCGTCGACTCACCGTCGCCCCGGCGAACGCGCCGACATTGTTCACACCGCCGTGGCTCCAGTAACTCACGAGTGCTTCAGTTTTGTGGCATGGACACGCGCGCGGCGCCATCGAGCGCCCGCGCCCCGGCCGGCAATAGCCTGCCGTTTCATCGCAGTCATAGGTGCTCAAACAAAAGCTATCACCCGCCAGCAGGCGCTCGCCGGATCCCGGCATTGTCAAAAAGCCGGTTTTATTAGTCGACGATCCATAAACCTGACGACGAAGTTATGGTTACTGAAGAACAAGCTATGGCCGCTAGGTCACTTGCTATGGGCACTCAAACACACTTGACTAGATAGGAGTCTCATTCAGGCCGGCGTTCATGCTCAAGTGGTGTGGATGGCGGGGTAACGATTTTCCCAGAACTCTTGGCGGGCAGAACTGACGGGTACGTCGGCGGACTTGCTGGAGATGCGCATGTGTGCACACGTGCAGGTATAGGTACACGTTCGACGTGCACCGGCACCACATTGACCGGCTGTTCAGCATTGTGGTGCGTCTGGTGAATAAGTAAAGCCCAGTGTCCGTCCAGTCTCCAATCGCCACCAATCGACCGGGTACCGCGCTGCCGTGCTAGCCTATTGCACCGGTGCGAGCCACACTCAGGCACACACTGTTTGCGCCACCTTCAGGCGCCGCGGCCGACAGGAATCCACCGCGGTCACGTGTCGCGCCATCACTATCCAGTGAACAGCCTCGAGCGGCCTGCGGCGCGTGCCGTCCATACTTCTTTCCGTTAATAGCGCCCCCAGTCACGGCACGTCATTAATCGCCGAATTCGGTTCAAGCGTCAATGCACAGCATTTGCGCGTGCATTAAAGCCTGTCGTGCATCATCTCTGCGTGCGTGTGCAATCTATAAACACAAGCACAGAGCCTATGGGAAATTGAATGCAATCAAAATGCGCGTGTGCGCACAAACTGAAGTCTCCCGGTTCTACTTCCACGTGCTTTCCTGGCAAGAGCGCAACTAGAGCAATGGAAACATCCTCTCCAGTTTGTATTTGCCCACAATTGATAAATTGTATTACATCAGCTTACAATTACCTGTATGTATCGTTACTGCCTATTTTGAAACTCGACGTATTCGTCGGTCGGTTTGGAAGGGGGCATGTCCTCATGGTCTCATCGGTCTGCTGACGTGTTATTCCAGCTACGTTACTCACAATGCCACACTCAACACACTCAACGGTCGCAACACACGTCAAAAATGCGGTGGGCGAAGCAGTCCCGCAGCAGGGAATTTACATCAACACATGAAGTCTTCAGCTCCGTATTTCTGACTCGCAGATGAGCACTGAAAGCTAACAACAAAAAGCACACCGCGCATACGTGGCGGAAAAGGAATGGACACCCATTCGCATACAGCGAGCGTGATGCTCACTGTGCCAGCACGCAATCCAAGGACATAGTAAAACTCATGTTTCCAGGTTACCTTCAGGCTACCAATGTACACCCAGGGCCCATAAATTGACCGGATACATCTAGTAACCTCATAGTTACTTCGGATCAGATAGTTACTTATTAGGGCTTTAGGGCGCATCGACTACTTTGGTCATGTCGTGACCTCTATCAGTGGAAAAGCAAACATAAGGTCGGTATGTTGTGGTGGCTATGCTCGGAGCTTTCAAACGGTGTTCTGCATTTCATCTTAGTGTTCGTGGATCGGAAGTCGGGGCGAATTTTAAGCCACCACCACCCCAGCCTAGCAAATGTGGATCTTCCGGCCGGCATGGCGAGGGTTAAAATCAACGTGACGGGTATTCAAGTTTCAACTTCCCTGACATCATCATACCACGTGACCTGACCTCACTTAGGATTTCCAGATAAACGGATGGCCGTATTTTTCCCGACTTCCCGTTCATTTATAATTAGAAGGACCCCTATGGAACTCAGCCAGACATGAGCGATGCCCTCTTTATTCGCAGACAGCACTCGCAAGTGCACACACTGCAAAACCTGCGACGAGCAAACCGCACGTGTTAGCCTATATTATTTCGTCATATTTTATTTCGTATTTCGTCATATTTCGTCTTCGAAACAAGTCAGCGACCGAAGTTCCGCACTGCACGAACGGGTCTAGACCCACATTGCACTTGCCCCAGTGAACTTCACCTCCGGCACGGCGTGGCCACTCCGTTGGCCGGACGACCAGCCGTTGGCCGGGTCGACGGCCGCGGCGGTCGGCGCACGACACCTAGCCGCTGTGCATGGCGACGCCATGGCAAAGAAGGCCGAGCAACATAGACACGACCGTGTCGATACAAACGGCATGGAGGCGGTCACCGATGGCGCGCCGAGGCCGACACGACTCCCACGCGACGCCAGGCTCCATCGCACCCACGCAGCACGCGTGCACACAACACGCACCTCAGTCACAACAACTACCAGCACAATGGACGTGACATCAACTACTAACGGAGCAAACAGCAGGTAGAACTGCTGTAAACGGCCAACACCAGACGTAGCAAGGATCTGACAGCTCCCTGTGATAGAATCTAACTAGCGCTTCCTTCAACACGTCACGACTTAACGTCGACGGACACAACAACATCCATAAATAACGAAGCGCTGGACTAGCATATCAACATGGATCAAGAACGAAACGCTAAGAGTCCATCAGCCGTCACAGTCCATCAATAACGAAACAACACCTAAATTATTTTTCTGAAAGCAATACGGCATCGTGCGCGTTTCAATCCCGGCAAAATTTCCGAGAAGGCTCGGTACGGCAGACAAACAGTTGTACTAATCGCCGCAGGGAGGATTAGCCGACGATGCTTCGTTGACCCGAGGTCACTGTTGGTCACGCTTGGTGCGGCAATGATCCACGTCCAGGTCGTACTGCGAGGGACCCGGCCTCACGATCCTGGCAGAGCCCAGACACTCATCGCCGTGGTAGAATACCGCGTACTGAAACAGGTCAGATCGCGTCAAGTCACGCCGATGCGGATCGATGCCGCCAAGCGGTGAACGGATCGGATCAGGTCGACTCTGGCTGTTTGATCAAGTCAGATCAGGTCATGTCATGTCATGTCGGGTCGGGTCGGGTCGGGTCGGGTCGGGTCGGGTCGGGTCGGGTCGGGTCGGGTCGGGTCGGGTCGGGTCGGGTCGGGTCTGGTCTGGTCTGGTCTGGTCTGGTCTGGTCTGGTCTGGCCTGGTGTGGTCTGGTCACACACACACACACACACACACACACACGCACGCACGCACGCACGCACGCACGCACGCACGCACGCACGCACGCACGCACGCACGCACGCACGCACGCACGCACGCACGCACGCACGCACGCACGCACGCACGCACGCACGCACGCACGCACGCACGCACGCACGCACGCACGCAAATGCACACACATTGATAGGTGCAACATCTTGCCGTATGGAGGTGCATGCATCCAAAGTATGCCTGCTAGCATACGCCTTTTGCCTTTTCCATTCAAAAGTCCATGGAAGGAAATTCCAACCGTCAACTTTTACAGGCGTTTTTATGTCCATTCGCAAGGTGCAGCCAAGTGAATGAATGCATAAATATGACCACCATGCCTCAATGTGTCACCAATATGCCAACGTGACAGGCACCCAGCGCGCCAGAATGCTACATCTGACCCGACAGTTGACCGACCCAGACTTGCAGGCGACGTTCCCATGCAAAAGCGCGGGTAACGTGCAGACTGTAGCACCAAATTCCGAGGTGGCGGACGAGCCCTGGCGTCACGGCTCGACGACCGCCTGACCAGATGTAGCAGAGCGAGTGCAGGACATAGGTTGGAAGAAGGCGGAGTCGCGCTTCTATAGAGGTGACTCAAGTCGTGGGTGGTGGACTCCGTGGGTGACTCAAGCCTTCCAATGTTCGCGCGAACATCAAATTATTTCCGATTTTAGGATTCATTTTATTTTACACATTTTACTCTTTGTTATGCATTAGCGACACCGAAACCCACAACATCCAACATATATCCATAGTCAAAAAGGTGTTTGCATTACGATAATAAGGGAAACAGCGATAAGTAGCACACTGCATAAAGATACTACAATAAACTCAATGAAGGGTCCACGCACGGTCTCTCCTTTTCTGGATCCATCGTTGGCAGGTCGTCAGATCTGACTAGCTCCGATAAAATTACCGCAGTAAAGTCACTGATTAAATTGTGGCGCTTGCTGTTTTCTTCTATTTATAAACTATGGCGCGTCTGGTGCGGCACTGTGCGCCACTGACTGTTCGCCTTAAAAACCCAAGAGCGACCAGGTCACGTTCAGACCGGATCAAGTTCCGGCTCAGTTCTGAGCGCAGCTGGCGTCGGCTCGGCTCGCCGCACCTGCCCGAGCCGAGTACCTGACTGCACACCAGGTCACCGACTGCACACCAGGTCACCGACTGCACACCCGGCCACCGACTGCACAACAGACCACCGACTGCACACCCGGTCACCGACTGCACACCCGGCCACCGACTGCACAACAGACCACCGACTGCACACCAGGTCACCGACTGCACAACAGACCACCGACTGCACACCCGGTCACCGACTGCACAACAGACCACCGACTGTACACCCCCCGACTGCACACCCGGTCACCGACTGCACACCCGGCCACCGACTGCACAACAGACCACCGACTGCACACCCGGCCACCGACTGCACACCCGGCCACCGACTGCACACCCGGTCACCGACTGCACAACAGACCACCGACTGCACACCCGGCCACCGACTGCACACCCGGCCACCGACTGCACACCCGGCCACCGACTGCACACCCGGCCACCGACTGCACACCCGGCCACCGACTGTACACCCGGCCACCGACTGTACACCCGGCCACCGACTGCACACCAGGTCACCGACTGCATACCCGGCCACCGACTGTACACCCGGCCACCGACTGCACACCCGGCCACCGACTGCACACCCGGCCACCGACTGCACAACAGACCACCGACTGCACACCCGGCCACCGACTGCACACCCGGTCACCGACTGCACACCCGGCCACCGACTGCACACCCGGCCACCGACTGCACACCCGGCCACCGACTGCACACCCGGTCACCGACTGCACACCCGGCCACCGACTGCACAACAGACCACCGACTGTACACCCGGCCACCGACTGCACACCCGGCCACCGACTGCACACCCGGTCAACGACTGCACACCCGGCCACCGACTCACAACCGGCCACCGACTGCACACCCGGTCACCGACTGCACACCCGGCCACCGACTGCACACCTGGCCACCGACTGCACAACCGGCCACCGACTGCACACCCGGCCACCGACTGTACACCCGGCCACCGACTGCACAACAGACCACCGACTGCACACCCGGCCACCGACTGCACAACAGACCACCGACTGCACACCCGGTCAACGACTGCACACCCGGCCACCGACTGTACACCCGGCCACCGACTGCACGACAGACCACCGACTGTACACCCGGCCACCGACTGCACACCCGGCCACCGACTGCACACCCGGCCACCGACTGTACACCCGGCCACTGACTGCACAACAGACCACCGACTGCATACCCGGCCACCGACTGTACACCCGACCACCGACTGTACACCCGGCCACCGACTGCACACCCGGTCACCGACTGCACACCTGGCCACCGACTGCACAACAGACCACCGACTGTACACCCGGCCACCGACTGCACACCCGGCCACCGACTGCACACCCGGCCACCGACTGCACACCCGGCCACTGACTGCACACCCGGCCATCGACTGCACGACAGACCACCGACTGTACACCCGGCCACCGACTGCACGCCTGATCACCGCCGGCGATCTCTCGACCGTCTCAGACACCGGGCCGAAAACGTCCACCTCGAGGCACAAATGACGGCAGCTTCGACTTGTGGCTAATCTTTTGGTCACGTCTAGGAAAAGAAGAATCCTGGGACTATTTATGACGCATTCGACTGCCAGGCCGCAGAGCGTCGACAAACTCTCACACCAATTAGCCGCGGGCGGGCTCGGTAATGCCGCCGGTTATGGGATTCGAGCTCACGATCTTACGATCAAGAGTTGAACGCCCTCTCGACAGAACCGAACAAGCGATGCCCTATTCGTCACTTCAGCTATCTCGAAAGATCCTTTGGCTACCATGGGAACGTTCCTCGGAAATCTGACCAAGGCTTTCGATCGCGGCACAGGCACCCTCAGTCGTCGAATCAAAGCATTCGGTGTTTGCGGCTCCAGCCGCTGACACGAGCAGTGCAATCAGCCAGTGGTAGCTAATAGTGTGTCTGAAACATGTCTCAAAGTATGTCTCAAAGTATGTCTCAAACGTTCTCCCAGTGAACGGAGGAGAGTAGGCCAACCGAAATGGTAAATTGATATACTACACCAGCCCCAAGCCATGATGGGCTAAGGCGCGTTCGGAGAGGTTCGGCATCGCAATACCATGGCGTGACCCGGTGTGCGAGATTAATCGCATCGACGTAAATCATTCTTAAAGTAGCGCCATACATTGACCACCAAATGGGTTAATCCAGTATATCGTGAACTTCGCTTCTATTCACTTATTACGGCACACCGTAATAAGTACCGAGCATCAGTTTCCACTCCGGTAAAATGAACACTACGGTCTACAAATTAAATGTGCTGACAAATTACTGATTCATTAACTCGCTCTATTTCAGGGCGGGGTGGGGGGTGATAGCCCCCTTGGCATACCTCTTCCCACATAAATTTGGCATGCTATGTAATATTGTTGAGGTCAGGTCATCTAGGGTCATCGAGTTAGTAAAGGTCAAGTGAGGTCACCTCCAAAAAGTTAAACCAGTCGTCACGCTTTAACGGATACAGATATTTGAATGAAACTTTCAGCGTTTACTTATGCTTAGGGATTGAACAGAAAGTACCAAAGGAAGTTCGATTTTTCGTTTTTGATGACGTTATTTTTGCATATTCGCCCAAAATGAATAAACCCGAAGATTTTGGCTAAAGTGAGCATTTTTTATGAGGGTAAGTTGACTTCAAACAATGCTTCGCTTTCCGCTCTACCTATTAGAAGAAAAAAATCAAGGATAGTTGAACTCAAGATTTTGAAATCTTAAGAAATCCAAATTCTGATTGGCGGTTGGACAACATTTTATGGTCATGGTCGACCATAAAATGGTCGGTTTTATGGTCGTGTACAGGTGAGGACACTGTGTCCGCTCATCACCACCGCTCGGCGGGGCTGGGGGCGGACCTCCCGAGACACTGCCAGGGTGCCACAGTCGCGCTGGGCGACGACACGCTGGAACTAACATGTGGAGGTGCATCATACATGGCGCCAGCCCGACCGGCATACACCTCCCGGGCTGGGAGCTTACGACCGGACCTCGACCACGAGAGATCGAGAGCAGACCCGTGGCGGGAGAACATCTCTCCCGCTTGTGGTGGTGTGTGTGTGGGGGGGGGGCGGACCAGTGACAGGATGCTCGCTGCTGGAGGAAAGGGACGGAGAGTACTGTGCACGATCACCATGACTTGTATTCCTCATGCCACAAGCACCCGGAGGTGACCAAAACAGCCGTGTAGGAGGAGCTCGAGGACCATGAGGTGCTCTGTGAGATCCACCATCAAGAACGCGAACGTTTTGTTCGCCGGTGACGAACAGTGCTTCCGATCACATTCGGCTGGCCGTCATTCTTCTGCAACTGACTGGACAAATCTTCAACCTCCACGTCATCCTACCTCTTAGTAGTGACCGATCAGCTGAGTGGTTCCGCATAGTTTCCTATTCCCACGCTCACAATAGCAAACAACCAAAAAGTATCCGCCTATCAGGAAATGACACTGAAAACTGTTAGTTAGTTATTAGGGCTTTAGGGCGCATCGACTACTGAAAACTGTTGCTGCCGCCAGTCGACAAAGGCATCAATATATTCAGCACGACAATCAACACGACTACGAACGTCAGACCAGGAAGCTGCGATTGTCAACGGTACGAACCAACGCCGGCAAGCGGATGCTAAGCCACACTGCTGCCAACTTATCGAACCAACGCCGGCAAGCGGATGCTAAGCCACACTGCTGCCAACTTATCGAACCAACGCCGGCAAGCGGATGCTAAGCCACACTGCTGCCAACTTATCGAACCCACTGCTGCCGTTGACAATGCGGCGCATCAGCCACATGTCACGGTCGGAAACTGGACTTAGCATGCTGTGAAGAAGCCCCGACTGAGAGCGTAGTGTGCAATACAATGGCGTGTGCTGTGAATAGTGTGGGGCCTCTGTACCCACTCTTGTGTACATCGACCCGGAGACTGGGAAGCCTGGATGGAGCGGATGGGACTCTTCTACCCACTCTTGTGAACACCGACGCGGAGATTGGGAAGCCTGGATGGAGCGGATGGAACTCTTCTACCCATTCTTGTGAACACCGACCCGGAGACTGGGAAGCCTGGATGGAGCGGGTGGAACTCTTCTACCCACTCTTGTGAACACCGACCCGGAGACTGGGAAGCCTGTATGAAGCGGATGGAACTCTTCTACCCACTCTTGTGAACACCGACCCGGAGACTGGGAAGCCTGGATGGAGCGGATGGAACTCTTCTACCCACTCTTGTGAATACCGACCCGGAGATTGGGAAGCCTGGATGGAGCGGGTGGAACTCTTCTACCCACTCTTGTGAACACCGACCCGGAGACTGGGAAGCCTGGATGGAGCGGATGGAACTCTTCTACCCACTCTTGTGAACACCGACCCGGAGACTAGGAAGCCTGGATGGAGCGGATGGAACTCTTCTACCCACTCTTGTGAACACCGACCCGGAGACTGGGAAGCCTGGATGGAGCGGATGAAACTCTTCTACCCACTCTTGTGAACACCGACCCGGAGACTGGGAAGCCTGGATGGAGCGGATGAAACTCTTCTACCCACTCTTGTGTACACCGACCTGGAGACTGGGAAGCCTGGATGAAGCGGATGGAACTCTTATAAGATGGAACGGCAATATACTGAACCGAGCCGAACTGAGAAATCCTCCTTACCACATCTGTAATGTGAGCCGGCCGTTTCAGATCACGTGAAAACTTGACGCCTTCAAGTTTGCTTTCGCTCTTGTTACACAACAGGCGTCCACTGATGATGGAATTTATTGGTGCGGCAACATTTCTGACATGGTCTACGCGGACAAATCATTTGTGACAGTCTTGGTGGTACGCGACTAAGCAGTGTGTAAACCCGACTCAACAGATATTGGTGACAAAAGATACATATTTACTACTGGTGCCAAGAAACACAGACCCAATGACATGAATGCATTTTCCGACACGTGCTCAGTATTCAAGCAATCAATAATCACACCTAAAATATAGATTGCTCTACATGCATTTCCCGGCAATGAAATTATGCTAATCATAATACGTTGAAGTAAGGACGAAGGCAAATATAAATGTCAGTGACAGTTATGGTACAGTTTTCGGTTTGCTCTGAGCTCAGACAGTTATAATGTGATAAAACCCGAGAACCATGATAATCCCAAATAGTTGAGAGATAAATACCCGGTCCATTGGACGAAACATATTTGGAACGACGTCAATCAAGAGCAACATCGCTGACGAGCTCGTGGCGTACGCATTTCTTAGAGGGGTTGATTATTAGGGTGTTAAGGTGCGTCAACCCCAATTGGGGTATTTTGCCGCATTTCTTAAGGTATATATAGCATGTCGATGAGTGAATAGGAGACAGAGCCGCTGAACAGAGCTTCCGAACCTAGCTGTTTTTCTCACGTCAGGTAAGGTCAGGCCAGCTCCGGTCAGAATTTGTCAGGTCAGGTCTCACCTGTCCGGGCGTGATGGCCCTCAGCGGCCACGCCAGCGACACGTTGAGCTCGTTCTGGCTGGGGGAGTGGTGCCACGGGTTGGCGGCACGACTGGTGACGACGCACGGCACCAACGTCTGGGTGTGCTGGAACCTGCAGCACCGGACGGTCGGCGGTCACGCCAGCACACGACGTAGCAGTGCGCCCACGCACTGGCACAGAGCGGGTTCGCGCGGGCGCGCACACACATTGGCGCCGGCATAATCATGCGTGTAAGATTTATGGTTGAGGAATTTTTCGGGGAAAACTAGTTGATACGTGACAGCAACACAACTAAACATGCATACTTGATGTCTTATATATCTGGAAAAAATATTAAACAAAGTATCTGCAGGACCCTTACCGGAAAGAACCAGCAAACACAGCCTTTAATATGTCGGGTTTGCCAATAACAAAACAACCAGTAAAACAGGCTTGGTGGTGAAAACTGCCGACCCAGGTAAGATTGTAGGCGAAGACTGTGTTGCGAAATACTAAAAAGTATGTAAGTGGAGAAATGAGTTGGTGCTGCCAAGTATGGATACAAATGCACACCGCTGTACATTTGGTGTCGTCACCACAGCAGCGGACGTTGCAACTGCAGTATCTGCCATCCTGCATACTCATGGGTACGCTTACTGAAATTAAAAATATATAGTGTAAATCTGTCGAATTGCATTCAGATGTGTACGTGAAATAAGTACATGGTCAACAGTTACTAGGGCCCTACAGTATGTGCAACGCTTTCGGTCTTTTCATGTATAAAATGACTATGAGTTTGATATATATATATACATACACACACATATATATATACATATATATATACATATATATATACATATATGTATATATATATATATATATATATATATATATATATATATATATATACATATATATACATGTATATACATATCTATATATATATACATATATATATATATATATATATATATATATATATATATATATATATATATATATATATATATATATATATAATATGGGAGACGCATTCTGCCCAGTGCCGCCTCTTCCCTCTATTTTCCGAACCGCAAACTGCCAGTATTGCACACATGCTTTGACTTGCTGGGGAATACACGGCTTCTCCGAAGACCACTGATGTTTATCATTTATCCATTTATCCATTTATCCATAAGACCATTTATCCAGGATTGATAACCTCAGCATTGTGAAGAAATATGTTGCCGGCATCTTAATATCGGCCGGGAAAGGGAGTTCTGATGTCGCCTTAGCACAGCGTTGGAAAAGTGGCCCTTTTTTGGAACTTTTGCCATCCAAAGAATAATACACTCCAGAAAAAATACACTCCTTGCATTGCTGGATGAAGACACGCTTAACTAGCAAGACAGATGTCATTATACAATAGTGAAAACTTGGGTGGAGAGGAAGATTCAGTCATGCTGGGTCCCCTACCACATAAAGTTTCCAGTATAATTGAGGATAATACATATTTGTTGTTTCAGGTCATCTGTAGGCACATTCCAAGAGGAGGCAGGAGTGGAGCCAAAAATGAGATGCCAGCCAGATTGGAAGAATATCAGCTTGCTAGCGTACACAAGTACAACATATGTCAACAGATGGCAAACTATGGATCACTGCAGTCTGAACATGATATTAATGCCACTGGAAATTCCACATTCCATATCATTCCATAGCATTCCATTTGTGCATGTGTGATTTCTGGTGAAGTGCAGGTGAATTAGTAAACAGCCACCAATGCATTCATGTGCATGTTCTCCATTTGTGGACAAACCTTGGAAGAGTCCAGATGTGCCCAGAAGAATGTATGGGTGAACACCAAGAGCTAGAGTGGCATCCACACAACTGGCAAGCCACGAAGTGTAGCACCTCCCCTAAATTCCAGAAATACTGGTGGATATGAGCCATGTTTTGCCACAGCATAGGAATTTGCATGGGCACTATTACTTTTCCACACATGTTTTGCCCACATTTCACCTCCATGAAGCATACAAAGGTATTAGGTTTGGCTAAGTTATGGTAGATTATTTTTTTTTGTAAGTTAGCCATTTATCAAATTCCTTTGGGGATCATTCGGGATTATAAAGATTTTTTTATTAAAAAAAGCACTCAGGCTAGCATAGGCTGTCTGGTTAGAATAGGCCATTTACTTTAAACATTTTTTAATGAAGAAATTGCTTAGAAAATTTCCATTAAAGAAGTCTTTCTTGCATCCAGTTAGGCTGCAGCTTTTTTCTTCATTTTAACATTACATTTCATGGCATATTTCCCAACCAAACCAGAGCCACTTTTGGTGTCATTTTGCTACCCAACTGCACTTGCCAAAAAAATGTTTGGGAACATCATGTAAGTACCTACATTATGAACACATTCATAATCATTGCACAAAAAAATAAATTTCAAGAAATCAAATCACCTTAAACTGCAAAGTTGTCCATTCAGAAAGTCAGAGTTCAGAAATGTTAAAAGTATAATGGTATACAATGGAGAATGGGGACAGGATGCACCTAACAATTCCCTGAACATTTCATGAATGCACAAATAATGCTTGAATGCATGCATATCTATAATATCTGCAGTCATTGTGCGCTGAAGAGGCCCAGTCCCCGTTTTGAAAGAAGAACATTCACGCTTCAAAATGTGGTAAGTGAAAACAGGATTTTCCAGACAAAAGCAAAGCGTTCAGTTTTGTTCATTACTACGCTTGTCGGCAAAACATCGCAGCAATTAATATTATCATGTCCTGCTCCTTGAATTATCTGAAGATATCCCGTCACACAACACAAGCTTACAGTTTTGGTTTATCCAAATCAATAACTCGAATGACCGCGGAGATATTTGATATAGCCAAACACGCAGTCAATTCCATCCGGATAGCAGCGAAGAGCTTTAAAGAAAATCCTTCGTTGAATAAAAAATCACCACGCTCCGCTAACCAAATTACGTAACGTGGATGTCTTCATTACGTAACGTGTCCTTACGTAACGTGGATGACTTCAGACGACGATGTGTGGTGGACCCCATCTGGTTGTCTGTGAGACGCCAGGATAGGAACCTAACAAATGACTTGAAGGCGTTTTTTTCTTGAAGAAGAAGAATGATCAGGTTATTTCACGACGCATTCAACCGCAAGGTTGTATAGCGTCGCCAACCTATCACACCGATTAGTCGTGGGTGGACTCTGCAAATGCCGCCGGCCGCGAGATTCGAGTCCCACGCTCCACCATCTAAGCTACCGAAGCCCCCGGGTTTTTATTCTTAATTCCAGGAAACATCACTGCAATTTTCAAAATATATACCCTTCGTTATTTATAAAATGTATATACTCTGTTACTTGGTGCTTCAATATACACCCCATAATTTGTCAAACTGGGAAATTATACGCCCCATAACATAGTGCTTCTCAAGATTGTACACTCCATACTTTGACAAGCCGAAAAATTATACACTCCGAATCCAACACTGCCTTAGCACCAGCATCAGCGTTTTCATTTTCGTGAACTCCGATATGGCTTGGTGCCCACATGCAACTGATATGACATTGTTCTTGTATAAGTGCGTCCAGTCTATTTAAAATACGTCATGCGAAATAAGACGAGTGCAGTGGGTTTGTGAGAATTCGGCGCTCACTCGCAAAGTTTGAGATGATTAAAACATTTGTACACTGACGCCAAGAAAGCACATGAATAGATTGTCAAGGTAAGATAGCACACGGGACCCGACCCTAATCAAAGTAAAAAGGCCTCGCTTAGCTGCCCAGCGTATCGCAGGACTAGGCTACGTACTTCAGGTGTCGTATATAACCCACATCAGGCCAGAGGGATCGGCTCTCATATGGCAACGCATTGGATCAGTTCTGATCTGGTGCAAGACGAAAATACATCAGATTGATTCACTACCAGAGCAGGTACCAATTAGCTACCAATCAAAACATGTCAAGTGTCGGATAAGAGCAGTTCAGGTCAGGTCCGGTCACTGGCGGACACCAGCACCATCGCTGACACCGCCTCGCCCCAGTCGGCATCACACAGTGTGACGGTCGTCACGTGACGGAATGTGACCGTCACGTGACACAAAGTGACCATCATCGCCGTCGTCGGTGACGACGGCACGCGGTCACGCTATCCCGACTCTGTGCCGGCCAAAGTCAACACGGCCGGATCGATTCCCGCCGCGGCCGACGGCGGCTGGCGGACGGGAGGGCAGGCGTCGGAAACACGAGCCCGAGACGAGAGTGGCCCTGCCACTCCCTGCAGGGACGGCTGTCACACGGTCGTCACGCAGGGCCAGCTACCGACATCCGCTGCTGCTCGGCGCTGATGAGGCAGCACGTGCGGCATCGCCACACTGAAGCAATTTCTGGCCCGTCAAATCATAGCGCCAATCGGTGCGGACCACAGTCAAATGAATGCATGGTATCCCAGAGGCATGGATAGCCGGGCAGTACTTACTGTCGGCCCGGTCCTGTGCCCGATACGACCCTCATCTGCGCGACAGCCCACCACCTGAGCAGTGGTCGGCATGAAGCTGCATCGTGCTCCAGGCGTATTCCAGGCAACTCCCATCGGTCTCATGCCGCGCTGTTCCCTGGCGCTCAGAGCCCTTCGGTGCGGGCCGTGTCGTCCCCCGCCCAACATTCCCTTGGATCCAGGCCGTGCCGTGCCCTAGCACTAATAACCCTGATCGCAGAAGGCCACTCACTTGAAGTCGCACTCGAATATGCCGCGGCTGTAGAAGCTATCGGGAGGACTGTGGATCCAGTGTGGCTGTCCTGTCCGTATTGATGACGTGAACAGGGCCGGGTGGTCGTGGCCTGGCACCTGCCACAGTCCTCCGGGTCAAGTGGGTACAACACGTGGGACAGAGCTATCTGTGTTACAGCCGACTGGGGGGGGGCAGGTATCGCAACGGGAATATGCAAGCAAGGTGTCGCCACGACGTGGGTAACTGGTCACTGATAAACGAGTTAGGTTAAAATTCGTAGTGCCGCAAAACTCCTTACTCTTCGCAGCGCGGAGAAGGGGTATCTGACCTCAAACGTGAGCTCTAAGCTAAATAGAGGTATCACGATGTAGTTCCATCCTTGAACTTCCAGAACTACTTGAATTATATTCCAAATTTATGTACTTTTCTTTTCTCAAAAATGTTCAGATCAAACTTCACGATCGCAATTGCATCAGACATCAACGGGCAAAATTGCCCTCATTTTGTAATTTTCCCTTCGCAATGGTCATATTTTAACTTCCAATGTGTGCTCCTGGCGCATTTCGGATACTACTTCATTGTCTTCACCTAACATAGGCTTTAAACTTTGAACAAAAAATATTCTTCCGGTTTAAACGGCAATTTAACGTGGTGTTTTAACTGAGGTTAGTTTTTGCGCTTTTACTTTTTGGTCCTTTGTGTATACACTAGCCTTAAAGTTTTGATTGTACCTTGCACGATTAGTTAAGGACAAATGTTCAAGGTATATCTAAAATGGCAATGAAACAAAACGTGCCTTGACTTTGACCTGCCCTAGCTCGGTGACCTGAATAGACAGCTCTATATTTTAACCGCGTCCATCAATTGGAGGATACATGAAAGTATGCATACGCAACAGATGCAGGTACAATGACACCTCAATGGAATAACAAAACTCATTGGATAACACAATATAGGGGATGGTCACAGGCACAGAGACACCATCAATGCACGAACCCTCACAGACAATGCAGAAACAACGTACGTATACACGGTAGTGCAGGCCATCTACAAATCACCACATAGCAAAGCCCCAGGACACTCCCTATGTCTCACCAAGGCCAATGATCGATGCAATGACTTTTAGCCGAACTACGTGCTGTGATTCAGCGAGTTTTCGGCCCCCGATGGCACTGTTTCGTCCGTCAATAAATCGCGGCTCTTCGTGCCACCCGGCCGACACTGTAGCTCTTCATATCACCCGGCCGACATTGCAGCTCTTCATACCACCCGGACGTCGGCGACAGGCGACACAGTCGCAACAGACCCTCGCCACTCACCACCAGGATGTCTCCCGACTCGACCACCTTCTCGACTACGAAGTAGGCGTGGGAGAGGCCGGAGATGTTGCAGCGCTGTCCCAGTGTCCACTGGTGCAGGCCGTTGTGGCGGCCCACCGCCTGGCGCGTCTCCAGGTCAACAAAGTGGCCAGGCCGCGGGTCCACATACTGCCGGGAGAAGTCAAGCCGTGGCCGGGTCACGTACTGCCGAGAAAGGTCGGGCCGTGGCCGGGTCACGTGCTGGCGGGGCACGCCAGATGAGGATAAGTTATTTAAACAGTAATGCTGTGGGTACATGTGTCGTCCAGGAAGTTCACATGCTAAAGGCTCATGATTCAGGTATAGTTGGAGTGCGGGCAGCGCTGGTCAGAAGGGACGAGGTGAGGCCTCACAGTGAAGTGCAGCGCTGACGGGAGCAGGACATCAATTATAGTTATAATAAAAGCATCTGACGCATATTTATAATGCATGTACCCAATTACTCATCACAATGTAGTGCAAGGGCATTGCGTCCTCGCTGACCAGACCAACAGTCTTCCTGTGGTGAAAGCCAAGCGTGGAAACGGTGTCGTTCATGCAACGTCGGGTAGTGCAACCTTAACAAGGACGCACACACATCACGCGGCGGGAGAGCGTCGAAGCTCACCGTGCGACTGAACTAAAATTGGAGGACAGCAGCTGAGTCAACGTTCATTACCACATACGATACAAATGATTAGTTGCTGTGTTGGTGGTTTTAGGATCAAGAACAACGTCGTGGATTTGCTCGTGAAGATGGGCATATTTTTAGATAGGATTAAACTTAACACGAGTGAATTGTTACATCCAGAACAAAATCAAAACCGATATTGCCAGTACTTGGCAAGATCGGTTTTGAGGAGGCAATAGCTAACTTTACCTACGTGCATATATTTCAGCTTAAAAGGAGGCAATAGCTAACTCGAAGGTACCACGGTGAGTTATAACGGTGTCAATTACTGTGCGCCAAAATGTGTTGTTTCATTGAGTGAACTGTTTTGAGCGAGCTGCACCTGATTGAGATTTGAAGGAGGCAGGATAGCAGAAACGTTCCAACCCTCACCACTGTGTAGCATTTTGCCATCTTCGCCAGTAGAGGGGGTGGGATAAAGGTGCGATCCCCTGGCATTTCCAAACAAAACGTGCTATTAGAGACGAAACGTGAGAGTCGGACGAGATTTCGCGATTGACACCCGATTGTTGCATCTGAGGGTGTTAGATGGCACCCCAGATGAGGTCAAACGCTAAATGTTGGCAAAAAGATACTTCAAAATGTATTCGGAAATGTGTGCTAAACCACAAAAAATATACTACTTTGATCATGTAGCGCCCAGGATTCAGGACATAAAATAACCCGATGGGTCAAGATGCAGAGGGTAGTCCGAGAATGACCTTGATAACATTCAACTGGTAGAGACTATTAGGGAGTATCCGAAAATCAATCAAGTCAGCTATTATTATAATTGGTGGTTATTGGTTTTGCGGCACGTCTACCGCTGAGTCATGTGGCGTCGCCCATCTCTCACGCCGATTGGTCACGGGCGAAGAGCAGCGACAGATAAGACTCGAAACCACAATCTTTCGATCGCGAAATGGGCAACATACCCCGAGACTACTCGTCCCCGCTATTACCACAAGCGTATATGCCGTGTCTCGAAGTCACAATGTTACGTCAGGATGAAATAATTATATATATACATATATATTATATATATGTATAATATATGCGTATATATATACATATGTATGTATATATAATATATCCGTATATATATATACATATATATATATATATATATATATATATATATATATATATATATATATATATATATATATATATATATATATATATATATATATATATATATATATATATATATATATATATATATATATATATATATATGAACGATAATAAAACACCGCATCGCATGATTACTACAGCACAGCGGACAAAGGACAAGTAAAAAAGCATACTTCACGCCTCACAGCAAGCGCCATTTAAAAAAAATATGAATTTAGTCCGGGTTGTTGCTCTGGTGGCTTTAGGAACCAGGGTTCTACTGCTAATCAGAGCTTGTTGCGTGAACCCTGGCCCCACCACCCGATCCACGAATTCCTGTTCAACGGCAGAATTTTGATCGAAAGTTTAACGTGCCGTCAATATACCGACACGGCCGCCCGGTAGCTCGTCCCCGGCCTTATCGGGCCAGCTGCCAACTGACACTCCCGGCCGGGGGCTAAATGCGAGCGCGCGAAGCGACTCGAACCCTGTGTTGCCAGGACAGGGGAGACCAGTGCAGGCCAGCGCTCTAACCAACCGAGCTACCGGGGCGGCATTAATAGTAATAGGGCCATTGAGCCATGTAAACGACACTTAAAAACACTCCAGCTCCGTTACAATTCGTTCAAGTTCTGGAGGACACCTTGTGTCAGCAATATATTCCATTCTTAATGGCAAACGGTAGAGCAATACACATCGGGCAGCCGGATCTTGACCCCATCTTACCACAGTGCAGGACACCGCCCAACCCGAGTTGTACTTAGTCCAATGCGGGGGCGACCCCACTGCGTAGCGGTCGGCTCGGCCATTTAGGTGGCAGCTTATCGGGGCGATAAACCTGCTAATGACGTCAGAAGAGCGCAACTGATGAGCATCCAGCCGTCGCCATGACAACCCATAATAAGAAAGTCCCGGCGCTGACGGGCATTGCCACGAGCTCCACGTGCACGCATCGCAACTGCATCGCAACTGTATAATATCTTTGGACTTTGTAGTCACACGAATAACCATCTGGAGCGCAGATGACCTTTGGAACTGCATGCCATATTTTTCAACATTCAACATATTTCTGGTGATTGTGAGAAAACTGGTGTCCGAAGTGTACCAGAAATCTGAGCACCCTTTCTTGAATCTTTTGCGTATCTTTATCTTTTGCGTATCTTTTGCGTATCTTTAGTAAGAAACGTGACCTCGAGTCACGCAGTCATTGACCTAGGCCGGGCCAAAAGAGTCTAACAGGGAAAAGATGTCATCCATACAAAATTAAGATGCCAATCGATATCTTTGAAATCTAGAGAAGTCGTGTGCGTGTGCGTGTGCGTGCGCGTGTGTGTGTGCGTGAGTGTGCATATGTGTGTGCGTATGTGTGTGTGTGTGTGTGTATGTGCATGTCTGTGTATGTGTGTATGTGTATGTGTGTGTATGTGCGTGTGCATGTGTATGTGTATGTAAAGACATAGACATAAAAGATCAGTGCAACTATGAGCCACATGGGCCCCTTCTTGGTTGTACTCTGGACACTTAACCAGTTGCCCAGCAAATCCGTCGATCAGTCCTCCCTGGAATACTGAAAAGCAAGCCCTTTATTATTATAATCATTGTTCATGCTGTTTTTAAGGAAGTTCAATGTGCTGCTACTCACAATGGTTTCTGGCAGCTGGTTCCAGTGTTTCTGGCTTCCAGTCTTCTTTTTGGCTATCTTGGTCGGTTCTGATGCCCCCAATGTTGTGCTTAGAATAACACCTAAATCTTTGTGTGTGTGTGTGTGTGTGTGTGTGTGCGTGCGTGCGTGCGTGCGTGCGTGCGTGCGTGCGTGCGTGCGTGCGTGCGTGCGTGCGTGCGTGCGTGCGTGTGTGTGTGTGTGTGTGTGTGTGTGTGTGTGATGGTGGTTTTAGGGCGCATCGACCATGGTAGATCATCTAGAGCCAAGAACCTAAATCCTTCTCTTGCTGAGTTACCGATAGTACTTGGCCACCCATCTAGTATGCAGCCTTCATATATGCATGATTTTGCCTACATCTGCCTACATGCGTTATTTTGCACTTATCAAAATTAAATTAAATTTCCCATTCTTCAGACCACTTCACAAGTTCGTCGAAGCCTTTCTGCAGCGAGATATGCTCATTGTGACCTGTTATTGCCCTAAGGACCTTCAAATCATCCGCAAATTTCATAACCTTACTGCTTAGGCCACTTTCAATGTTATTTACAAATATAATGAACAGTAGCGGACCCAGTACTGACCCATGGGGGACTCCACTATGAACATTTTGCCATGGTGACTTTGTACCATTTAGCACCACTCTTTGCTGTCTATCTGAAAGCCACAACTCTATCTATTTTAGTATGCTACCTGCAATACCATAGGACTGAAGCTGTATCATTAGCCGTTTACGGGGTACCTTGTCAAAGGCCTTACCAAAGTCAAGATATGCTACATCAACCTGATTTCCCTGATCAAATTGTTATGTAGCGAAGTTCAAGAAGTCCAAGAGATTTGTGAGACCCGTTCGCCCTTTTCTAAACCTATGTTGAGTATATTGAATCAATCTGTTTCCTTCCAGATAAGTGGAAATGCCAGTTCCTTTTCAGCTTCCCGCAATATCCTAGCATAAATTTCATCAGGCCCTGCTGCCTTGTTTGGCTATATCTTCTTGATATGATTGAAAGCAACATCATTATCAATGAAATCAACATCACTTATCCTATCACATGTCACTGAACTGTGGTGTACCGTTGGCAGATTAGCCATATCTTCCAATGTAAACACTGATTTAAACTGCTTGCTAAGCTCCTCAACCATCTCACTATCCTCACCCAATGTAAACACATTTACTTCCAGTGGACCAATTGTCCTAGGAACTTTACTCAGCTTGTAGAAACTAAAGAACTTTTTGCTGTCCCCATTACAGTTCCTAGCCAAATCCAATTCTTCTGCTCGCTTTGCTGCCCTGGTTCTTTGCTTCACATTGTCTCTAGCTTTTCGATACGACCTGAGATTTACGATATTTGAAGCTTCGCTAAACACTCTAAATGCAGATTTATTCGCCTTAATTGCTTTTATGAAGTCTGGTGTAAGCCATGCTGGCTTTCCTACCCTTCTTTTGCGCCTTTGCTTTTGAGGGACATGTCTAATCAGAATTTCCTGCAAGTAAGATTTGAACTTTTCCCACATTTAACATGCATTTAAATTAGAGAATTCTTCTTCCCATGATAGCCGTCCTCATGCAGTCAGTCTGCTCTGTTGAAATTAAGAACTCTTACCAAATTATCCTTAATAGTTCCCACTTCATGTGCACTAACCCGCACCGTCCTTCCGGTGAAATCCTCACACCCCGTATCGGAGGGGGGGGGGAGGCGGCTGAAGACCCCCTCGAAAATCCAAACTAAGCATCGCACGAAAACGAAAGAGGCGTCATCGGAAAGCGCTCGACGAGTAGGGTCAGGGGGTAGGGTCAGACCTCGACGAGTAGGGTGAGGCGTCATCGGAAAGCGCTCTCCAAAACACAATTTCCTCCTAAAGTGACGACACCAGGGGGGCCAGATTTTCACGACTTTTCACGACATACATGTCATGTTTTGACATACATGTCACGACACCCAGACATGTTTTGACTCTGGGGAGTTCATTTTGGGGATATATGAAACACAAAATTTACTTGGAATGAGATGAAAGCGAAATCGACCAGAGCTATAATTTTTTCGCCCCGCCCAATCTTTTTTTCTTCAAATTTCAAAATTGAGTTTTCTTTCATTTTCCTCTTCTAATGGGTAGAGCAGACCGAGAAACGTTGTTGAAAGTCAACATGCCCTAATACAAAATGCTTACTTTAGCCAAAATCCTCTATTTGAACTGTAATTTGGCAAATACGCAAAATCTATATATATTCAAAAACGAAAAGAGAAAAATTCCACTCGTACGCTTTGTTGCATCCGTAAAGATAAGCAAACTCTGAAAGTTTCATTAAAGCATCTGTATCCGTTAAAGCGTGACGACTGGTTGAACCTTTTTGGAGGTGACCTCACTTGACCTTGACTAACTCGCTGACCCTAAATGACCCGACTTCAAAATTTTGAAACAACATGCCAAATTAATGTGGGAAAAAGGTATGCCAAATTTGGGCGCGCTGCCGCGCGCCGTTCGTCCAATATCCGCGAAAAATCTGAGAGGGCGGTTGAAGACCACCGAGAAGGGACGAGTTAAATCTAACTATGTTATGGTCACTTCTTCCCAGAGTTTCTCCTACAGTCAAGTCCTGAACTAATTCACTTAAACCCGAGAATACAAGGTACAAGAAGGAACCATGCCTAGTGGGTTCCGTTACAAACCGGTGTAAGAACAGGTCCTCTTCAAGGCATGTCCTAAGCATTTTGCATGATGGGAGCCAACACCAACATTTTCATATCCGTGTAGATTAAAATCACCACGAATAAGGTACTTCCTCTAAAAATGTCTACTCATTTCCTCACAAACCACCTTATCAAGCTCCAGTTGCTGAGCATGTGGCAAGGTTCCTGATCGGAAAAAGGCTCCTATCCTCAGTTAATTGCTGCTGCCTTTTCCCACAGCGACATCAAGCCACAGACACGTTTTTATTGTTACGTAATATATGGTTATTGAATATGTATGTATATGTATGTATGTATATATGTATGTGTGTGTGTGTGTGTGTGTGTGTGTGCGTGCGTGCGTGCGTGCGTGCGTGCGTGCGTGCGTGCGTGCGTGCGTGCGTGCGTGCGTGCGTGCGTGCGTGCGTGCGTGCGTGCGTGCGTGCGTGCGTGCGTGCGTGCGCGCGCTTGTGTGTGTATGCGTGTGAAAGCTACCAACTTGCATGATCCGGATTTTGCTTCTAAAATTACCTGATCCGATCTGAGGTCAGGTTAACCTGGCTCATTTTAGCCCAGTTGCGTAATTTTGCGATAATTCCAGTGGGAAATTGAATCCCATGCAGCTTGTGTGGTACATCACCCATCTTTCATTACCAGAAGCTGACCTAAGAACACTTTAGCGTCGGGTTATGGCCTACCATAACGTCTGTTATGACTTGGGGTGGTCTGAAAGTAAAAATATAAAGGAAAATGGGGTAAAACTGTCACAAAACTTGAATTCGGCATGATAAATTGTCTTACAACTTGGATGCCAAAAATGTATCCGAGATCACCTGAGGTTTTCTGTGACCTTGTGAACAACAGATGTAATATGTTGTTCTCAAGCAGAAAACCGAATTCGCGTCGTCGATATCAGCTTGCACGGTGGTTGGTGGGAAAGCCTATAGCGGCAATGTATTGCACGCACATTGGCTTCGCCATCTTGATTTTAACTGACCGAAGATCAAAAGTGGTATGTGCTTTGGAATCCGCTCATCGAGCTAAAGGCGCCGGCGGACTTTTTTCTTCGCTGCAGCTCACATTTTTCTAATTAGAGGGCTCAAAAGCCGCCACAGTCGAAGCCGACATCGTCGGCTAATACGTCGCGCAAGGGCTAAGTTGGCGAATTTATTCAACCACATTGTTTTTCCTTTCTTTCTGAAGCGGCGCCGTAAACAAGGTTTAGTTCCAGTTGGTATGACGTTGAAGAAATCGATGACGGTCGATCACGGAATGCCGGTCACACATTGGTGTGACTGGCACTTTCTGCAAAGCTGAGCTCGTCTTGGCACCAAACGCATCACAAATTTCAAATAGGAACAAGAGCTTACATTGGACAAGAAACATCGTCTCGTTATTTCATCGCACTCAACGTTGTCTGCAATATAGCATTCCACGGCAGCGAGAGCAACTGACATTGCACAAGATCGTAATTATCAGAGAGCAGGCAGACATTTAAGTTCCACTGTCTTACAGCGAGAGATAAATGTCAATCAGAGTCGAAAGTGTTATTAGTTTGTGAACTTAAGTGGGTGTCATGAAAATGCTTCTGGGTCCCATTCTATCGTCTGCTTGGGCCAATTTTATCCCATGGTTAAGCCAGTGCTGGAAAAGGAAAATGAGTACGATATTGACCTCGTCATACTAAAATGCCGAGCATCGGGGCAGCATCATATTCTCAAAACTGCGTTAAATTTTCCACAAAGCATGCCACCAGACCACGAGTTGTCAGGAGAGGAAATGACCGTTCTGAAGTGGCTTCAGAGACGAGATCTGGAGACACTACTGCGTCCACAAAGGAACTACCACTGATAACTGTAGCACTGTCTTTCGATCAATACTGCGAAAAATAGCACACTCTTTCGAATTGTGACGCATTTAATGCGTGCTGAAGAACGATGTCGTTCGCAAAGGGAAATCTTGCGACAATTTGAAACCGACGAACAATCGCACCCGGATACGCAAAGGTACCGAAACCGAGCCATTCAGTCGCTCAGAGACTGTAAGGGCTGACCATTGGCATGTCCCACAAACCGATCACGTACATGATCGATTGACCAGCGTAAACGTAGTTCCTTTTTGTCGACGCTGATAACCATACTTCGGGAGAAGTGAGTAAATTGTCGCTAACATTGACACGTCAGTGGAACAAATCAGAAGCCTGGCGATCAGTGATTCTCACATTCTTGTGAGTTTTGACATCGTCCAACTTTTCACTCGAGCTGCAGTTGATGATGCGGTCGACATAACCCGCCGAAGCGGGAAAAGGACCCTCACTTTCGCGGACAGCCGGTCTGGATATCGGCAGAATTCTCAGCTAATGCACCGTGTCGTTATTTGCATGCAGTGCCGTTATTTTTGCTGCCATACGAAACACGATATGCCATACAGCGGGGGGGCTCGAGGAACTCCACATGTACATCAATAGCTACTGCAACAGCATCAACCTCACTTTGGGGAAAAGGTGGCACCTAGTAATTCATCGTCTTGAGCAACAGCAAGTCATCGGACAACCTAAAGATGAAGGTGTGCACTGTCCACATTCGACTATACTATCTCCTTCCTGTACACTGTACAGAAACTAGATATGCTTCAAGGTGTACATTAAGTACAACTCACATAACGCAAGCAACTTAAATGCGGGTGCTACTTGCATTGGTACTAAAGCCAAGAAAGACTCCGAAGAGGTAGCTGATCTCAGAGACGAGCTGCGGTACCACCGAAAAGTCTTCTATGAGAACGGATAGACAGACAACTTCACTCACATGGATTTCACCTTCACCTTCAACAGATCCCGCTGCCACGAGTTTGTGTAGCTGCGCAGCACAGCTGTTCCGAGGATTGGTGGTTATTGGCCTTACGACGCGTCGACCGTTGAGTCATGTCGCGTCGCCAATCTCTCACGCCGATTGGTTACGGACGAAGAGTAGCGACAGGTGAGGCTCGAATCCACAATCTGTCGATTGTGAGACAGACAACTTACCCCTAGACTCCTCGTCCCCCGTCCCGAGGATTGACAAGTTCTGAAGGCTTGGCAAACTCAGATAGCTTGACTAGCTCCGAGAGCTTTAAAAAAATGCACCTCTTTCGACCGAAATTTCGAGATTGTTGATTGGGCATCTTACCACCAAGAAATTAAAGGCTTTCTCCTCGTGGTGTGCCCTGTGATAATAGCCTCAGAGATATATGGGCCCGAACTGGCGACTCCGAAATAACTGCCGTCCGAGGGCTGTCCGTGACCACTTATACACCACACACAGACACAAACTGAAGTGTTGTGGCACGCACATCAGAGTCGTGGCTTGGCCTATAGCAGGCCAAAAAAAACGTCACATCCGTGTTGTGACTGTCACCAGACAGAATCACCTCCGGCGACCCTTCCGCACGCGCAGAAGACGCACACACAACCTGGCGGCAACAGGCCACAGGGTGCCTACCGCTCAGCAGCCGGTCCACTGCACAGCTACCAAGTTTCACTGAGCTCGCGACACTGAGCACATGTCAGGGCGTGCCCGCCCAGCAGCACTCCTGTGTCACAAACAGGCCGGCGCCTCTGTCACGGACTCGTGCCGTGTCCCAGCATGACAGTGTGCGCACCAGGGTGTGTTGCATATCCCACAGTACATGCATATAACCATGATGCCAGAGATACTACAGCGAAAAGTGCACAAGCTTTATCAGCGCTAGTGTATTCCGAATCGTAGACGTCCACGGCCATGACCAAGCCGTGACCAATTGTCACCTGTGTATCGACACACCGTGAAATGAGTGGGATGAGGGGTATATTTGTCAACTCAGCCACGCAACAGGAACTTCTGAGCACGTTTATTACGCTCAAGCTCAAGCGCGAGCACGTTCAAGCGCAGCGCCATGACAAGCCAGCCGATCACCAACGTGGGTAATGCAGGTAACATCCTTAGCTTAAGCATACAAGCACAAGTGACGATTGGTGTTTCACATTTAACCCGCGCACGTCCGGGGGGGGCAGATAACTGCCCCCTGCGGTTTTCCTAGTTTGCCGCCATATTAATCGAGTTAGCAATGCCAAACCTCGCATGTCTGCTCAATAGTCGTTTCCGCATATCCTGATAAATTTTTAACCCCGGGTCGTCTTGGGTCAGGTCACCAGGTCAGGCGAAGTGACCCAACTACACTCGGAGTTCTAGGTGGCATAACTTCCACAATTTGGCGATTGATTTCAAACTTATAACACGTCATGATCTCATCAGGGACCATAGTATATATATCGTTTTTTTCGTACCATTGACCTTAGGTTAGGTCACGGCCATGGCTTCTTCATTATAGGGCTATGGTAAAATATACAAATGTTTCCTGGTTACATATTTGCTCTCGGAATGATCTCACAACGGTTGTGGCATGTAGTTGGAAGCTATGCTCAATGTGCTATGCTACATTTTTGCTCAGCGACCTCACCAAGGTCATATGAGGTCACCTGAGATCACCACACATTTCTGCGCATTATATCGCACTGCATTGAGCTAGAAGGCTGAAATTATCGTCATCGTGCTTGTATCGCCAAGACGAGCCTATTGCTACATTACATGCCCTCACTAGGCTACTTCATGACCTTGACCTGAAGTCATAGTTTTGGTTGACCTGACCTTAAATCACGCCTATTGTGGATAGCACATTTCGAGGACTGTCGAATAGCTTTCGCCGTTTGTTTCTATCTGTTACAGGCCCTGAGATATGTTTCAATATCTGAGAGTCCCACCCGATCTGGTCGAATTGGACCTATGATGGCCCAGTGACTTGAATATTAACTTTACCGAAAAAAATGACGAAACACTTTCGATAGAGCCTGTCACCAGCTATCCAAAGCCGTTTTCCGTTTGTCGCCAGCTAGCATAGTTCCAGAAATCATAGGGGGGCAGACATCTGCCCCCACCCCCGGACATGCGAAGTTGGCGCGGATCGCCGGACGTGCGAGTGTTAAAGCAGCTACCTGCAAGCATGCATGAATGCATGCAGATGGGGGTGGGGGCTTGGCCAGATAGAGAGTAGAGGAAACACTGCATGCAGAGACGGTAGATACGTACACGATGGCCAGCCTCTTAGTTATTTGGGTTTTAGGGCGCATCAACTGCAGTGGTTATACAGCGCCCATCGATGGCCAGCCTCAGTTCCGAGCTGTCACAAAGATCCAAAAAGTCCCGCTGTCGCCAGCGCAGACAATACTGTCCGCGCTTCACGTGGGCCACCCGGCATAATTTGGCCCACCATCACTCACCACCCGTCCGCTAGCACTGGACAGGGCAGTGACATCGCAAATTGGGTGGCAGTTCTGCGTATGAACAACACTGAAGCAGATTGGCAGCGCTGAACTGAACAAGTGTGGTATGCATTGATTCGGTGCCATGGCAACACATAATTACCCGAAGCAGCAACGCCAAGTTGAAAAGCCATTCAGACCGAACACACCCGCAATGCCTGCAACCACTTTCGTGCTGCCGTTGTACGAACCTCATTCTTGGATGCATGTTCAGTTCATTTCTAGGTCGCTTATGAGCATGATAAAATGAACGTGTTTCCGAGTATTCAGCGATGCCTAGATCCAGCTAGTCGATGGAAGACTGCCTGCATTGGAAATACATTGACTCGTCTGGAACATAGCTTGTATGACACGGAAGTCCCCGTAGAAAGAACAGCTCGCACCCAGAGAAAAGCAGCGCGGAGGCGGCCAAGATACGAAAGCCTGCAAATGCACTCACTACACAAACTGCAAATCACTACGAATACGAACGCACATCAAACGTCACAACATAGAACACCGAAAACCAACAGCTAAATGCTGGTTGCAGCATTGCATGGAGCAAGCAGGGCGTGTTGATAACTGCTAACGTACATACGACACAAAAACGCAAAACATGAAACAATGACCATCGAATAGTTACCATTTGGGCCGTTTTACACTATCCCGAAGCCGGCATGAAAAGAAAAGCACAGTTAAGAACATTGAGACGCAAAGGCAAATCCTGACAAACTGAGAAGTGATGCGCAATCCAAGGCGTCGGTGCTAAACTCCACGCTGAAGCAGATATTTAGGTACAAACTGATTGGTGGTCAGGCAGCGCAATGCCACGGAACTGAAAATCAGCGACATTTCTTCCTCTTTGGCTATCGGCTACCCCGCAGTCGAAATCCTTTTACATCCCTCTCTGTGGAAAACAATTTACATCGCACTTCCTTGTCTCCATCCCACCCAATGATGCCACAAAATGTATCAGAGAAAAACGCCTCCCCAGTCAGTGAGCACTGGTATACGTCGCAGTACGATATCGTCATGTCTAACGCCGCCCTTTGCATCATGCCGTCGATGGCAGCACAGACGGCGGCTTTGGGATTCACAGCAGACATTGCATCGCAGGCCTTGAGTGGCGCCACGCCACCTCTCCACCCCACAGCTGGGCATAGCAGGAGACAATGTGTGCTCGGTCAAACGATACAATGATTCATTTTTGGGGGCTTAGGGGACGCCGACTACACAGCCATTTGACGCCCATAGTCATGCGATACAATTTGGAGGTTTGAGTACTGACGCCGACTGTGGTGGCGGTGGTAAACGCACGTGGACGTGGCGGACCCTTTTGGTCGCGCCGACTACTTGGGTCATTTTGCGCCCACAACGCCATCTATCAGCGGCTTATGGTTGTAAGAGGCGTGTTACATCATTCTGAATGCTTACGATGGACGATAGGCGACGTTAAATTTGTTTTTGTTTTTTAAATCAATATACATTTTCACAATTCGGCAATCAAGAAGTCATGCGGTAGCATTTGTCATAGTGATATATCAACGCTTTGGGGCTCAATATATCTGAGGCGTACAGGATCTACTACCGGACAACCAACAAACACATGGTATACTGTAAGTGGGGTGGGGACAGCATGCACTCTACACACAGAGGACTGCCATTCCCCGTTAACAGGTAAAAGATACTCAGAGTCGGTATGGATCAAGTGGGTTTTGGTATGTGCTTTATTGCAATGAAGCTGACTGCCCATGTGATTGGCACGTATGGCGAAGTAACACAGTAGTTAACCGGCTTCATTGCATAAGCGGCCCTCGTCGCGTCAGAGTTTTGGTCGACTGTGCCACCTCGTCTGGTAGCTACCTCTGGCTAAAACGAGAATGTATCATTTAAAGCAACGCGGAAAATAAAAGGCAAGCTTAGTCTTGAGCTTACGCAGTACACACTGAAGGACAGTAACAATTGATGGTACTCCAGCCAGATTGAATTATTACCCAGAGTGAAGGGAGATAATAAATACAAAGAATGAGCAGCAAACACTACATGCTACAGGCGTACAGCTGTTTGTACTCTGCTGCGCATGCGTACAAACATCAACACCGAAGTGATGACTGAAGATGTCAAAGCTTGAAAATCATGGAAAGCGGACGGAGACGCTTGCATATATACGCAAATAAGTCGTACCAGACAGTAGTACCACAATAGAAACCATTTTCAAATCGCAATGCGCCTGATCAGGAGCGAATAATTTCTTTCTCTTTGTTTGCTGATGATTGCCGTTCAAGGTGGTTATTCGTCAATGACACTATGCGAGAGAATACTTCCGAGAAATCCCAGGCGTTTGGGGATAGTAAACGCGAAGCCAGCGAAGCAAGTAACAGCAGAAACGTAGCAAGATGGAACCAAACAAAAACAACTAGTGCAGCACGCACAGCGCATCGAGCACAGCACATGCAACCTATACAACATGGCAGACTACAGAATCGCTGTGGCGAACAGCAGACAACATAGACGAGACATTTATCTGTGTTGAGATGCAACATTTCGCACTGCATGCACACGTATTTTACGTATATTGTAGTTCGTGACACACGATGTAGTACCAACAGAGTACATTAAGTATACGGGAGATGAGAGGAAGGGAACGAGGGAAAAAGGCGAAAAAGCAAGGAACAACTGAACAGGTGAGGACTGGAAATAGCAAGGCAGCACGAAAAAAAAAACGAAAAAGAATCACATCCGTCGAACTGCTGCCGCTCACCTGTGCTATGAACTCGCTGAAGTTGCGCTTGCCGATGAAGCAGATGCCCATGGACTCCTTTTTGGCAGCGATGCGGTCCAGGCCAGCGCTGCGCGCCACCTGCTTCACCACGTCTTTGGTAAACTCGCCTGAGGAGCGACACGCCGGCGGGAGGGTGATGATCGCGCCCAGCTTGCGAGCGGATGCTGCTGGGTCTCGGGTGGGGTGCGCGGAATGGTCTACGATTATAGCGGTCAGTGTGTCCGTACTTCATAACCGCCAACAATGCATACCTTCACCATGAAGACGGAAGACAATGATACAAGTTAAACATGGATAGAGGAACAGATGAATAAAAAACCAAAAAGAGGTAATTATCGCATGCGCATGACTACACGAGAAGGGGCATTAGATCGGTGCCTCCAGTTGTCCAACAAGAGCAAAAAGTATGCAAATATAAACAGGAAACCAAAATGTATTCCGCGCCAAACCTCGAAGCAATTGAATATCACGGAAGATCGGGACATGTGTATTTTAAACGCCTGCTATACGAAAGAATGGATGACCTGAAAATTGTAATGATATGAGAAGAGGTAAGTGTAGAATAATTCTTACTCCTGGGAACGTCTCGCACTCACGTCCGGAAAACGTATCCTATATATATATATATATATAGACTGACTGACAACTATATTCTTGTAAGATGCTTTGTGCTTCTTATACGCACATCTGATGGTTGCTATGTATGCATATATATGTATATATATATATATATATATATATATATATATATATATATATATATATATATATATATATATTTATATATACATATATATGCATACATAGCAACCATCAGATGTGCGTATAAGAAGCACAAAGCATCCTACAAGAATATAGTTGTCAGTCTTCGAGTATACTTGCCTAAAGGGAACAATGTGCGACGGAGTGCCTTCTGTGGCACCTGCGACAGGAAGAAAGTCTGGTCCTTCCATCGGTCTACAGCTCGAAGCAACCGCACGGCTGTCACGCAAAGGCAGAGGCGCAAGTCAGTCCCTGTGTGTGTGTGTGTGTATACAATGTCAATGCTTCGGTTGACGAAGACATACAATATATTCAAATTTGTAAAGAAGATATACACACATGCATACATGCATCCAATTCTGCTATATTGATGCATACGTATGCATTGCACGCACCTGTATGCATGGATATTGTCGTTCACATGACAAACAAACCACTTATTGGACCCCAAATAGAAATCGGCAAAACCAGCTATGGTCGTGACAGCGACCAGAACACGCTGACCGGTCAACGCTGGCTCAAACGGTCCGAGACTTCCAAACAACATTTGCATATGATTTGATCTATGCCTCCTAACAGGAACGAAGAGAGAGAGAGAGAGAGAGAGAGAGAGAGAGAGAGAGAGAGAGAGAGAGAGAGAGAGAGAGAGAGAGAGAGAGAGAGAGAGAGAGAGAGAGAGAGAGAGAGAGAGAGAGAGAGAGAGAGAGAGAGAGAGAGAGAGGGAGAGAGAGAGAGAGAGAGAGAGAGAGAGAGAGAGAGAGAGAGAGAGAGAGGAGAGAGAGAGAGAGAGAGAGAGAGAGAGAGAGACAGAGACAGAGAGAGAGATATAGACAGAGACAGAGACAGAGACAGAGATATATATATATATATATATATATATATATATATATATATATATATATATATATATATATATATATATATATATATATATATATATATATATATATATATATATATATATATATATATATATATATATATATATATATATATATATATATATATATATATATATATATATATATATATATATATATATATATATATATATATATATATATATATATATATATATATATATATAGAGAGAGAGAGAGAGAGAGAGAGAGAGAGAGAGAGAGAGAGAGAGAGAGAGAGAGAGAGAGAGAGAGAGAGAGAGAGAGAGAGAGAGAGAGAGAGAGAGAGAGAGAGAGAGAGAGAGAGAGAGAGAGAGAGAGAGAGAGAGAGAGAGAGAGAGAGAGAGAGAGAGAGAGAGAGAGAGAGCATTGAAAATTGCAATCATGGAAGCGAAAGTTATGCACCATGTAATTACAATGTACATTCTCAAATTCAAGTAGGTTTTCAAATCTCTACAACAGCTCCAGGTGGTGCTTTTGAAAAGTTAATGGTCTTCAATGCCAGGTGGTGTTGCCTGCTGTTCTACATGCCACAATCAACCTAATGACAAGCTTCCAAAACTCTCGGTGGTGCTCAGACATCTGTTATCGACGCAAGCTGTATAACACATTGTAGCGCATTTTATAATACGACACATTTGTCGGGCAAATGTTCGGCAAATACCACCGGCAAATACTCGGCAAAATTACGGGCAATAATCGAACAAGCAACCATCATAATTGTCTTGAAGTTGAGAAAACGAGTTGACCAAAAATCATAACTTCTCATTCGTGGTCAGCATTTATATATTTTCTTCTGAAATGAAGCAACACACAAGCATTGTTCCCCGAGTTCATCTATATTATAATTTGTTCCAAGAATGCATGTGAGAACACTGAACTTGATATGCTCGCTAGTGCCAGTTTGTCAAAAAGCCCCACACACATGCAAAATCCTACATAGAAAGTCCTACACTACATAAACGGTTCTCATGAAAGGCACCACAGAAAAGAGCGATGGGAATAAGATGGAGAAGTGCGGTTAGATGGTGCATCCTGCCACCACTTCAAAGTAATCCTAAGTGAGAAACGTTTCAACCTTCCATACCATTAAAAGTAACGTCGAGGCACACGGCTCCAAAACCAACAAAAAAACCTTCACACCACATCTGCACATACAAAACCGCAAACAATCACCACTTTGGCATGGCATCACTGCACCATGCACACCATCCACGACCCACTCTCCTTACCGAACAATATCTCGTGCCATACACGATCACATAGGACACGCAGCTCTATTATAGTACTCGAATACAGTTGGAATGACCCAGGTGGCTCGCAACAACACATACCTCTTAAACAGCACACAAATACTTCCCAGCGACATGCACAACTCATGACATGACATGACAACATGGCACACCAACTAACACTAACCGACGAAGACAAACAGCACACCACAAGGACAACCGTGCCACGCAAATGACCGGCACCCAGCACTCAGTCCGATTGATGTTCCCTCAACAGCTGATTCTTTTTCGATGCAGGGTATATGCTATGCTATCCTGGACTTGTAGACCACCTTTTCGTTGCGTCATAATTGAGGACGATGCTTCTTCTTTGGTTTCGATCGTGATGAACTTCATTTTGTATTTTAGGACCTTTAGGTACCCACGTTTGATTTGTGCTTGAATAAGATTAAAACAATCTGAACAAGAGAAATCCACGGACTGAACCTAACCCTAGTTTCCATCGATGACCACAACATATATCAATGCACAAAAAGGTTCGGATTAAAGAACCCCAGTTTTGGACGTATGAATACGCGCTCTGGAAGGCCTCTCAAAATTTCGCACCCTGGAGGGGATGGGGGCGGATTCGCTCTCCCTAAGATCTCGGCTCCTGTTAAAGCTAGAGTAACGAAATGTGCATGGTGGATGGGTACGGTAGTGATCTCTTTTGTGAGAAAATTTCACGACCATTAGATCAATCCCTTCAAGGTAAAATGACCTCACCTATATCAAAATGTTATTTTCCGTGGCTTCGCTTGTTATTGATGTGAATCATTGTGATTGTGTTTAAATGCTCCAAAATGGGCATAAATGATGTTTTGGACATTACTCATGATGCAATATAGATGCTAGACACAGCATTTGACCTCCAATAACCGATACAGCAGAACTTTATCAGGTCATTGCCTGTTTCAGTTACCGGAACCGGGCCGCCCGCCCGACTGCTCCGTCGGGCGGCTCGGCGCAATCAGCTTCGCGAAGGAAGGAGTGAAGTACATGAATCAAGTAAAGAAATGCTTAGGTGCACAATGACAAACAGTAGTTCTTGGGATGTGTTGGGAGTAACATGCAAAGTGACATAAATCACGTAACAGTCATTTGCATGTATGACAACATTCAAGTTGACCAAGTTTGGTTCCATTAACCTGTCATAAACGTGACCTGGCTTGACCTCGGTGACCTAACATTACCTTGAAACTGCATAGGCTTGAAACCTTGAAACTATATAATACACATCAAACAAGTCGCTAGTGTTGCCGAGAACACTTCCCTTTTGCCAATATACTGAAATCGCATCTGCGCAGATTTTTGTAGTTTGGTGCTATTTTTTTTGCTGATTTTACAAAATTTTGAAACTACAAAATATATATATATATTTTGGGAGCCCCCAAAAAATGTATGGCCATGGTCGATTTCGCTGTCCTTTTCTGATTCCAAATAATTTTTTTCTCAAATATCCCACAAAATGAACCCCCCAGAGCCAAAAACATAATGTAAGTCATGAAAGTATAGCCCCCTGGTGACGTCACTTTTGTGAGGAAATTGATTTGGGGTTGATCCGGGCCCTACTTGTCGAGCGCTCTCCAGCGACACCTCTTCCGTTTTCTTGCGACGCTTAGTTTGGATTCTAGATTTACTATCCCCCGAGGCGGGGTGTGAGGACTTGGCCGGAGAGACGGCGCGGGTTAACAGACCAATACGTCAAAACCGAGAAGTTCTTACTTTTTCCTTTTTATAAGTATTTGCAACAATTTGCATCATTCCATTGTCAAACAACTGCGTTCGTTTCATCCTGTGATGAAACATTTTGTTTGAAGGTCGTAGTGTTCTGGATGGCAGCAGCCCAATAGGGCGCCGTCTTCCACACCGGTCCGGCCGTGTACATCGGCGTCGCCACCTGTTACCGACTCACGTTCTCTGGCTGCCTCCGTAGGGAACTCGCCGGCCGATGTGCGCGCGTAGTGACCGGTGGCGAGAGCGTCGGCGCCCACCTCGTGACGCGCGTGCTCGAACAGCGTGGTGAACTTGATGCGCCGGTTGCAGAGGATGTCCGGGTTGGGTGTGATGCCCGACTCGTAGTCTTGAATCATCTCGCTGCCGGTGGCAGGTCCGTCACATGTTGCCAGATCAGGACAGATACTGAGACAGTGCCCTGGAATTCTTTTTTGTAGAGTGGATGGTAGCACGCGAAGGCGCCAGCACCACAGATAGCGTGAAAACTTTTGGAGAATACATTTTTTAAAGCGAGCAAAAGATGATCTTGACACGACGAGCACCCATCTGCCTGCAAAATCGTGATCGCACAGATGCCAGAAGTCGTGGATGCCAAACACAGTAACAGTTACTGCAATTAAGTATGCTACGACATGTAATGAAAATAAATTCCGTGAGTCAAAACTTCGCCTGCGGGACGTCAAAACATGTTTCTGATGGATGAATTTTGGAGGAAAATTTAGGAATGTAAGGACATTGTTCTGGGAGGACATCCGACAAATAGCGGCAATGGATGTTTGCGCATCGACGTAACGGCTCTCCAAGTGGTTGCAGAATAGTATCTATGCTGGAGAGATAAGGTGCTGTGTTTGTCGCCCATCAGGTGTTCCCAGGGAATCTGCCTTACGTTTAACTTGATACTCTATTGTGTAGAGGCAGTGTCACTATATTCACACGCACTTGATGAGCCAGTACTGGACTTCGTAATCCTTCATGTTGTTTGTAATTTGAAAGCCACCATCCATATGCTTATCTATCCCGTGGCTGCAAGCGCGCATGGGCTGCTAGTGGTCATGTAGCAAGCACCTATCTACTCAGATATTTGAGGCCATTGAAGGAAGATGGCGACATGTTAATGTTCTAGAATTAAGGAATGCACGTGGAAAACGACATCTATTAGAAACTTATTTAGACCTCATGTTGACAGTTCGGACTTCTTGAATTTCCATGAAGTTTCACAACCTACAAATGTGGTAAGGTTTACGCTTACGTCATACCCGATTCCTGACATTTGTCTCAGCACAATCTTGTTAACAGATATGGTGTTCGTTTTCCAATATCGTCCTTTTCCCGCACTTCTCGCATCATATTACCAAACTCTTCCGACGTCATCTCAATGGTTTTGCGTCTTTGCCTGCTACTCTCCACTATACGAAACATTAATTCCAGGACAGTACGACACAGCAATCAGTTTTCCAAGCCGGTCGGAGCTTAAAGGGGAGCGTACACGCTACCCCACTCAAGCCTCAGTAATGAACAGCACACTGGCAACATCACAGCCAACATCACAGCCATCACAGCCATCACAGCCGTCTACGCTCTTTGCTCGTCCACGCCCATCTTCACCGTCCATGCCCTATGCTCACCTGAACACGTCGTTCCAGTACTGTTTAACGAAGTTGACCTCGCGGAAGGGTATCTGCAGGCGGTGACAAACCCAGGCGGCATCCTCGGCATCCTGGTCGGCGCGACACACGCCCTCTTCGTCCCGTAAGTCCCAGTTTCGCATGAAGAAGCCCAGCACCTCATATCCTGTAGTCAGATTCCAAGCCACCAAGCATAAGTACACTATTTGGGATATACATAAATACATATATATATATATATATTTTTTTTTTTTTTTTTTTTGGAAAGTTCAAAATTTTATCGGGACGGGCGCGTTTCTAGTTCCATTCCGTCAAAACAAAAATGTGTGAAATATTTTTGAAATAAAACAATATTTAGAACTGCCTGAATACGGTCAAAGTTAGTATATTTTCTAGAAAAGTAGAAATGTTAGAACATGATGTTCTATGCCTCTAGCAAATAAAATATCACTTCTAGTTTGCTCAAACAACTAATCTTGGCCTAAAACATCTAAATGGACTTCATACTTTCAACTCTAGGTGCCCCTCGCCTGGAGGATTAGCCCCTCAAAGTGGGAGGGTATCATGGGCGACCATTTCCCGCTCATCATTGCCCACTTTGCAGACGTCATGGCGGACTTGCGGGCGGTTGGGAAGTCACAGCGGTGCTTCTCGACCACTTGTAAGAGGAACTGCATTTGGTCTTCACTCTTGGCAAGGACCAGGTTGAAAGACTGCATCAACGCCACCCCGCGCTCCGCGAAGTCGTTGACGACTTGAAGGACCTGGACTCAGCGGGATGCGGCGGTGAAGGCTGGGTCCGTCGGCCACTCCTCCGGATCCTTGAGCAGGAAGGCGGTGCTGATATCCAGAACCTTGAAGAACTCCTTTGATGTAGTCGTTGTAAATGATCCTTTGATGTAGTCTTGGCCAATGATGCTCCGATCCTTCCTCTTCCATCGCTTTAATCATATACCGCTTTGTCGCCAAGTCGATCCCCTCGTCGAAGATGGCCAGGGTGACGAGGCGCTCGCCCAAATTCTATAAGTGCCTGGCGAAGACTGTCGTCGTCGCCTTGGCCACCCCTGAGTCCGGATAATAGACGAGGGCCTTGAGCAGCGCGAGGTCAGCGGCTGGGGCCGTTGCCGGAAGCGGCGCTTTGTACCACTTTGTACCAGGCCGTCACGTAGATAGACATGACGAAGATGGTGAATCGCCGGGTTCCAGCAGCTTCGCCTGACGACATCTGAAACTGTTCCCGGAACAGAAACAGTTCGATGGTATGGATGCTTTTGCCATCCAGCGCGCGCGATCGAAGGCGCCGGGACGAGCGAACCGGACACCCCGCTTGTTCGGACTGCCCACAATTACAGAGGGCTTCAGAAGCTCCCTGTAGTCATCACGTGGATGTTGGCCGTCGAGAAGGAGGCTGAATTCGATCAGCAGGACGTCGCGAGCGCCATTCAGTTGCTGCGGCATGGTTCCATTCTCGAAGGGCTTCGCCTTGGTTTGATCGATGAAGTCCCACTGGGCGGCGAATCGTTTGAACAGGAGGATGTCAGCACTAGTAAAGGGACCAAGGCGCCCAGTGAATGCCTTCTCACACACCAGTTCGTGGACGTGGTGGCGGCAAGCCAAATGAAGCACTGTCTTCTCGAGTTTCTGCTCAATGATACAGCAAGCTCCTCCTCAGAGTCCTGTGTTTGAGGCGGTGGTGTCAAAGGAGAGGGCACAGATCCGTCCCTTGATGTCCAAATCCTCGAGAGCAGAGAGGGCGGTCTCCGCCATGGCGCGGCCGGTGCCGTCGGGGAGGCTGGGCACAGCCAGAAGCTTATCGGCGTTTTATCCAGATACCAGAACTGGAAGGCGATCTTCAGCAGGGCCTCCTGTAAGCTGCTGGTACGACTTTCCCGTCCCAGTGAACGGTCAGCGGCACAGTAGGATGGAAGGCTGCCTTCATTTCCGGTGCTGCCATAGGACGGAAGTTTGCTCGGTCGCGGCAGGATGATTCGCGGTTCATGACCAGCCCCTCAGGGTCGTGGCCCAAGCTCCTCGCAACCGCCGACAGAAAAAAAAACATCTCGGTCAGCAAGTTTCGTCCGATCAATCGCCGCGAAGAGATCAGAGGTAATCATCTTTTTCGACGCGCGGAATCGCTTGGATCGAAAAGGGGTCGTAGATGCTTCTGCATTCGACGTGGACGGGCCCGGGAGAGCTCTTCCTCTTCTTTTCGGCGACGACGTTATGTCCGTGACCGAGTCGGGCTGCTTGCACCTCAGCTGGAGCTCGATGCCAGTTAGACGAGTTCTTCTCGGTTCTCTCTGTTCGCCCTTTTAGCATCTTGCTGGCGGCTCCATCCCACTTCCTGTCTCCTCGCACGCTCCTCCTCAGTGTGCAACTTCATGTCACGTGAGGAGGAGATGCCGCTCCGTCGCACCTCGGCCCTTTGTCCCGTCAGGAACTTCCTGTCTTCTTCGATTGGAATCATCAACATCGCCTGTTCGTGTGCGATGTCTGAGGGACGGTCAAGGGATGAGAAGAACTCGGCCTCGTTCCTGATATGGGTCACAGTGCGCCGTTTCGAGTTCGTGTTTAGAGCCCGCCACTTCTCGTACATTCGGAGGAACTTGTCCCCTGCGCGTTGGTCTTTCTGCGTAGGAATACGGGACGGCTCCCAGACTCTATATATGCATATATATATATATATATATTAGGGTGCCATTTATTTAGATGTTTTTACTTTTTGGGGAATTGATATCGGGACAGGCGCGTTTCTGGTGTCATTCCGTCTAAAAACATCGTGTAAAATATTTTATAAATAAAATAATAATTAGAACTGCCTAAACGAGGTCAAAGTTTATACTTTTTGTCAAAAAGTACTCAGGGCGTTCTGTTATCACGCCAGTTTTCGGTTCGATAGCTGTTGTAGTTTCCGAGTTGAAACAGGATAACAGACAGACAGATGGACAGACAGACGGACGATCAGAGTCGTTGGTTTAGTCTTCCGCACAGGTGTACAGAAGAGGTATTATTATACAGGGTGCAACACGAGTTCATACATATACATATATATGTATGAACATATACATATATATAAACTATATCATACATATACATAATTAAACTATAAGCCCTGACATTTTGAGTATTGCAACAATGGGCATGCATGAATTTTGGTTGAATCAAACTTTGAACATAGTATGTGTACCTTTTTTCTTAAGCAGAAGGGCTGCTACGCTGCTGTCTACACCTCCTGACATGGCACACACCACGCGCCGTATCCTCCGGCCCATCTGTTGACAGTGAGTCAGCATCAGGGGTATTGCTCTGACATGGCATACACCATGCAACGTATTCCTGCCCCATCTGTTGACATTGAGTCAGTATCAGAGGATTAGCCCGAACATGGCATAAACCATGAGCCATATCCTCTGCTCCATCTGTTGACAGTGAGTCAGTATCAGAGACTTGGCTCTGACATGGCATACATCATGCGACGTGTCCTCCATCCCATCTGTTGACATTGAGTCATCATCAGGGGTTTTGCCCAGCAATGGTACACACTATGTGTCAACTCCTCCACTCAGCTGCTATTTGGACCATGTATACTGTTCAGGACTAGCATAAATGCACTGCACTTTTTAGGGATATGCTGCTTCATTGTGATTCCTTTCAGATCAACCCTGAACATCATTGTGATAGCTCTGAGGCCTTGGATATGCATTAGAAATGGCTCAGTAGGACTCCAAAGACTTGTGCTTGGGCACAAATTACTTTCTATATATCTAAACCACATCACCCCTAACTCAAGTAAAAAAACCTTCCTGTGTAAAATCCCAAATTTATGTATGTATAAAACACACATCAGATTGCATCCAGTGAACACATACTTGAGAAATTGACATCAACATGTTCACTGACATTTCAATTTCCCGGTGTCTGAGCCATACACTTCCCCAATTCCATGCAATTGACTATGCGACATAATCTTGAATCCCCAAATTCAGTGCTTCAAATGATCTAGTGTGCTTTGCTATCAAATGATCTACAATACTTCAAAATTATCAATTAAAGTGTTAGTCATAAAGTGTTCAGACTTAATAAAAGCCAGAAGGGTCCATCCATGTCAAGCTTGTCATGGGACAATTCCATAACCTTTGCAAAAAAAAGGCATTCATCACCTCAACCAACGCCACATCCCTGTGGTGGTGAATTGGAGCTTAGGGGCGCGTCGACATCTAGGGTCATTTTGCGCATCTAGGGTCATCTAGGGTCAGTGGAATAGACATTTCAGTCTATTCCACTGACCAACAATCCTTTGACTGAAGACCTGCTGTTGCTTAACTGTCCTACACCTTGATCTGTCTAACCTAAATTGATGACCCAAATATGTGAGACTGAATAAATGGGTCAATCATTCAGATTGACCTGAGCTAACCATTTCATTGTTTGATACATTTGAATCACGTCACCCTTAAATCTCCTACACTTGAGTAAGTACATATCTAATGCCATAAGTAATTCCCCATATTCTAAATTACCTAGTCCACTGATGAATCTAGTGGGTCTGCACTGCACTCTTTCTAGCATATCTATATATTTTTCTAAGTAGGGGCACCATGCCTGTACCGAATACTTCAAGTGAGTTCATAGGCTATACACATAGGCCAAGTGCAGTAAGCTCATGACTTCCTTGACCTTATACCACACAGTCCTATTAATGATACCAAGCGTTCTGATTGCCCTGTTCCCAGTTGAGATACAATCATTTTTCTACTTTAATATCATTTGAAACTAACATACCTGTATCTCCTTCCTCTTCAATAACATCTAGTTTCCTTCCCTCAATTTAATATCTGAAAGTCTCATCTCCAGATCCAAGATTTACAACTTTAAATTTTTCATAGTTGAAAGACAAAATTTGTTGGTTTGTTTCCATCCCCTTGCCCATGCTTCAATCCAAACTACAACCTATCCATCATTCCTAGGCTGCCCTAGTTGCATTATATATGGCCTTGCACTAATATGTTATTTGCAGACTATTGGTATGTGGGTTTCAGAATATAGAATGGTTTAACACTCGCACGTCCGGAAGTCCGCGCCAACTTCGCATGTCCGGGGGGGGCAGATGTCTCCCCCTCCCCCTAATACCTCTAGAACTATGCTAGCTAGCGACAAACGGAAAACGGCGTTGGATAGCTGGTGACGGGCTCCATCGAAAGTGCTTCAGTCATTTTTTTCACTCAGGTCAGCATTCAGGTTACTGGGTCATCATAGGTCAAATTCGGTCAGACCAGTTGGGACTCAGATATTGACACATATATCAGGACCTGTAACAGATAGAAACAAACGGCGAACGCTATTCGACAGTCCTTGAAATGCGCTGCCGACAATAGGCGGTGTACTTTAAGGTCAGGTCAACCGAAACTCAGGTCAATGTCATGAATTTATGACCTCAGGTCAATGGCAAAAAGTCGCCTAGGGAGGTTATGTAATGTATCAATCGACACGTCTTGGCGATACAAGCACAATGACGGCAATTTAAGCCCTCTAGCTCAATGCAGTGTGATATAATGCACAGAAATGTGTAGTGATCTCAGGTAACCTCAGATGACCTTTGTGAAGTCACTGAGCAAAAATGTCAGAGGTAAGATTGAACATAGCTTCCATCTATATGCCTCAACCGTTGTGAGATCATTCCGAGTGCAAATATGCAACCAGGAAACATTTGTATATTTTACCATAGCCCTATAATGGGGAAGCCATGGCCGCGACCTGACCTGAGGTCAACGCTACGAAAAAGTCCGATATACATATTATGGTCCCTGATGAGATCATGACGTGTTATAAGTTTGAAAGCAATCATCCGATTATTGTGGAAGTTATGCCACCTAGAACTCCGAGTGTAGTTGGCTGGTTGGTTATTGGTTTTTATGATACATCGACCGTTGAGTCATGTAGCGTCGCCAATATCTCACGCCGATTGGTCGCTGGCGAAGAGTAGCGACAGGCGAGACTCGAACCCACGACCGATTGTGAAACTAGCAACTTACCCCGAGGCTACTCGTTCCCTCGTCCGCGTGTAGTTGGGTCACCTCGCCTGACCTGGTGACCTGACCTGAGATGACCCAGGTTTTAAAATGTAAGAGGACATGTGGAAAAGACCAATGAACGGCTATGTGAGGTTTGGCCTTGCTACCCTGATGAGTTTGGTGGCAAATGAGGAAAAACTGGAGGGGCAGATATCTGCCCCCCTCCCCCGGACGTGCGCGTGTTAATGAAAATTATGCTAAAACAACCAATGTAAAATAGTTTTATTCTCACCACCAAGAAACAGTTATTTTGCATGAAAAGCTGAGAAAATTGATTGAAACCAATTCTCATTAACATTCAATGTTCCTTGATGCACTTGTTTAGTTCATATCTGGAATGTTTAGTTGAAGCAAGGATCGACTTGGAAGGATCCAGAGTGGCCAGACAGGAGAGCAAATTGCTGCTGTAAAAATGACTAATAGTCATTTGTATTACTGCTGTTAAATAGAGCTGGTCAGATTTGCTTACCCCAGAGCTAGAAGTACAGCTGATCACTGGGCCAGCAAACACGATGGGTCTGCATAAGATTCGAGCAAGTACTACAGACCCTTCACTGACACTGATGAATGTCAAATGCAGTTATATTTCAAGGTGCATGATTTATGTTCACACACATTTCCAAAAAGAAATTGAGTCATGCATAAGTGCACAAATGGCATTGGTTTCTTGGTGTAACCCAGTTGGAGAACTTGCTTCCTGTGGGGCCACTTTTAGGAAATTTGAGGTCATTTTTCATTGAACATGCCCATTGTGTCTTAAAAAATTGTTTCTTTACCAAAATGACTTTTGATTGCACATTCAAAGTACCTCAATGACCAAACAGCACTTCAAGTATTTACTCTGGTGATACCAAGTACCCCCAGCTTTGCCAACTGGGGGTTTCTGGTACTTCTTGGCAAGCATTCCAGCACAAATATCTACAAACAAATATTGAATAAATATCGATTAATCTAAATATATAATATATTATAATAAATATAGAATAAATATTGAATCAATATTGAATAAATGTTGAATAAATAATGAATAAATATTGAATTAATTATTGACTATATTCACACAAATATAGCATCTTCTCACATGCAACCAGTTGTGCAGACATTTTTTTGCACATTTTAGCACATAACACCAACAAACATGTGCTGTATGGTTTGTACTGCCTTTTGAAGTTGTATTCTGTCATGGCCTGGTCGATGTGCAGGGATCGCTGAAACTGGTAGTTGTTTTCAGGTATGAACATTGAGTGGTAGCACTCGACCAAACAATGCTGTTCTTCGTGTTCCCTTCTGGAGTACAAAATATTTCATTTATTCTAGTCACAATCTTGGAGTACACAATGTATTGGTATGCATGACACCAAAAAATGTCAGTTTTCCCAACACTGGTGGCAAGTGATGATGAATAACAAGGCTGTTCCATGGGCAACACCAATAATGGTATCAGGGCAATTTGATGACATCATAATGGAAATTTGTTTGCTTGTTCTGGAGGTTAGATGAGGCTTTCCTATGTATGGATGCATACAAGCTATGGCATAAATAACATCAATGCAACAATGGCTGACACTGTATTCCATTGTTAACTGAAAAGCATACATGTGTGACAGAAATGAGCAATGTAACCTTAATAATTTTCATATTTTTTTATATAATGCAAAAAAAAGATTGGTATTATCATGCTTTTAGGTAGTAGCAAGATAATTTTTTTTACATAAGTTATAGAACTTTTTCTTCAATTTTTTTCCAATTAAATTTGTATTCAAAAGCAGCCGATGTTAGGATGTTAGGTGGGGTTATGCTAGGTTGTATTTGTTAAATTTTGACAATTTCATAAAACAATTTGCTTGAAAAATTTCAAATTTTCTTCAGGGACATTCTTTTCCCAAGAGAGATCAACTATATTAGGTTAGGTTATGTTGCATTTTATTATATTTTGTAATCATTTATTTGTATGCCAAGTTACCTTACTCAGTCCTTTTGCTTGCAATCAGAAAAAGCAAGCATTTGCACAGAAAATAAATGTAATAAATAAGTCTCATCATCTTAGTCATACATTGTATTTGAAAGATACATTCTAATAAGTCATAAAACACCCAAAAGCACAAATTTTACTAGACATAAACTAAAATAGCCTAAGGTAACCAAACCAAACCCATTTGTTTGCCTTACGGAGACATGTGTGAAAACTTTTCTTGTTACCACCTTAAAACACAATAATACCAAATTTTACAATTGAACACCTAGCCTAACTAGTACCTATATTAGCAGCTTAAATAACTTGGTTTCTTGCAAATACTTGTCTCTTATGTTTATGTGCATGTGCTGAAAATGATGTTCGTACTTATTTCCTCTGCAAATGAATGCTTTTTAGTTAAGAGGTAAAATAATACCAAGAAAGTGGCTTAGAGTTGGGTAGTAAAAGTAGTTCAAAATCCAGGAGAAAAAAGATTTATTTTACATAAACAACCTAATTCTGCCCAACATTCCATAGAAGAAAACGATTTATTTTACAAATGACAAATTTCGACACATTTTTTTCTTTAAAAGGTATCAAAAACTTAACCTAGCCTAGCCTAAGCTGCTATTTAAGGAAAAGCCCAATTTTAAATTTCCGGTATTATTTTACTTTCTGCCGTAGTGTTGGTTACACTGGATATGCAACCGAATGTCCCGCATATAGGCAAGGAATGCCGCACTGTTAAAAAATATGATTGGATATGGACGCGACGTTTTGATGACGTTACAAATGGTCACAGTGATACTGGCCCAATGAGAAACTGGACGATTTTGTAACATTACTTGTGACTCAGGGCAGCGTGAAACCGCCATGAAACCATCGCAGTGGCTTCAGATCATCAGGACCTTTTCCAATAGAACCGTTGACCATTTCCTGGAGGTATTTCTACATGAGGATGCCAAAAAGTGCATGACGGCAGCAAGTAAATCTGAAAACTATACCACATTATGTATCCGTTAGGACAGTGTGAAACCACCATGAAGCAATCGCAGTGGCTCCAGATCATCGCGACCTCTTGCCATACATCTAGTGATTAAATTCTGGTGGTATTGTCACATGGAGATACCAAAAAGTGCATGACTGCAGAAAGCAAAACAGAAGATTATATCACCTTATGTATATGTTAGGTTAGCAAGAAACCACCATGAAACCATCCAGTATGACCAGATCATCAGGATCTCCTCCAATAGATCCAGGGATCATATTTTGGTGGTATTTCCACATAGGGAAACCAAAAAGTACATGAGGGCACAAAGTTAAACCGAATGTTATACATTATGTATATGCTAAGGCGGCAGCGTGAAACCGCCATGAACCTATTGCAGTGGCTACCGATGATCTGTACCTCTTCCCATAAATCCAGGGGTCATATGCCGGCGGAATTTCCCATGGGGATACCAAGAAGTGTATGACGGCAGAAAGTAAAATAGACGGTTATGTCACATCAGTAAGGTGATATAACATATCTACAAGCGTTACAATGATTAATACGGCTAATTATTAATTATCAATTAATAATTTAAAATTATATAATAAAAAATTCAAATTAATTAATGATTACTAATGATTAATACAATAAATTAATATAATGATTAATACAGAAGTCAGCATCGATGTGGAACAAATCACGATTTCACGCAATCAATCAATTTGGTATGTTGTGTCAAAAGTTGCATGTCAGGTCATCTAGGGTTAACCAGTTAGTCAAGGTCAAGTTAGGTCACCTCCAGAAAAGTTAAACTAGTCGTCACGATTTAATGGATAATGATATTGTACTGCCACTAAGCGGTTGCTTATCCTAAGGGACGAAACAAAACGCACCAGAGGATAAAAAAACAGTTTTTGATTACTTCTTAGTTTTGCATATTTGCCCATTAGAGCTAGAATATAAAAATTTGGCTAAAGTAACCATTTTTATGAGAGCAAGTTGGGTTGGGACAACGTTTTTCGGTCCGCTCTCCTCATTAAAAAATAGAGCAAATATTGAAAACTCAAAATTGTGAAATTTCATACAAACAAAAATATGTTTCTGGGTGGGAAATTTCTTTAAGGGCGTGGTCGATTTCGTCCTTCTTTTCTTATTTTTTTTTATCTCTCCAAAATCAGCCCCCAGAGCGAAAATCATTATGTAAGTCGTGAAAACCTAGGCCCCCCAGTGACGCCTCTTTCCGGGATAAAGTTTTGGGGGTGTTTTTCCGTCCCTATTGGTCGAGCTCTTTCTGATGACACCACTCGTGTTCGCCCGACGCTCAGTTTGGAAATTAGAGGGGGTTCGCACCAACCCCCGAGACGGGGTGTGAGGATATGACTAAAAAGACGGAGAGGGTTAAGAGTCTACATAGCATAAAAGTAATCTTCCTAGCAACGATCGTATCGTCGAATCGAGGCTCCGCCCCAAACTCTGCGATATAAAACAGACGCACATATCAAGATCGGCCGGCAAAGCACGGATAGAGCAGCGCAGCAGCGATAACTCCAGAAGTTGGATTGGCTGACATCACGTACAAACCAAAGCGCTTCTGAGTTGACATTCGACTAGTTCTGGTGCTTAAAATGGATACAAATCTGGCTTTTGCTTAATATTAACAATTGAGAGTGCACTTGAGCTTTTCCGGAGCGGCACCTTTCCCAAACCAGAGTGGCGCCAACCAACATGGAGGCACCACACCGTCAAAGTGCCGCCCCCCACCCCCCAGGTATCCGCCCTTGCTCTAAATGCGTTATAAATGGGAAATACTAGGAAGTGAAGTCCCCTCAAAAGTACTCAAACCGAGAGCCCTGGTGCAATGGGTACCGGCAGTCAAGATATAATAATATCCTGTATTGTTTTCCTTCCTAACAAGCGAAACACATTTCTCCGAATAAATAGGTACCCAGATTCGTCGACCCGGTTCAGTTCGTTCAACCCTGGGCTTCCCGTGTTGGGTCCGATGCGTTTCTGATCGTTTCGTCAATACAGTCATCAACCCCGTCTGCTGTCCACCCAAGCTTCGGGAACTGCCCGGAGCCTGTACACAGCACCAGCACCACCCACCCTAATCCCATTAACACACTGACCATCTTAATTCGCCGGCCTCCTCCAAGGCACCAAGGTTCCGAACAACATCGTCGCAAACCGGCCAACGTCGCACCTGCGCCGTGTTCAGCGCACCAGAAATCCCTCGTCCTGCCGATCGTCGGCCTTGACGACAAACTAAGTTCGGCCCGTGTAGAAGGTGCAGCCTGCCACATCCACGACCTCGGCCGCGCGGCCGTGGAACTGACTGGAATCGTGCACGAGCACCGTCGACTCTGACACCGTGATGCCGCGGAAGGTGCACTTGTTACCACTAGATAACAAATAACCGTGAGCAGGGGCGTCGATTTGTATCCTTTTGTGCGGGCCATGGCCCCACCAATGTTGATCTTGCCCCCCCCCCCCCAATGTTGATTTGGGCCCACAATAAGCCATGCTGTTTTTTTTGTTCATAAGAAAGCTAAAGGAAAAGAAGGAAAAAAACATCATGCAGTATAGAAAACTTAGTTGACATTAACCAGAGTATTTTCTACTGTAAAGAAACAGATTAGGTTTAGATAGTGGACTGACTCTCCACCTTTTGCTGCAAAATTGAAAATTGTGCAAAAAAACAACAACAAAATAATTGGATTTCCCTCCACTGTGGAAGTACACTTGCATCATAAAATATTGAGATTACCAGATGCTGATGGATTCAGGGGCGTCAATTTGTATTCTTTTGTGGGGGCCATGGCCCCACCAATGTTGATCTTGGCCCCTTCAACGTTGATTTTGGCCCCCAATAACCACTGCTATATTTATGCTCATAAGAAAGCTAAAGGAAAAACGAATAACACCATGCTACTTAGAATACTTAGCTGATGCCTACCAACACACTAATGAAATGGAACAGATTTGGATTGGATAGTTGTATTATCCACTTCATGCTGCAAAATTTAACATTATGTGGAAAAAAACAATGAAGTTGGATTTCCTTCCACTTCACAAGCATAGCTTACATCATGAAATGTTGAGATTAGGTGATGCTGATTGCAACACTTAATCTCAATAACAATTGCATTGCCATAATGATACTTGCACACATGACCAATAGCAAAAGCACATGCATATGGAACTTGAACTGGATTCATTATATTCTTAATTTCTGGTCAGTGTCAAATATGCACATAGTCTGGTCATCAACAACAATCGGTCATTGAGATACAAGACATAAAGACCGGCCCCTGTCAATGTCCATTGGCAGCCGGGGACGTCATCTGGGTGCTGATTTGGGTTCAGCAGGTTATCACGACAGCAAGAAATGGTATTTTTCCACGTACGCTCCTGACTGACAAGTATACGTGAGTGGTATAAATTATACGTCATCTGAAAGCTTGTTTCATGGTATTTCGATAATCATGGGATGCTTTCACATGAACTTGTTAGTTATTGTGTAAAATGGTGTTATTTAGACCCATGCCATATCCATCGACACTATTTAACTTAAGCGGTCCGAGCGACCCGGTGTGGGTAGCGCGGTTGGTAGCGCATCAGTTTGCCGACTCGGGGGTAGCCGGTTCGAGCCTGGATGCCGGCAGCTCTTTGTGCGCGTCGTGGGAAGTCATTCTAATAAGCGACAGTGAATTAAGACACTGTTAACATGGGACGATCTTTTTCATAAAGAGAAGGGAAATACGCAGATATTCTGCAAGGCTGGGGTTCGGCCACCTTAAATTGATGGTTGGGCACTTCTAATTAGCCAGGTATAGGAAGTACGGAACACGTCACCGCTTATGGCAGTGTCCAGGCCCACAGTCCCTTCCTGACACGGGCGGCGGACCATCGGGGGTGGGACAGGACAGGGGACAGGACACCCTGAATTTAATCATTTGTGGCACTACGGCAGTGCATCGCAAATATAGAGCCAAATACTAACGGTTGCCCTTTCCCCTCCCACCAGTACACGCCGACCAACATTAGTCCCTGTTCCTCGAGGTGTGCATCTAATAACATTACATGATTATCAAGATGACAAAACGAACAATTGTGCGTGATGCCGAACAGTCAAATGACTGGACCCGTGCTGGAGACAGAGCGATGCCAGTTCTAAGCTCGGCTCCACGCCTTTTACGATACACGGCGAATACACGCCACCAAGACTGCGACAAGCATTGCTTTGACAGGAGCAGAAGACGTTGGCTAAAATATTTCGGTGACAATCCTGAACTTTCTGGAGAGCCGGCGCAAAATAAAAAATAACGCTTTTCGTACCATGAAGGCTCGATTTAGATTCGGCAACAACTTTGTGGAACCCGTAAGCGCTAAGACGGATTTTGGATGCCCGCATGAGGATTTCGGTTCGATTATCATGCATTGTCAAAGGCTTAACGCGGAAATTGGCAAGATTGGGGAAGCATCCCCGTTTATTGCCCACCGTGGCTTTGCCCATGTTCGTACACCGTTATTCGGCATTTTCAGTCAAAATGAATTGGCTGCGTCGCCGACGCCATGCAAATCAAACTTCTGTCATGCATGCAATAATGCAGGGGCAACAGCAATTTCAATGCCAGACCAGCTCGGAAGCAACTTTAATAACAGCTTAATTTGTGGTTGGAAGGGAAAATTACCACGTAATACCATACTTCTTTTTAATTAAATGTGTTCTATTTTTAACTAAAGAAAATATTTTCCTTTTAAAATATTATTTCTTTATTCGCGTCGTGTAACCTGAAATATCACGCATTTTGCAGTACAGCACGACATAAATACGGCAACAAAAGTTGTTTATCAATCAGACTTCAATACGAGGAGCATACATCTGGGGCAGACGAGACTGCCAAGATTGAGGAAGGCCCTCACTCCCACTGCTGATTGTTTCTCGGTTGTGTACTCTGTGGTGGAAGTGAATGTGCATTTTGGGCGCATGGACTGCGTTCGTCATTTTGCGCACATGAATATATATATTCCGGCGCCCAACAGAGTGCGTATTAAAACGATATATCGAGGAAGCACAACGCAAGACATATATTGGGAGAACCAAACACATGAAGCAGAAATAGAAAAAGAACCTTGGGTTCCTTTACGACGCAATTAACTGCTAGGTCATGCAGCGTCGCCAACTTCTCAAACCGATCGGTCGCGGGTGGACTCGGTAATTCCGCTGGTTGCGGGACTCGAACCCATAATCTTGCGGTCAAGAGCCCAACACCCTACCGAATAAGCTACCGCGGCTCCACCAAACGCGTGACATAAGAGGTTATTGGTAGCAGGTGCAGATAAGCCACGTTACTTAATGAGATTACATTGCGTCAATACATTACAATACCCAACATTACAGTGCGTACATATCTGGCACCTTATAAAATCGGACGAACTGGCAAGAATAGATGGAACATCCTCATCGTGACATCTGTGGCTGAGAACAACTCGACATGCATACATACACAGACTACTCACGAGCACCGTAGTGGGACGATGAGTACGCGTAAACCTACAGGCTACGCTCTACCGACTTCACAAACACAGGCACATATCAGTTGTTGAGCTTGACATACACTCGGTGCAAATGCAACACGTACGTTTAGTCTCGTGTAATATTTGTGTAGAAAGTCCTGATATGCCGCTATATGACCAACGGCAGGTGATGCACCTATACGTCCAAACAATGAAGGATTCAAACACTGATCTGAATGTGAAGTGTCGCCCAAGTGCGGCCCATACTTCGCAGTCACTGAGCAAACTGCTCGGCTTTCCGCTGCTGCCGCTTTGCGAGCTTGGCGACGTTCACCTTGTTCACCAGTCCGAGATGAATAAATGTCCGGATCCTCGCAAAGCACTTAATTATATTTTATCTGTGGAATTCAATCTGATTTTCAACACCTGGCGGAAACTTCCAATGACCTTTGGATGTCTGCTGAGATTGTCGGGTTCTTGGGCATGGTGAACACAAAACGCTGCATCCATCTCTCTGAATGTGTGGAAGAATTCCTCGGTGGGAACCGTCAGGCCGCTAAGGCTTAGTAGGCGAGTCCAGAACGCTTATCGTGGTTCATCTTCGGGATACGCAAATGGGTGCCCAGCGATCGGTCCGCTGATTTCCTTCTGGCCATGGACCAGGCCAGGCCCCTGTCATCCCCATGCCTTCCTGCGTGACGGCTCGAATGGTACAAATGACGCATCTGGGGTACCACTTTTGGGCCGCTTTAATGGTTTCATGCATTTTAAAATGGAAAAATTTTCAATTGAACTCACTTTCCTAATCCCATAGTATCACGTCTGTGCCTTTGGAATCGTGTTGAGCTGTTATTTTATCATCTTCAGTTAGGCTGCGAATTAGGCGACGACCATCACGAATGCAGCGTTTTTGGAGCACACATTTTCTCGAATTCATAGATGGCGCAGTTGAGTCATAAATAGCGCAGCTGTTTACATAGCTTCGTCGTAGGTTGTTTTCTGCTTGGTTTTAGGTCTGTCACATTTTGTGTTCGATGCACGTGCGTTTTAGCTGTAGTTTTATTGTATAGTGTTCTGTTGTGGTGTGTCGTTTATCATCTGGAATAAGGATATGAAAAGAAGAGATTGTCAACCAACATGCTTATGTTTCCAAGAGATGAAAATGCATATGGTCTAAACCAGGTCTTATATATAAGACCTGGTTGACAGTGAAAAAGGAGCTGATGGAGTTCATCCAACCAGCCCATCCATTTGTTCCAACCACTTTACCTCTGATGATTATGATCCTGGCCACGGATGCCGCTGAAAATAATTTCAGTGTCAACACTTGCCTTTTCTGGTGTCATTCCATGAATTAGCCTGCCTATCAGATCTGTATGGTATGGAGTGTTGTATCATGCTTGTCTGGAATGCTTGCTGCATTTTTTAGCATCTTAGACATCAAGACACAAAAGGGCAGTGTGACTATGAGCCACAAGGGCCCATCTTGGCTGCACTCTGAACACTCAACCAGTTGCCCACCAAATCCGTCGATCAGCCCTCCCTGGCATACTGAAAAGCAAGCCCTCTATTCTTGTAATAATTGCCTATGGTGTTTTTAAATATGTTCAATGTGCTGCTACTGACAATGGTTTTTGGCATCTGGTTCCAGTGTTCTATTACCCTGTTGGTGAAGAGACTGCCTTAACCTTGTCCCGCTGTAGTTACCTTTAATTTTGAATTGATGACCTTTAAGTACATCATTTCTGTTAGATTAAAATATTTACGTGATATATCCATCCTCCTGACCATGAACAAATATAAATACCTAAATGAGTGCTCCTCTCAACTTTTTATATCTAAGTGACAACATGTTCAATTTCTTCAATCTTTCCTCATATGCCAGGTTGCTTATGTCATTAACCATTTTTGTAGCCATATCTTGTACTCTCTAAAAGCGAACAATCTTTTTCATTACTAGGAGCCAAAGCTTGGACATAGTATTCCAAATGTGGCCTGACATGCACAGTAAAGCTTCCTGATGACTTCCTCACTTATGTATGATACATTCCTATATATTTCCCAAGCATTCTCAGTGCCTCCTTCCTGGATTCTTTCGTCTGTTCTGATGCCCCCAATCTTGTGTTCAGAATAACACCAAAGTCCTTCTGCTGAGTCACCGATAGAACTTGGCCACCCCCATCAAATATGAAGCCTTCATATGCTGCGTACCTTCATATCTTATCTTTGTATATCTAAATAAAGAACCAGTTCAATTAGTTTCATGCCACTTCTATTCACATGAATTTTAACACGACCATCATCAGAAAACTGGGACTGGAGCAGGACGGCCTTGCCGTCGTTGCCGGCTTCGTCGCCTACAAAATGAGGCGTCAATACATCGCTTGGCTGTCCGACGTCTGAAGCACCGGAGGCGCTCCTGGCCGTTGTGCCCAGCTCTTGGTTAATCACCATCGGTCGCGGCGGGTGCTGCATGCCACATACGTGGTAGAGGGCGATGCCAAACCAGTTCAATTCTGATGCCTGCTTCATCATGGACTCAACCTGCACAGGCGACACCAGCATCGTGAGACCCGGGGTGGGCGTCATTAGTAGCCGCCAGTCGAAGCTAGGTGTGCTGCTAGTTGTGTGAGACGGAGGCTGACTCGAGTTATGCTGCATGTGCGGATCGGCTGGTTGCGCAATAACTCTGCTCGGCAGAGCGCAGGGGCGGGCATCTAGGCAGATCCGCCATCAGGTCACCAGGCAGCGATAGGATGTCCATCCTCACACTGCCGGCCATGTGTCACCGTCTCTGCTGTGTGTCGTGTCGTGTCGCTCGGTTCTGCCCTTTGTAACCGTGTTTGTTGTTGCCACCGTGACCAGGGGCGGACTGGCGGCGCCTCGTGTGTTGCCCGTTCTGGCGGCACTTTGCATTGGTTTCATGTCGCCCGATCCTACCCTTTTGTTGGCGTGTTTTGCTGCTGACACTGTGACCACTGACGGGTTGGCGGCGCTCCCTTTGTCGGCCCGTCCTGGCGGCACTTGACTCTGCCGTCTTATCGCCCGGTCCCACTGTCCTGTTGGCGTGTTTTGCTGCTGCCACTGTGACCAGGAGCAGACAAGGTGCGCCCGTCCTCGCAGCACTTGACACTGCTACCGGCTCTGGTACTGCTATGAAACAGGTGTGGCGTATGCCATTTCATTGTTGCTCATGAGGCCTATGATCATTGATTTGAAAGAACAATATGCAAAGTCTCTGCTCCACGAACTTCGATTGTGATCCTTCATTCATGCTCTGAATCGGAAACAGCACATAAGCCGACTAGGTCGACTACGCGGACGTGTAGGAGTGTTTTGAATCATCCAGATATAGTTCTGAACGCATTGTTAGGGATTGCCTCCAATACATGCCTGACCGCTTTTAGCACCCCATGTCTGACCGCTTTCCAGTCCATCCGCTGAATGTAACCCTCGAATTAGAGTGAAATTTTACATACTTTTTGGATGGGTCAACCCCCGCTTCCGACTGGCGTGAGGCCACCTCCCCCAATCCATAGGCCTTCCTGTTACCTCCAGGCATTGCGTCTCCCAAATCGTTTTCAAGGGAACCCAAACCCATGTTTCTGAGCTGGTACGGAGGTTCACAGATGCCCCCATAAAAGGAATGTCTCCCTCTCACGTGCTCCCTATGGTCATGTCGATCGTAAAAAGAAACGATTGTCCCCTTCCTTGGCTCCTATATCATGGGCACTGCCGCATATAGAGGGGTTAAAAGGCCTTTCGGTCAATTAATTTTGGCATTCAGCATAATAAGCCCAATGCTAAATTTGATGTACATTAAGGGACTCGACCCCTCTCCCCACCTTATTCCATCATGGCGACGACCACACTTCAGATACGTCCTTACTGCATTTCGCCGCGGTAAGATGCTAATTCTCTGCCATATTTGACCTGTCCTACTTCGCTTTGTACGTTCTTCCAGGTATAATATGTGTATAAAAGGTATTGCAGATCCCTTCCGGGACTATGACGCAGTTCTGCACCTGCACCTCTTAAATCCTCATTGTATCCCCCGTACTATGCATACGCTGCGTATATTCGACAGCGTGTTAGCGGCTTGTCCCGTATTAAGTGGTACCCCAGAAGACGTCATATCAGGACCTACGCAGAAAGCTGCGCAGTAGGGATGACGCCACCTGGTATATATCGCCTTGGACCCACACATCATTCCCGCCCCCCCCCCACCCACCCCCACCGCTACGCTTAGCATTTAACATTCCTTCAATTCACATCATTATCTGATGTGATTTGAAGGAAGCTGATATTCATCTCTATGGGAAATGGAAACTCAGCAAATCGGGAGTTCAAGTTCATGTGCTGATATCTAGAAAAAAAAGTAATTTCACTAAAAAATAATATTAATATCGTTCAACTAAGATTTTTCAAACACTAGGAGAAAACACTAATTTTGACAATGACAATACATGCTATCCCCCACGCCATATGATGAAGTATAATTTTGTTATCATCTTATCTGCTGTTGCTTGTCAAATTGGCTTGAACTAATTTATTTGTTGCTTCTGATTTCTATGGATGATTATGCCAGCTATCCTCACTCTATATTTATGGGCGCAAAATGACCCTAGATGTCGACGTGCCCCTAAACTCCAATCCACCACCACCTCACTGTATATTTCATACAAGGAAAGCCTGGCTTCTTTTCCTTGAAGAATCTGGGAGCACCAGAACATACAAAAGAAGCCAGGAAGAAGGCACTGAGAGTGCTTGGGGAAATAAATAGGAATGTCATACAGAAATGCGTAAGTCATCAGGAAGGTTTACTGTGCATGTCAGGCCTAAGAATCGCGCCGGTTCCCCAAAAATCTCGCTGGGCCCCATAAATTCGCACCAGGGGCCCAGAATTCGCGTAGCGGGCTGTGAATGCAGTGGGAACCGTAACACTTATACCAGGCTCCCCAAAATTTGCATCTGATTGCACCAAAATCGCGCTGGGGCGGAGCTAATTACAACACGCCCTGATAACTCGCGACGATTCCCAAAAGTATCGCGCATTGGACCAGAATTCCGGCCGTAGTACCAAAAATTTGCGTCGAGGCATCACATACTTCTATGCAAGCACAGCGTGGCCCCACAAAACACATCTGAACTCGATAAAAAGTAAGCCGGTGCCCTCTAAAATAAGGAGAAATTCCGAAGAATATATGTCCGAGTCAGGAAATTTATCCTAAGCTCCAAGCATGCCCCAGATGCCTTCAAAAATTGCATACGGCCACAAAAAAGGCGCACAGGAGTTGACAAATGGCGGCGAGACACGTAGCGCCAGGTGGCAGAGAAATCAGGCCGAGACTCGGACTTTAAAAAAGAATTCAGAAGTCACGAAAAGTTGCGTCAAACCAAGAAAACTGTTCCGAGTCCCCCGGAACGAAATGTCGCACCATGACTCCGGAAATTATACCTAAGGAACCAAGGTTATGCTGGGGTTCCACAAATGTGCGATAAATAAACGCCTCAAATAAACAGCGAATCACTGCGCCGCAAAGTCCGAATGCGCCGGGCCCTCCAAAGTCCGAGTTTCGCAAAAAGCGGCAGGGCCTTAAAATATGGTTGGACCCCAACAAGCGAATTGGTCGCAAAAAGGAACAAAAAGACCGGGCACGAAATAAAGACATCGGGGTCTTGGAAAACGCACCGATACCTCAAGCATGTCACCGCTGTACAAAAAAATCAAGAAAGCTCTAAAAAGTAGCAGGGTCTTAAATATGTTTCAGGCCCCTAAAAAAATTGGCTAGAGCTCTAAAACACATCCGTAGACGAAGAGAAACACAACGAATAAAACAGCGAACACCTAGCTAGGGTTTCGGTTCGGTGGACAATCTTTGAGCATATTTAACCTAAGATATGAGGTGCATCAAAGCTCAGTGCATCATAATTTCTTGACCACGAGCAAATGTGGAAAGAAGAAAACTAATACATGGAATTGAATTCATCAAATTTTCTAAGCGAGCCGCCATACCAATAAATCGACATGCCAAATATGGCACAAGACTATCATGTGACAGCAATTAGCAAAACGTTGGAGACCTAGCAGAAACTAGAGAAGCGCACGTAGTGTGGCGGATGCGCCGAGCGCGCAAGGTGATGATGATTATTGGGGTTTTAGGGTGCGTCAATCCATGTGGATTATATTGCACCCATAGCAATCTTACTTAGACATGCGTCAGAATGTCACGTTCGAATAAAAGATGTCTGATAGAGTAAGATCACCCAAGCAGGTGCATATATCACTTGGAACCGTATCTCCGCGAGGAATCCCAAAACTGCTCTGTTGTATATAAATCTGGAATCGTTTCCCAATAAGTCAACTAATCTCAGAGTATTCGCATCATATCCGAAGTTCCGCATGCGTCCTTCTGCATATGCTGGGCACGTCACCAGCACATGGTGAACAGTCAGCGCGGCATTATGCTTCGCACATCTCGGTCTGTCGTCCCCGCACAGTAAGTATCTATGTGTTGCTAGCGTATAACCAATTCTAAGGCGACAGATGGCCACTTCGTCCCTTTTAGTTCGACTGAATGACGAGGGCCACAGTGCCAAGTGTGGTTTGATTCGCTTCAATTTGTTTGTTTCTATTCGGTCCCAGCTTTCCTGCCACTGCTTGAAAAGAAATGATGATATTGTTGGGTAGTGGTCACTAACAGGTAGCGGAAGCGCACGAGGGTATGTCGAGTGTGCCGCACGCCCCGCAGCCTGGTCTGCCAGCTCATTTCCACGGATTCCTACATGTGCCGGAATCCAGCAAAATGCGACCTGCTTTCCCATACGATGAAGCGAAGTGAGTTGTAATAAAATGTCTCGTACAATGGCGTTTTGGGGATTGAAACTACGCAATGCCATGAGACCGCTGAGGGAGTCAGTGAGAATAACATGTAAAAACTCGTCGTCAACCTCGATGTATGCCAGTGCTTTGTTGATGGCGATCAACTCGGCACTGAAGATCGTGGCGTGTGGAGGCAGTGAAAATGATCTTGTGATGGATCCTCTCACGAAGGCACCACCCACTCCGGTGTTTATTTTTTAGCCATCCGTGTAGGTGATGAGGTGAGTATGGTACGTCTTGTATATGTGCTCTAGCGAGTGTAAGTGTTGCTCCTCTTTTGTGACATCTCGCTTTCTCGTGTCAGCAAGGGAAATGTCGATTGAGGGGGAGATAAGCTCCCACGAAGTAGACATTTTTTCATATTGTCGAATTCCTTGCAGTCGTATTTTCATTTGCTCCAGGAGCGTCCTCCATAAGATGGGTCGACGAGCTGTGCGACCAGATAGCAAAATCGTCGGCGAACAGAGATCGTCCGATTGATGAGGGGAGTGAGTCACCAATGTAGTTTATGATAAGAGAAAAGAGAGTTGTGCTCAATACACTGCCCTGAGGAACTCCCTCAATTTGGCGCAACCAACCTGAAGTCTGGTTGCCTACACGCACACAAAACTGTCTGTCTGTCATGAAGTTCTTTAGGAACATGCTCAAAGCTCCACGGAGTCCATACTGATGGATCTTTAGCAGTGTCCCATGTCTCCAGGCAGTGTCAAAGGCGCTCTCAACGTCGAAGAACACTGCCCCAAGGTGCTTGTTTTTCGCAAAAGCCATACAAATGTATGTGTCCAGTCTTAGCACGTGGTCTGCTGTACTGCGGTTTTTCCGAAAGCCGCACTGGTCGTTTGTTAATAGGTTGCGAGTCTCCAAGAACCAGGTCAGTCGAAGACTAACCATTCTCTCCATTACCTTACACAATGATGAGGTGAACGATATCGGGCGGTAGTCAGTGGTGTCGTCGCCACTTTTGCCTGGCTTTAATATTGGTATTACGATTGCTCTTCTCCAGATAGACGGGAAACTTCCTTTGGTCCACAGTGTGTTAAAAATTGAGGAGAGCATGCCTTGCGCATGTCGGTAGATGCTGCAGCATCTCATTATGTATTCTATTCTGGTTCCTCAGACACACTTCTTAAATCGCTGAGGGCCGAGGCAAGCTCAGCTTGTGTAAATGGCAAATTGTAGTTCAGTTGTTCAGATGTACTAAAACTGATCGCAACATTCGAACACCGGGCACGGTGTTGCAAAAATTTTGGATCGGTATGTTGACTTCGCTTCGCAATAGCATGAGAAATGTGGTCTGCTACCTCGGCTGGGTCAGTTATGGTGTTTCCTCTAATATTGAGGATCGGCAGTGGGACTGAATCGAACCGTCCAGAAATCCTTTTCATGCGCGACCAGACCTCGGACGTTGGTGTTGTTCGGTTAATCTTCCCTATATATGATATCCAAGACGCACGCTTTGCGGTACGTACAATTCGTCGAGCCAGCGCCCTAGCCCTTTTGAACGCCAACATGTTAGCCGTAGTACAGTGCTTACTAAACTCTTTGAGAGCCCGCTTGCGGTTGCAGATAGCTTGCTTACATTCCTCAGTACACCAAGGAACTGGAATTCGGCGCGGAGTTCCAGAGGTGCGCGGAGTACACATATTAGCGCAGTGAAGAAGTCGTGATGTAAAATCTTCGACACAGGGATTTTCAATGTCTGTTGTAAAAGCTATCTGTGCCCATGATTCGAATTCTGTCCAATCTGCCTTCAAGTTCCAGCGTGGCGGCCGTACTCCCAGAACTATGTCTCTCCGAAAAGTCAACCATATCGGATAGTGGTCACTTCCGAGGTTGTCATCGTGAACTGACCATTCGAACTGCTGAGTCAACTCGGGGCTGGAATGCTCAAATCCAATGCTGAAGTCCGGCCCGATGGCAGCGCCAGATAGGTGCAGGGCAAAAAAAAAATGGTTTCGTGGTTGTCGTCCAAATCTGGAATAGGCTTGATGGTTGTCACCTTTTGTTCAAACGATAACATTATGCTACATGGCCCGGAACAGGGGTTCCCAACTTGGGGTAATGCGCTGGCTTGTGGAGGGGTCGGGGTGGGGTTATAGCGGAGCTTCGTCAAACCTCGAGTATGGAGAGTACTGTGTACATTTGCCAAAAACCTGTGCACATATATCGGCAGGAAATACTACATGTTCTCAACCTTGAAAATGAACTTTGGTTATGAGGCATTCTCAATTTGATACGGGGTAATCACGAGGTTGGCCTAACCCAAAGGGGGTAATGATAGCTTGGAAAGGTTGTGATTTCCAGGACCTATAACAAATTGCGTCGATTACCTTTATACAGAATATCTTGCCGCCAATGTCCTTTTCGGCAATTCGGCGTCGTCAATGCACCCATGGTTTGCAACACTGTCAATGCACCCATGGTTTGTGAGCCTTAATAATGCAAGGGCTTATAAGTGTCGTGAATTTAAGCCGGCTTAAATAATAAAAGCCAATGGCTGGCATAAATTCAATTGAAGCCAGCTTTTTTTCCATCCCTAAATATAGGTAGGTAGGTACCTACCTATATATAGGGATGGCAAATTTAAGCCACCTGGTGGTTTAAACCAGTTTAAACCAGCTGGCATAAATTAATTTAAGCCACCCTGGCTAAAATTATGTTTCGGATATGGCTGGAGTGCAGTGACAAACAAAAGTTAGGGAAGCATCAATTATTCCAAAATGTGCTACACTCCATTTTATTTATAAACAAACACTCCCTAGAATTTCCCAAAACTCTGGCTGGGTTCTAGGTATGCACCCCACAAGTCAGATTTTTACCCATTGGGTACCTAGCCATTGTATAGCTAGGTACCTATTTTATGTTAGCTTAAAAGTAACTATATGAGCCAGACCAATTTGTGATGTTTTTTACATAGCTTTCCCATTGTCTTACTGATAGTAGTATATGTAGGTAGGTATCTACCTACCCATATTCATAGATAACAGTAAGCAATCCGTTTGCTTATTGTTTGCTACAGTCAGCAATCTGTCCACCTATTGCACATTTTGCACACATTGTCAACTATTGCACACCTTTCATGACATTGGATGGTAGCACATTATTTCCTGTTGGCACTAACACTTGTGGAAGTGGAGCATTATATCCATTAGATGAGCATTAGATGAGCTTCAAAGCATTAGATGATAGGTGAATCAACCTAGTGTCCATACTTTGGGCTAGATATTATCTGCAGAATCTTGCTGCAGAAAGACTTAGACGAGCTTGTGAAGTGGTCCGAAAAATGGCAAATGAAATTTAATTTTGACAAGTGCAAAATCATGCATGTAGGTAGGTAGCATATCAAGGTTCCATACTTGATGGGTGGGCAAATACTATCTGTGACTCAGCAGAAGGACTTAGGTGTTATTTTGAACACAAAATTGGGGGCATCAGGAAGGCACTAAGAATGCTTGGGGCAATAAATAGGAATGTATCATACAAAAGTGAGGAAGTCATCAGGAAGCTTTATTGTGCATATGTCAGGCCACATCTGGAATATTGTGTCCAAGCTTGGTCCCCTAGTTATGAAAAAGATTGTTGGCTTTTAGAGAGAGTACAAGAGGGCAACAAAAATGGTGAATGGTATGGGCAACCTGGCATATGAGGAAAGATTGAAGAAATTGAATATGTTTTCACTTAGATATAGAAGGCTGAGAGATCTCATCCAGGTCTTTCAATTTGTACATGGTCAGGAACAGGGTTATCTCAGAGAACTGTTTTAATTTAACAGAAATGATGGAATTAGAGGTCATCAATTCAAAATTAAAGTTAATCACAGCAGGACAAGGTTAAGACAGTCCTTCTTCAACAACAGGGTAGTAGAACACTGGAACCAGCTGCCAAAAACCATTATCAGTAGCAACACTCTGAACATCTTGAAGAACAGCATAGACAATCATTACAAGAATAGTGGGCTTGTTTTTCTGTATTCCAGGGAGAGTTGATTAACACATTTGGTGGACAACTGGTTCAGTGTACAGAGTGCAACCAAGAAGGGCCCTTGTGGTTTATAGTTGCACTGATCTTTTATGTCTTTATGTCTTATCTCCCTCAATGCCAGTAGTTGGATGTCAAAATCCTGGCATTTACAAATACCATTTCTAACTACCAGCATCCAGGGGGCTACATGTTAGACCAACTGTACCTAATGGGTAAACATCTGGCTTGTGGAGTGCATACCCAGAACCCAGACAGAGTTTTGTGGAATTCTAGGAATGTTTAAAAAAAAAAAAAATGGAGTGTAGCACATTTTGGAAATATAATTGATGCTTCCCTAACTAATGTCCATCACTGCCCTCCAGCCATACCAGAAATATAATTTAAGCCAGAGTGGCTTAAATTAATTTATGCCAGCCAGTTTAAACCATGGTTTAAACCACCAGGTGGCTAAAATTCGCCATCCCTATATTGTATGCATTGCCACCAACTGCAGTGCAATGGCTGCTGAGTAGGTACCTGCACACCAAAATATATCTTCTAATTACATTTAGGTGGCTATATTTTACTCAAATGTAGTTCATATACCAAGATTTTCACCTGAGCTTGATGGTTGATGATCCAGTGCTGGCTTGCAAGTCCAGTCAAATCGCCTGCCAGGGCCAAAATGGCTATCTTGCAGTACTCTTAACACTGGTAGACCTAGGTGCTTTACTTTTGAATGTTTGTAAATGCTCTGTGCAGTACCTTTCCAATCGCAATGTCCACATCTACAGGATGACCTTACTATCTTTGTCACCCTTACGCCCTGGCCCTGAATAGTTTGTTTCTGGAGTCTGTTTAAGACCGAACCACTTCATTTGGCCTCATATAAGTCAGAAAATGAAGGAAAAAAATCGTTTGATTAACACTCCAGATAATTCGAACTTGGTAGTTTTATCTTGCCGCACTCATTCACCACTCAATTATAATGAACAGTGATCAATTCCCTATTTCACTCTTCCACGCACATCGTCGCGTTTAAAAGGGAAATGGACGGATTTGAAAGCGATGGAATGCGCGTAAAATAATGATATTCTTCTAGATTCTTTCCAACGATGTTAATGAAATTAAAAATATTATCGTACATCCCATATGAAAAAAAAGGATTAAAATTGAAATTGTTTTTAAAAATCAGCTAATGTTATAAATTATTAATTGCTTAACTTAGGTGTAGTGTTGTTTTAGTACCCGTGGTCTAGTCGCTTGCCTCCAAAGCCGCTGAATATACCATAGTTGGGTACTTTCGTAACGCTGCCATCGAGTGGTACTGGGACGAAGACAACCACCGGCGACCAGAAGGCATGCCATTGGCTCTGTGCTAAACGGGAGACAATTTTATCGTCGGCGGTCGTCTGAACGATGGAATGGTTGTCTCGACGATACTTTGTTGCCGTTGAGTCATTTTTTTTTGCCGCTGAGCGTACTAGATACTAGATACTAGAAACCCAAAAGCGTACGATAGGAATGAAGAAATGGTAGCGTGGCGGTGGGTGGTAGAGGTCTGCACGGTGTAACATTTCTAGAGGTCTGTACGGAGTGACATTTCCAGTCCCGGTCCAACCCGATTCGTTTCACTCCTGCGTACCTTGACACTGCTATCGTGACGTAGTCAATTTTATGTATAGTAGGTACCATTTATATGATTTCACATATAATATTTATAATGATATGGAAATGTGGTCGCCAAAAGTCCCCGTTCGTGGTTGTCGTCCACGACGACAGAACGATACGATTTTTTAGCCCTGGATAGGTGTGCGCACCTGTGCTTAGGAGACAGAGTGGCTCATCCAAGATTAGAGCCTCCAGAATTCGACCCCGCATGTTGGTCTCTCGGCATCCCCAAGCTATGTGGTGGGCGTTGAAATATGTGCCTAGTAAGAGTACTGGTGGTGGAAACTCAGTCAGTAGCTGTTTCAGCTCCGCAGTAGGAAACGAGATTCCTGGTGGCAGGTACAGGGAGCACAAGTTTATGTGATGGCGGCCAAGCGTCACCTGCGCTGCCACTGCTTGTAAGTGTTCGGAGGGCAAGCCTACGTGCTGGCATACTGTGGTGGACGGCAAGTAGCACGCCTCCATGCGAAATGTCTGCTGAGTGTACATCGTTTCGGAACACAGTGTAGCATTTGAATTTCACTGTGTCCTCCGGTGCTAGCTTTGTCTCTTGGAAACAAATAGCTGCAGGATTGTGCCGATTTAAAACGGTCACGAGATCAAAGACAGAGGTTCTCAAACCCCGGCAGTTCCACTGTAGGATGGACGTAAAATGATCCAGTTAAAACAAGTTAAGACGCTGCGGTGACTCACTCAGTGGTCACTGCAGCATTGTGGATCCAGAATGGGTCCGTGACCTTACCCTGGGGCCTGCTCCATCGGTAGGAGACACCCGCCAAGGTGGAGCTCGTTCCCTGGTTCTGGTCGCGGATGGGGGCGCCTGGGTATCGCCCTCACGCGATGGGATGGGTGGTGGGATGGGTAATGTCTCAGTCTCAGCTGAGGAAACTCCAGGTACCGACGCGGGCTGAGCGGCTACCTGGGAAACACGGCTCTCGGTCGCACACTCAGAGACGTGTTGCAGCTCGCGCGCCCCACCGGTCCCAGGTCCGGGGCTGTTTGGCGAACATCGGCCGTCGGGTCTCGTGCCCCTGTTGGAGGCATGACGGGGATGCGTCGCGATGACACACCGTAGACCGTTGGGGGGGGGGGGGATGAGGGCGAGGGGTGGATATGGGTTACTTTTGATGTGGAAGTAGGGGTGGATGAGGTATTCAAGGTTTTGGCGTTTTTCTTGGCACGCTGTACCAGAGTCCAATTCTCCTTTCCCTCCTTTTGTGCCTCAGGCCCAGAAACTTTCTCAGAATGCCGTGGGGGCGCTATGGGTGGCGTGGCTTCGGCCTGTTCCGGCCCAGTCGATGGGGCTGTGGGTGGCACCTAAGGTGTGCCCGACCCCGTGGAAGGGGGTGTGTACGCGAAACCGAACGACCGCAATAAGGTACTCAGTTGGGTAAGCAGTTGTGTGGCGCTGGTGGGCTGCTGTGCGAAATTTGTCAGGGTGCCGCGAGTCATGTCCGCGTAGGGCACCTTCGGATGGCTTTCCTCATACGCCTCGCGTACTTGCCGGAAGGACAGATTTCTTGTACTTTTTAACTACAGTATCTCTTTTTCCTTTATGTACGCTGAGCAAGATCGGTCAGAGGTTGTGTGTGGTACTTGTGCTCTACCACAGTTGACACACCACAATTTCTCCGATTCGCACTTCTCAGTAATATGATCTGCTGAGCCGCATTTTCCACACGCAGTGCGGCCGCGGCAGTATCTAGCTGTATGGCCATACCGCTGGCACCGGAAACACCTCATAGGGTTCGGAACGAAGACTCGCACCTTTACTCGTATGTAGCCTATTTGAACTGTTGATGGCAAGTCAGTGGAGCTAAAGGTGATGATGATGTTGTTAGTAGGGTGAAGTTCCTTTGCCATTCGCACCTTCATTCTTTGCGCTTCTACTACTCCGTATTCCGTCAATCCATCGACTATCTCGGCATCCGAGACATCTCTGAGATCATAACAATTGATCACTCCTTTGCAATAGTTCTTTGTACTGTGTGGTTCCACTTTTTATTGGAATAGATATCTTTAGTGCCGTCTGGGGTTCGTATATAGCATACGCCCTCCTTGCGTCCTCTTCGTATCTAAACTCCACTTCTACCCCTCCGTCACGTAGTTTATCGCAGCGAGTAACTGTCCCGAGCCGGTCGAACCCTCTCTTACGCTGGAAGGGCGAGAAAGATGATCATGTCTTTTCTGTGTCGATGGGTACAAATATTAAAATGCGTGGTATGGATCTCCTTGTAGAGGTCCAACTCCTGTGACTAGGTTGTCGGTTTCTGTTTAGCGGGTTGTCCTCGGAACGTGCAGGGCGGTATGCTTCTGCCGGTGTCGGGTTCGTGACTTTATTTCCGCTGTGTGTACTGGTCCCCTAGAGGCCCAGGGTGGGTTTTTGGATTGTGAGACTCCATGTAAGTGTGCTTAGTTTCCACTCCTCGGTCGCCCCACCACAAGGGGTCCTACTGGGGGGACGTCTGGGTCCCGCGGACGGGAGGTCGCCAGGCGCACGAGGAGCTATACGGGGCAGGCGGCGCCCTCGCCCGGCCGGGAGAGAGATACTCACCACCCCGACCGGGATCCAGCACCGCCCACCCCTTGACCCCAGCCGGCCGGGCCGGCAGACACTGGGAAGAATTCCAGGTCCCCGGCCCGAGGCGACTAGCCACTTGGCCCGTGTGAGGCCCCGCGGGCCCGCCCGCCCCTCCGGGATATCGGGACCAAAGAGACCAAAGAGTTGGTCCCCCGTCACAATTAACACCGTGAGACGGGGGACCTCAACCACAGTGGATGGTGTACTCCGCGACCCCGGTCCGCCGCAGCGGACGGCGTGCTCTGCGACCCTGGCCCACCACAGTGGACGGTGTGTACTTCACGGCCCTGGTCCGCCATAGTGGACGGTGTGCTCCTGGGCACTCGTCCGCCACAGTAGACGGTGTGCTCCGTGGCCCTGGTTCGCCACAATGGACTTCATGGTTGGAGAAAACGGGCTTTTCCTGGATTTTTTTCCGCATCCGTAGCATGATCCTCTTCACAAAATCATTTTCCGTGTTTTTCCATTTGGACGTTCAATGGCATTCGACAATGAATTGCCCTCTGGTAAAGTGCTCCGGATCCACTGGAAACTGCGAAGTGATATTCTGTCACAGGTGGGAACGAAAATACCCTCCCCGACCCTGAACTCGCCCAATCACAACTTTGGCTTCGCCCCTCCCCAATGTTAGGCGCCAAAGAAATACTTTCACCGATTGTCGTCACAGTTCAGGTCTGCTGTGCTCCGATACTCCATAAAGGCCGGTGTGTTTTAGCCTGCATCTAATCGCTGAAACATTTTTATTTAAGCCGTGTGTGCTTGTTGGTGTGTGGAGTGAGGGGAAGGCGCTGACGATGACGATATATCCGAGCCCACTGTATGAAACTGCAGTCGCATGTCATTACTTAGAGTTGGTATGTTGACATGTACTGTGTACCGCTCTTAATTATGTGACTTCATCAGTCATTGGACGATTTTCCTCGTTCGTGAGTAAGCTGAATAAACATAAACATACACATCGTCGAATACAAACTCAGAATTTGAGATCGGAAAATATAGTGTGCGAAATCCGATGCGTTTTTGGTTGGGGGGGTACGTGCGTTGGCACTTCGCCCCCCCCAATGTTTCTCAGAAATCGACACCCCTGACCGTGAGTGGTAGAGGCACAACGAAGGGTGGGCCGGGCGCCTACTCTAACAACCAAAAATACACTAGATCAAACGATAAATTTTCAATTGCACCATCCAAACTATACAATTTCGGTACGCTTCTTGCACCGAAAGTTCTTCTTTTATTTTTATTCTGGTTTGACCCCCTTTAGGATAATCCTGGTCGAGCCACTAGTGAGTGACATGTGTGTGCGCTGTACGGAGGGGGCACAATGTAACCTCTTCTTGTTGGTTATTGGTTTTTACGACACATCGATCGTCGAGCTATGTAGCGTCGCCAATCTCTCACGCCGATTGGCCGCGGGCGAGGAGTAGCGACGGGTGAGACTCGAACCCACAACCTTTCGATTGTAAGACGGGCAACTTAGCTCTAGGCTACTCGTCCCCGTAACCTCTTCTTGTCTGTGCGATAGGAAGAGGTCCGCGGTCCCCAACGCTGCTTGAGGGCCTCAGTTTATTCGCCGACCTCGCGTCCCACATTGCCTGCCACTTGTATGGGAGTGAGACGGGCATCTCTCGGTATGATCCTTGACGGGGAGTGGCAATGATTGAAGACAATTGAAGACAAGACCTTGAAGACAATCTCACCTTGAAATACCATGGTGTGGTCTCAACAGCGACGGCCCCCGTCACATGCCACGAGCTGACGCCGCCCCTCCGGCGGGGCACGCGCGGCTCCCGTTACCACACTACACCAAGGTACACAAACACTGCGCTCTCCACCCACACAGTACCATTTTCTTTCTGGACGGACCTGCTCGTGCAGCTGGCGGCCGTGGTTGCCTTCCGCTCGCTTGAAAACCGACTGCGGCGTCACCGAGCTTGGCGATACGGTCCGAACCTGCCACAAGTCTCACGCAGACGCTTCCGCCCAAGACCACGGCGGCGGGGCGGCGGTGGGGCCCGGTGGCCGGGCGTTGCCATTTCCGGCCACAGGGGGCGTTACTCATGACACACCAACATCCCGTAACATGGAACGTATCGCGCCCTTGAGGACGAGTGGTCTAGCGATAAGTTGCTTGTCTCACAATCGAGAGATTATGGGTTCGAGTCTTACCTGTCGCTACTCTTCGCCCGCGACCAATCGGCGTGGGAGATTGGCGACGCTACATGGCTCAACGGTCGGTGTGTCGCATAACCAACCAGTATCGTGCCCTTCCCTTGAGGTGAGCAGGAGGCACAGGTAAAATTGCTCCACGAAAGCAATTCTCCTTTTCGGACTGAAAGCCATCCGACATCAGCAATTGATCGCTCTCTTTGCGCTGGCTGTTGCCTTGAGATCACCCTGGCCCCGCTCCTCCGGATGCGGCGACATACAATGTACAAACGAGCCAGGAAGGGGCGCCTCGTGTGTGTGATGTTCGGTAGATCGACACGCACGCGGTACACCGGAATCGCACTTCCCATCTGAAGGTTTCAATCCCAAGATCCTCTTCCCATCTGAACTATCGGCTGTTAGTTGGAGCTTAGGTGCGCATCTACTGCAGTGATCATGCAACAAATCCAGAAACCATCGACAGTAACTATCGGCTGTATGCAACACCACTGGCCAGGTACAGACTAAGCGCTCTTATAGACATGGCAAGGATTATCACTCTCGGTTGCCGTGAGGCAAGCACTACGCCTCCTAGATGGCCCATGCATACTCTCAGCTTGGCTGTGGTGGATGATTATCTCAATATTGACCTTGCTGTGGACAGCTTTACGCCCGCTAGTGGACCTCGGCTAGTTGTACATATCCCAGGAGGGACGGCCATACACGCAGTGCGACGCATTCCGCCTGAACCACAAACTTCTGACACATGTCGCGAATTCAAGGACACGATTAATCTTCACCAAAATAACTACGGCCGAGAACATATACTACAGAACAGCAGCTTACGAAATGTTTAGGATCACATATACAAAGGCGTACCGAGCACGTTCTGAGATTCGGATGCCATTCTACCAACTAATAAATTTCAGTCGTTACAGATTGGCTTGCTGTATGTCAATCGGTTAGACCATGGAACCTTTTGGATCCGGACCGCCACACGCAACACATGTGGGGATCAATAGCAGACGAGAATCAGTCACAAGACATTCCTCAGCACGGTGATATAACTCCTCGTAATACCAAATGCGATAATCGCACGGCTGGAAGGCATTCCACAGGATAATCCATTACAGTATGCATCTCGCGAAGCTGTCAAAAAGTCGGCGGCAGTGTTTTAAAAAGGCAGTTATATTTTTCAATATTGGCACGGTTCTGGACGACCAAAATTAGTCAGGAAGCGCAGACCGGGCCAAATACAAAGAGCAACCGTTACACCTTAAACAAGCACCATGCTCACGGCAGCACCATTCACGCAGCTGTAAATTCTGCAAAGCTCCACGCATCAATGTGCGTCGCTGTCATCAAGGAAGGGCACTTCGGACGGCAACCATCGCCTGCCAGCTTTCGGACACGATGCCGACAAGTCTTTGCGAATACGCCTGGCGTTAAAGATGCCGGGACGTCCCTAACATGATGGCGTGTCGAATCTACGCGAAGCTGTAGAAGTGGTCGAACACACCCTAATTACCAGAAATAGCACCGAACAGTTGTGACGAGAATTAATGATTGCAGTTAACACACTACAATGTCCACAAAGCGTATACAAGTACATCCGACGGGCACAACCGGCAAGGCTTCCATAGCACGCTGCGGAACATCTTCAAGATAGGCGATGGACATGCGCGCCAAGGTGAATTCACAAACAATGCATGCACTCATTAGTAATTATTCATCGAGTGCATATTTGACATGCGTACAGTTATCCCTACATCTCGACATTTACTGCATGCTGAATATCTCGCACATCATGACTCCCACATATTGATGGTAATCCTTTAGACTAGGTTTTTTCTCAACACAAATAGCCTGAATACGTTTGCCTCGCCATTTTGCAACCACACATTTACATCGTAACATTAGTTTTGAGTTGTCTGTCCACGCGTGCCACAAAAAATAATAAGTTAGCTCGTAACACATGGTGATTGTAAGTGCTAAAATGTACGAAATTGCATATCATATATCATCATCGTGGTGGTGAAGCACCTAGTTGAGGTGTTTGTACTTGAAGAACAAGTTGTACAGAACCCGAAGAGTAGATTTTAAGTCCAGGTTAACAATATCTGGAAATAGACACAAGCACATCAATACTGCCTTGTTCACAAAAATGACAACTCAGATTCAATGTCAACGAGCACGACTGCATGATCACGATGAAAAGCATACAAAAAGCGAACCGTTTTTGGTTCCATATGTCCAGATGCACAAGCACACAGCTTGAATGCAACACTGATTTGAAAGACATATGGGCGATGAAAACCCAGAAAAATGCAAGGTAGTTTACAAAGCACGCACTGCCTATGAGATATTGAACAACTCATATCATAACCCATTACAGCATACGTTTATCATACCAAATACATATATTAAAACCAACATATTGCAGAAACGTGTCTTACCTGAATAAATATACATCAGCCAACGAGGGTAGGCCAGGTCAGTTACTGAATCAGGAATTGCGGACAAATAAACTAAAACATTTAGAGAGAAAACAATCCATCTACAAAAATGGTCATCAAGAAATGGTTGAATCATTGGCAGGTGATTGTCCTTCAAAGTGGATATTTCACACAGCATAACAAGAACATCCCAAACACCAAGTTTTACATTCGGTTCTCAGATCAGTTGTAATATCTGAAAAGATAATCAAATGCATTGCTGCTGAATGCATTGTTAGAAGGCCCAGATTACCAGAGGAGCAGAAACATGTCTGCATCATCATGAGGCACCTTAAGCGAAGTGTGGTAATCTGAAGCTTCTATAAATGCAAAACATTCATTCTGATACTACCGAGATAAATTTGGGATGGCTTCGGCAAAGATGCATTATGATTCTTGCTAACAAGCATGCTACGTTAACTTTATAGGAGTGTACAGACCAACAAACGTGAAATGTGTCGGATGTATTTGGATGCAGTCTACCATGTAGCACGAAACCGGCTTTCATAAACACCATCCCTGACAATGCTTTCCAGTTAGCCGTGATCTCGATTATATATACCGTAGTCACTAACAGCAACATGCATACATGTAGCACTTTTATCTGAATTTTCGTCCTACGGTAACTAAAATTGAAACTCCTTGTTCACTGGAAACATGCTTTGCATTGACGTTTTTCAGTACCACCTATCTCTCCCAACGTACCTAGCACACGAGTTGCAAAAGTCAAACACATCCCATTCTTATTGGCTTAGCTCGAAGAGTACTCCGAGCATAAACATATGAACAATGCCACCATCCATAGGCCGCTGACTTGCATTGCTGCCTAAGGTATGCTTCCTGAAGTAATTTTGACTGCATAGTAGCATTTGAAATGCGTTGACTTGAACAATTATACAATGCATACAGGTCGCCTGGGGGATTTCCCAGGCACATACATTGCATGAAGATAACATGTCTATTCGAAAATGAATGGAATCATACATTTGGTCCTTGGTAAGAACGGATTAGGGATGCGTTAACTGAACTACACTGAGCTATTATCTAATGTATGATGACACAATTCATTAGTACTCCTGCTGCCAGTCTACGCCGAGTAATTTGCATGCATTTTGCCTATTCTGCTTTACAGATGCATAGCAAGACAGCAAATATGCAATTGAAAAACGTATGACACTACATATTTGGAGCTTCTGTCAGTGGTAGGAAGTGCAAACACTTCCTACCGCAATTAAGGTATCCTTGCATCACCTTTCCACCTAAACGATATAGCAACTATAATTTGTATTAAGGCAAACGTAAGAGCATATGCTTGTGCGAGAACACCCCAAATAACTAAAACTACCCGAGCTGTGAAAAGACGTCGCGAATGCTGTGCATGAGGACGACCGATCTGAACCATTTTCAACATCACTAAAAACTGTCAAGTATTGCCATAAAATGGCGCTTCACAACTTACACCGCTATCTGTGTCTGCTGGTGGGCCGCTCAATGTTTGATCCCAGACCTAACTGCGGGACTTTTCAAAGCGAAGGTAGCTTCATAGGCGATTTTTGCTGATATTTGGAAACACAAAGCGCACGATGGCCACGATTGCTTAGCAAAACAGCTCCATCTAAGGTTCTCTGCGGCATCAATGCCGACCACGACCTCTCTTCTGCCGCAGGCCAACAGCGCCACCCACCTTCCGGCCGCGGCTTGGGCGGCGGCAGGCCGGCGTCCTGCATCAGCTCGAACGCGAAGCTGACGTTGTGCACCTTGTCCTCGAACGAGCGCGGCGTCAGGTGGAAGTCGTACAGTGGCACAAAGTAATCTTCCAGCAGGCCCATCAGCAGGCACAGATACACGCCGTCGTTGAACTGTGTGTCCAGGTCCGTCACCTCCAGGTTGATCTTCTTCAGCTGCTTGTTGGCGAATGTGACCAAAGACTGCCGTCGAAGAGGGCAATGCAATTATCGCACATGCAGCGATACAGTATTCGTGAAATAGGATGGAATATACTGCTTACTGTACTTTCAGTCGACATCCCTCTTCGAGAGGTAATGACATCTTGCTCCTTGATGCATGCCTATGAAGTCTTTGTGTCTCCTTTCCAACATAATCTCGTATATTATTATGTCCATGCTCTCGATAAGAAATAGTGATACACGAACATTTCGGAACGCAATTTCAGGTAAGGGTATAATCTAAAATGTGATATGGCATACAATACCAGTTTACAACATATGTATTATTCTCCATATCACGAATATAGCTCTTCCTAAATTATGTATCTCGAAACAAATTGATGATGAATTGGGGTTTAGGGGCGCGTCGACTGCTATGGTCATTTTGTGCCCATCTCGAAACAAATTATGTACAGTCGTAAGTACATTACATACAATTCCTCAAATTTGAGGCTGAAAGACATCAAAAGTATGTTAAATGATACTAATTCCGTGGCAAATTTCGACACCCTACTGTGCTCGTTTCGACATCTCACACCTAACGAAAAGCCATTATTTTAACCCTGCGCGCATGCGACAGCCACACCGAGCAACACAGATAAGCGACAAGATGATTAGAACCGGTAAGTTTGTCACGGGTGACCGGCGCATGTCCTGCAATTGTCAAATTCGAGTGGAGACTCATACACAATGACAAGTCTTTTAACGTGACTTTATTTTTACTTCATTAAGTTCCACTTTCACTCCTGTATTGCAGGTTATGGGTGACATTTCAGTCTTTAAAACCTGCACGACTGCATGCAGCAGCATTGTCAACTGGAAAAGGCAACAGATACACTAGTGACACCATTACCATCAAGAAATAATCAACAAAGGTCGCCACAACTCAATAGGCATTATCCAAATACATTTGCACATAGTGCACATATTGCGCATCAGCTTGCCATTTTTACAGCACCCATCTCCACTTCCACTTTACACGAAATCAATTCGCACGACACTGGCCGCATTACTGTCACATATTCAAAGCATGATATCTTAAGAATTGGCAAGCATACATGGTAAAACTGACACCAGCTTCACCTCATCTGTTCGTATCTATCGCCAGCGAATTGCAGTATCCAAAATTACAAATTTCCATCAAACATGGACAAATTTCCACATAAATTTTATATAGAAGATATGCCTACCGATCCCTGGAAACCACACCTGGTTCATTTCATGACTGATTCGCCCACGTTCCGGTAATTCCAGCGACAGAATGGCAAAGCCATGACTAACATGACCATAGTAGCTGATCAGCCCTACAACTCACCTCCACCAAACTAACATCAGAATTGTATCCGCACTCATCAACGCTGGACGTCTCACAGAAAACGCTCACAGAATGCTCCGAAAGTACAAGAACAAGCTTGTGAAAATTACATTTTTTAGTTGTCCACCAGTGGGAGCAAAACGTGACGATTGATATATAGCTGCCAACACAGATCGTCATGACAATCGTGGTCGGCTGCGCTCACCTTCTTTACCACCTGTAGCTTGTCGGGGGCGTGGTCGAAGAGTGTGTCGAACGCGTCCCGTTCGTAGCGAAGACCCAGATCGTCGTAGGTCGAGGTCATCTCCTCTTCCACCAGACCGTGCGACAACAGACCATCCTTCTTCTGTCAAGCGAGGAACCCGTCAGACGGATTGTGGTGGAGAAAATTGTCATACAGCCGGATACCGATCACAAAATACCGTCGTAATGATCGATGAGTGCCATAACCGATAACAGTGGATGGACCATGGCTGTGACATTGTCAGTAGAATATTGGAGATAGCAACAGAACTAAACTTAATTGTCTGATGACATCCTGTGCACACCCGTGATACTGGTGGGTACTCAGGTAGTGTCCACAACCCTGAGCACTGCCTACACCTGCAAGTAGACAATATCATTGTTGGTGAGTTAACCAACAGGCACTCACATAAATACTTCGGCGGACATATTCAGTGCGCGAACTGGCGGATCCGGCAGGAGAACCTGGCGCGAATTTCATTTCGACACCAAAAGTTTGGCACAAAATGACATAATAGCACGTGCTCTTAAGATAGTAGCTTTTGTAGCCACCGCTAAATCATAAAATATGCGTAGCAATCAACCATCATACTCCACGTCATCTACACTGTCCCACAGCACATAAAATGTTATGTCATGATTGCTAGAGTAAAAAGGCAAGCGATTTAATAAAATGCACACTCATATCATGACCATTACTTAGCTAGTTTTCACCGACAGCTACATCATGACTATCCAACAGATCGCACCTCGAGCCAGATGTTGAACATCGCATCGTCGGGGCAGCCTGACTCCATACTGACCTTGACGATGACGACCTTGACGTAGACGTTCTCGGGCAGACGGATGGGAGCGCGGTAGTGACGCACCATGGCGACCAGCAGGTGCACTATGGCGATCACGTTCTTGCCGTGAATCTTGTCGACGTTCCACAGCTGGCTGCCCTGGTGTCCCAGCCCCAACAGCTGGCGGCGAAACGCAGAGTCCAAGTAGCCAACAGGAAAATAGCCATAGCTGAACTGACAGCTCTGCTTCAGGCGCATCTCCAATTGGCCAGTATTAACTGCAGCTCAGAAGCCTACGAACTGGACAGATTCAGCCAACAATAATTACGTCAGACTTCACATCTAGTAAGGTTGCTGCATCAATTCAATTCACATCACTAAAGGCCAGAAAGGGAAATTTCAATTTGCGAGATGTCCGACAGAAAATAAGCTTGGGCGTGAAGTGGGATGACACAGTAATAGTCAGCACACGACACACGAGCTATCACATCTACCACACAACACCTACAGCTACCCCAGCTTGGTTGCAAATCAGATGATCCCAGCTTAAGCAATGCCACTTTTTTAAACTCCACACAAACGCAACTACGACATGCATGACATATTCAGCTATTTGCTCCAAGAAGCACTTCATGTGAATAATTCAGATTTGATTCTTTTTCTAGGTTTGCCACTGAATGCCTCACTGGACTCCCAATGGGAGGAAACCTCTCCTGACCTGCATTGTACCACTTCACTACTGACCTGGTTGATGGAGTTTAGGACCAACTTGAGCTTTTGCCTCTGGGCCACCTCCGACTGCGTGACCTCCGGCACAGAGAGAGTGGAACTACTCAGCTTCTCTGTGGAACACCGGAAATGCAATCAAGCAGGGTGAAATACTCTGGAAGAACATGTCATTGTGGCTGTGGTTCTGAATGCTTGTCAGCACTGAAACAAACAGCAATAATGACATGCAGGTAGAGTTTAATTTGTGCTTTGTAATCTCCTGGATGTGGATGAAAACATGTTTAGATAATCAAACATCGAGAGGATTTGAACGCTTGACATTATTAACACGTAGCATCAATGACATGCAAACAAGGCTGCCTCGTAATCTGAAAGATCAGAATCTCAGTTTGCACATCCCAGTGAATTTTGAGCTCTTTAAAGGAGCAGTTCATTGTCAAACAACACCACTCATCCATCCCCACCATGATAATAAATTGTGACAGTTCTGGATGCTGAAAATCACATACCAACATATTTGTTTTCAATCCTGCATGCAAGAAACATGCTAATGCAATATTTCATAGTTATCTCATGTGCTGAAGTTTTCACCAGCAAGGCTGAAGGTCCAAAGTTCCCTTTGAACTGCCAAACAAACTGTTAAAACCTTCAAAGGCTGTATTATTATAATTATTGACCAGGTTGCCAAAAGTCGCATGGTGGCATAGACAGACAGACAGACAGACAGACTTTATTGAGGTCATCCACAATTGACTTGTGGCTATTACGACATCGCGTCAAATAGATAAAGCAACACAGAACAAAAGGTAAAAAGAGGGTCAAAATCACAGAATACAAATAAATTAAAAAAAATAATTTAAAAATGACCGCAAGTCGAGCAGTCTATCAGTCCGGCACGGGTGGCACGTAAATTAGATCCCGTAGGTGGCGACCAAAGATCGTCACGGGAAGTCGCGTCAGCTCAGGTGGCAGTGAGTTGTACATGTGTGGCGCTCTGGAACTAAAGCGTCTCTCCCCCATCTCGGTGCGGGACAGGGGGACATACAAGTTGTGGTCTTGACGGGTGGTCCGGTCACGAATCTCCGCCATGGTGGTGAGATCGTGAGCCAGTGACTTTGGCTCACCATGGAGACGCACCTTGTGTATGAGGCGAAGGGTGTGATAACTCGCCAGGTTCTCTGCGCTGAGCCAGCCCAGCCTCCTCAGCAGATCCGGAACGTGGTCAAACTTTTTTACCTTTGCTTTTACCGAAAACTTTTACCGAAACTTTTTTTTACCTTTGCTTTTACAAACTTTTACCGAAAATTACCTTTGCCGAGTAGTTTTTTTGTTTGTTTAATGCGACATAGGTTTTTTTTTGCCTCCGTTACAATACACAGAAATACAGTAACGGATCTGCGAGAAGATCAGAGCATTGACCAGCGCGGAGATGACGGCAGGTGGAAGGTGCCCCCTCAGATGCGACAGACCACCCAGAACTCCAAAACAACGCCTAGTCAATTCTGAGACGTGCGAGTCCCAGCTGAGAGAGCGATCGAAAATAAGACCGATACTTTTGCATTCCAAAATGGTGGGTAGATGGTGATCGCGAAATTTCACTGTGACATCCGGTAAGGCACGCATATTTTGTGGGTTGCCCAACATCATCAGCTGTGTCTTAGCTACGTTAATTTTCAGTCCATTTGCTCGAAACCAGATATCGAGGGAGGCGAGAACTGTTTCCATATGAGTGACAACATTTTGAATTTGAGATTTCTTACCACTGACCAAAATTTTGGTGTCGTCGGCGTATTGAACAACTACTGCACATTCGGCGAACAGGCTGAGGTCGTTGGCGAAGACACAGTAGAGGAGAGGTCCGAGAGATGATCCTTGAAAAACGCCGATGCTGTTGGGCAACGGGGCAGATTTGTGGACGACACCCAGACTGTCAGTAAGGCTGACACTCTGGGTGTGGTTCTGAAGATAAGCCGAAAACCAAGCAGTATCGATGCTGTGGAGACTTAATTTTGACAGGAGTTTTGAGTGATCTATCACATCAAAGCACTTGCTCAAATCCAGCAGGCAGAGAAGGGACACCTCTCCATGGTCACATGCGGTTAGGATCTGGTCAGATATGGAGATCAGAGCGGTTTCCGTCGAGTGACGAGGACGGAAGCCGTGCTGAGTTTGGGAGAGGAGGTGGTTATCGGACAGGTAACTGCAGAATTGCTGGTGGACGGCACGCTCTACAATTTTCGCAATTACTGGGACGATGGAGATAGGACGGAAATTGGAAGGGTTACATGGATCACCGGACTTGAAGATGGGATGGACGAGGGAGTGCTTCCAAGAATCAGGAACATCGGATTGGGTAATGCTGGAATTGACCAAATGCAGGAGCACCTCACCTAACGAGTCAAAGCACACCGTGAACATGTGGATGCTGATGCCGTCCTCGCCACAGGCCGACGACCTGCTCATCCCGAAGATGATGGTTCGCAGCTGAGATAGCGACAACGACTCCAGGGTGAACGCACAGGCACCGACACGCGGCAAACGGCAGGAAATACTCGGCGTCGCTCCCATACTCCTAACCTCGTCAGCCACACACGGGCCCACGTGGACAAAACAAATCGGTTAAGGTCATCAACTGTCGCATCGGGCAGCTTACGAATGGCCTGCTTACCGCCGAGAAATGACCTGACATGGCGCCACATTGACCTATGCCCAACCTCACGGATTCGCCGCTCAACGTCGTTCTGGCTATCACATCTAATCGCCGATCGTACAGCTCGGTTTGCGTCCCTGTACTCCGTGGACTGGTGCCCATAAACGGTCAGCGCACCACGGCGGCGACACATTAAAGCTTTAGTTCCATCTGATACGACCGGGGCGCTAGGGTTCCTGATTCTAACAGTCCTGATGGGAGCATGGATGCTAATGATGGGTAAAAAGATGTACAGAAAACAGTCCCACTTGAGCGTGACGGAGGGAGAATTAAAAAAAGAACTCCAATCAGCTAAACAAAGATCGTAAAGCAAAGCATTCGGATCAGTACGGCGAAAGCAACGCGTGCGAACGGTGGCGCCGCTCGGTCTGGATCTGGGCACATAGACAGAAAAACGAACGAGCCTATGCGGACTAAAATGACAAAATTGTGTACGGCAGTGCTGCACAATGTCACGACAGTTGGTGATAACTACATCAAGGAGAGAGCCAGTTGAATAGGTGGGCGAGGTCACACACTGAAATAACGAGCAATCAAAAATAAAATTAGACAGCACACGCCCACCTTGGTCCGAGTCTGGTTTCCGCAAGTCACAATTTAAATCTCCGCAAATAAAAAGTTTGGACTTCGGATGGTCAACAATCACACGCTGGAATTGTGCTTCTAGGTCTACAAAGTCCGCTTTCGAGTCCGTCAGATTCCGTCTCGGTGGACGATATGCGGTGCAGATGATGAATTGGCGCTTGCTGTCTGGCTTAACCAACATCCACAACGTCTCCAGCTTGCTGTTGGGATGGTTGACAGCCGTTGTGATTTTCAGCGGAGACGCGTTGGTACCTTCCCTGGCGGTCAGTGCCACTCCTCCGTACCCTCGCCCGTCGGGGCGATCGGCCCGGTACAACTGGTACCCAGGCACAATGTTAAATTTTTCAAGAAAATGGGTGGAAAATACCACCTAATGAAAGTTCAATCGACCTCCCTGTCTATGGCTTTTGTGACATCCTTGCTTACTAGCTGGTGATTATGAGGCCAACATAAACTCAACTGAAGACATCCTGATGCCCTTCAACAATTCAAATATGCCATAGTTGGGGTGCACCAATGACCTCTGATCAGGAAATCTCCTGAAACCGTATCACAGAGCCTCTTCTGTTTCAGATAGTCTACCCAGTATCTTGAAACCCGGTATCATCTAGCACTCCGTAAGTCCTTATTCAGCAAGCAATGAAGCCCTGCATTGAATACAATATGTAGACTCATCAAAGTTGCTCAGCGATAAATTATTCCTTTCTGAATATACCACTTTCTGAACACTCAATCGACATCCTTCTCCAAGAAGTATCAGCATCCTGCTCATTGATATGAAGTATTTATGTCTCCTTTGTAACAGTATCTTGTTTATAAATAGCATGTGCATGCCCTCAATACGGAATGGTGTTACACGAACATTTTGCAATGCGATTTCGGGTAAAGGGATGACCTATGTGATATGGGATACAATACCAGTTCATCATAGTTATTATTCTCCTTATCCCGAATACATCTTTTCATAAATTATGAATCTTAAAACAAATGATAAAGGTCCAGTCATAATCACCTACACCAGGAACTCAAATTTTAGTCTGAAAGACATCAAAAACATTCTAAATTACACTAATTACATGTCAAATTTCGACATCCTGCTATGCTCATTTCGACATCTCACACCAAATGAAAAAACAATATTTTAACCCTGCCCAGGCAGCAGCAGCAATCTGTTGGGCGTCGCAGGCTTCAGCCAGGTTTCGGCCAGGCATATGATGTCATACTTGTAGCGATGTAGTACTTCAGACATTTCCAGTAATTTTGGCTTAATGCTTTGGATGTTCAGCACGCAAATGTTGAGTCTTGAACTGGGAGCTGGCCATAGGTTCCTCTGTCGGCGTTGGGTGCCTTTGCTCCCTCGCTTCCTCGCGCCAGGCGCGCGCCTGTCGCGCCTGCACCGGCGAGGATGGCCGCTGGAGCTCGCGGATAGGCCGCCCGGCATCGCTGACCCAATGCCGGCGGGCACGCGGTCACCCAGCGACGTGCCGCCGCTTCCAAGGTCACCGGCGGGAATCGAGTACCGGACACAAGGCGGGGGCAGGCGAACAGCAGGGGTCGCGACCAGCACGATGACACGCACCACAGCCAGCAGCACAACAAGCCGCAGTATGTCCCGATGGCTGGGAAAGCACATCAGTCCCATGATGGTACCAAAGACGATGATGCGTCGTCTTCCGGCAGCTGGTAGATCGCCTCTCGAAGCGGAGCCGGGCCGAACGCCACTCCAACTCGCTCACGTTCGCACGTCGCACCCCAAACACACACGGACTGGCACCAGAGGCACGGGTCGGCGAGGAGCGCCGGCGCCGCGACTGCATGAATGCCTAACTAGCATGCCAAAATCCTTCCAAATCTGAAGAGATGAAACTGGCCAGTCCTCGCTGGTCATCCAACAAGGTGCTTCACTAGCATGTTTTCTGAGATTGTGAACAAGAGTGAATTAAAAGGGGAAAACATTCAAGTTCATATGATGTAGTCTTATGTTTCAAATGAAATACAAATGTGTGTCAGCAAACTGGGCAGTACAGCCAATGACACAAACGTCGGTGGTGGTGGTGGTGCAGGTTTTATAATGATTCTACTTTTATTACCAGGTTTGACACTTGCTTTGAATTATGAAGTCACATGTTGTGAAGTGCATACATGTTATGAAGTAGCACACACTTTAGCTTAATATACCGATGAACACAACACCTGCCAACTGCCTTCCCAACATGGTAAGGTACTTGAACAGCATGATGCCCCTGCAGAACAATCTGCAACCACCACCGTCCAAGCACTCATTGACCTCACCAGTCAGCATCTGCAGCACATGGCCGTCATAGAGGTCCTCCTCGAGCGACTTGACGATGATGCGGTACTGCGCCAGCTCGTCATTCAGCCAGCTGGTAAGCACGCGCCGCAGGTCGGCGAAGCGCGCGCTGTTGTACGAGTGTGGATCGATCATGGAGCGCTCCTCGCCCTCCTCTGGGGTCACCGGCCGCCCATCGTCAAGGGAATGCGGTCGGAAAATTGGGCACACCTTGCACTGAATCAGCATCAGTTCAAACAGACAAAGCACAAAACAGATTTAGCATGGGACATGGGATGCTATATTATTACAGAAACTGGTTAGTGTCTGTATCACAGAACAAAATATCAGCATTTTATCTATAAAATAACATTTTAAGACACCAAGGAAATGGCATCAATTAAAAACATCACACATACAGTGTCAAATACAACTGCCACACACCCAGGTAGACAGTCATTATTTAAATATTGAATGCGGAATCAAATCACAAGACGATCTTGATATCTTCCTGGCAAATCCAAACAATCTTTGACTATGAAAGCATTTCTCATCACACACAATGCATAACAAACAAAACATCTATCAATATACTTCATATCTGGGTAATATCTTGCTACCACAAACACATATGCACAACAATGACAATCAGAAGCAATCACTGATCAGAAGCAATCAACATTCTCTGACTCACCAATGGCATAGTATTCAGCTGGAAGATCACGGAGTACAGCTCCACCAGGTGAGTCTATGGCAAACTTGCCTTCATCTTTTACATTTTGAACTGAAACAGTGCATTACATAATGGAATGGCATGGCATAACAATACATGAAATTGATGAACCTTCAACATTCAACAATACATGAACAATGGTATAGAATTGACAATGTGAAAAAATATTGCATATGTGTGATTGTATGTCCAGTGGTGCTGAATGAAATAACAATATTTGCTCACTGCAATATCAAGTACAGTGGCAATGCATCATCAGATATCTTGGGGCCCTCACAAAGAACATCACCTAACCAGAAAACTTCCTTATGAAGCATAACTGCATATGCTGATATAAAGGTTCTGTGTTGTTGTACTTCTAATTTTGCATCAGCACATATTAATGACAGGAGGACAATAATAATGTGGCAGGCCTACTTTGAATACACATATGCAACATGTTAATTAAATTTGGCTACTTTTACCTTTCAATATCATTACTATATGTGAATATATTTTCCCTAAATCTGGAAAAGAGCAAACAAGGTGATTGTCATTATTAGTATCATGATTAGGTATGATTAGGCCATCATTAGGTACCATGACACCTGATGACATGTCATGAGCATACCATCACTATACCTAACATTGTGATTGATTGATTATCTGGGTTTAGGGGCACCTCAACTGCTACTGGCTATGTGATGCCCGTAACTCTTTTTTCATGTTATACTAGGTGGAGCAGGGTGGGAATTTTGGACCTCTCCTGGAGTATGGAGACCTAAGGACATTTTATTCTCCAGGATTGTGACTGCAAATGTTGAACTTTTTTATTCTCCGAATGAAACATGCCAATAATGGATGACATTTTGTTTCCAGGATCTCAGTCTAGCTCCAACAATGAAGTTGCAGTTTCCAGTCCATCATACAAATTAGAAGCCTGGACAACAGAACAGAAGAGCATGGCATAGCAGGTCATAAGGCATGAAATGCAGGTTGCAGTCAATTGCCCAGGAAGCATATCATGTTATATCAGAATACCTACAAGTTTGTGGTGGTTGTTTGGATTGCATTGTGCATGTGTTAAACATATTGCATGTTATGCATGTGTGTATGAATCTGCAAATATGCTTTGAATAAATACATTCAACTCTGGCTATACCTATATTTATTTTGCCTGGAAGAACTCATATTGAAGGTGCAAGGAAATGACATGAAGGAAATGTTGCCACAAAATCCCCCACATTTGTGGTGGAGAACTTGTTTATATCAGATAGGTACGGATCGCACAGTTACAAACTATGTCCTGGCTCAGTCTAAGCCCCAATCAAGGCCGAACTCGTGGGGGGGGGGGTTACTCAGGTCAATCGTTGGTGTGCACGATGCCCCCAAATCCGAACGAAACAAAAGCATCGACATAGCATACAAACAATAGAGAACAAAATAATGTAAATTTCGGAACTAGTTATTACCTCAGCCTATTACTCTCCAGGATATTTTCACACTGGCAGGACGGCGGCCCAGCACAATCACTCTGTAACCACAGATGAATCGTCATTCGGCTTGCGCCAATCTCGTCTCATTCTGAATAACAAATATGAGGGATTAGGTTTTCGTATGTCTTCAGAATTCTGTCAAAATTACTTCAGAAGGAAAGTTTGGAATATACCACGATTCTTCTTCATAATTCCGGGAAATACTGGCATTACACCAAAAAATCTCCATTACAAAACCTCTCTTATTGCTGCCATATCTTGCCACCATAGTGGAACTCGAACTATGCACAATAACGTCAAATACTCGCATATCGGACCCGAGGTCCTGTTCTCCAGCCGCATTCCAATCGGAGACTACCGGAGAACGTAATTCTGGACATCTCAGACCGTTTTCAGTAATTTTGTTAATTTCACGAAATAGAGCATTCAACTTCGAATTGAAGTGCATAAAATAGCTCCAGCTAGCGAACTTCATTGATGGCAGAAGACCTATTTTTGGGAGCCATGTAAATGCTTTAAAAAAATGCAAAAGACCTTGGGTTACTTTGGTATGAATTCCACCTCAATTCGCAAAACTACAGTAACCCATCAAGAGAAAAGCATCTGAGTAGTAGTTTTATCACTTCAGCAACTGCAGTAACTGTGCATGTACGGAGTTTAAACATTCTCCGGGCCATTTATTGTCACAAATAGACGTCATTTAAAATAGTTACGAAAATCTATCATTTCATCATTTGACCACCCTTGGATACGTCGCCGTTAGGACAGGACAATATCCGTACTAGAGTAGGAGAATTAACAAATTATTGGGACGGTCTCGCAGTGTAGGATTTTCATATTTTTTTCTTGGTAGTGGAGTACAATTTTTTTTTAGGCTGGAGTACAAAAAAAACAGGTATGCACTAACTGACAACTGACCTTGTTTTAGTGGAGCTGAAAACCAATGTCACCATTTTTGTATGCATGAACATCTTGCCAAACTAAGCCATGCCTAAAATTTTGCTGCACTAAAAAAATTAGTTGTCCATAACCAGGTGGCATTGCTTTAATGGAATTAAAAATAAATGTCAGCATTTCATGCTGTATGTACCATGTAAGCATTATATATGTACATATAGCTAACTTCTAAGTCAGCAATATGTCAGCAAGCTGAGTCGTGAATATGTGCAATTGTGTCGAGGAATGCATCTAGTGGGAAATGCCCTCAGTAGCCAAGTACTCCCCAAAATATATTATATACCCATGATATATGGAAATGGGATAGATGTTGCCTGAGTGTAGGTGCGTGAAGCAATTCCAGAGTTCACAAACAAATATTTATGATGAATGGGCTTGATGTGATGTGAACGCACAAATAACATATCTGTTGGCAGAGATCAGGATGACTCGCACTGACTCACATTGGGCAGACCACACAACCGGGATCATCCTTCAACAAACACTTCTCCGAGGGACTGGTCCCACGACTAATGGGCCGAGTTCACCCGCGATTCATTGGAATTATTGCTAACTTCAGTTGTCTTTAGACGGATTGGTGGCCAAGATTTTGAACGCTCCCCAAATGAGTTTCATGGCTCCAGTGGGTCCCGTCGCGATAAGCCGGTTTTACAGCGGAAGTTTCGTCATAGGTCACGTGGTCTCAGGAACAAGATAGAGGGAGAATACCCGGCATATTGATATGCACAAGTTAAAAGCGACCATAAAATAAAATTATCACATCGATTTTAATAACGAAATATGTTTTACTATTCCTGCTGTCAAAATAAGGAGAGTTAATCTTACATCAGAAAATTATAACATGTTTCTGATTTGCGTGGAGACTGCACACAGCTCTAGAGAATATGAGAGCCTACGAATGACTGACATATATATAATTTGTGCTGTTGTTAAATTAGCGAAGGATGAGGTTATAAACAAACTTCAGGCGCAATGGTAGAGAAAATAATAACAAAAGCATACTTAATCCATGTTGACCAAGTCTATAAATATGGGTTTTGGAATATATAATGGTTTAATGAAAATTATACTAAAAGAGTCCGGCTAAAATAGTTTTATTCTCATCACCAAGAAGGATATTTTGCATGAAAAAGCTGAGGGAAGGAATTCAAACCCATTCTTATTATCATTATAAGTTCCTTCATGTACTTGTTTAGTTCATGTCTGGAATGTTTAGTTGAAGCAAGGATCGAGTTAGGAGTATCTAGAGCTGCCAGACGGGAGTATTTTTAAAACCTCCCACGGTCGGTTTTATTTTTCTTCTTAGATAGAGCTGGTCGGATTCGCTAACTCAGCCCGAGAAGTACAACTCCTCATGGGGCGGGGAACAGGGAATGGGTCGGAGTAAATTTCGGAACATGTATTACGGACCCTTCACTGACACTGATGAACCCAAAATGTGGTTATATTTCAAGGCGCATGTTTATCTTCGCACACATTTACAAAAAAAATATGCGAGTCATGCAAAAGTGCACAACTGACATTGGTTTCTTGGTGTTTTCGCCTCGGAGAACTTGCTTGCTCCGGGGCGGATTTTAGGAAATTTGAAGTGATTTTCTTTGATTGAACGGGCTCATTGTGTCTAAAAAAGTTGTCCCTTTAACAAAACTACCTTCGATTGCGCATTTAAAGCATTTACTGGCGAAACCAGGCTTCAACTTTATACTCCGATTACACCAAGTACCCCTGGTTTTTCCAACTAGAGATTTCTGGTGCTTCTTGGCGAGTACTCCAGCGCAAGGCTATGGAACACCTCTAGGCTCCAGCGCAAGTTTCCCAAGAGTATTATGGAATAGATATTCATTAATCTAAGTATGTTATATATCAAATAAAATATTGATAAATATTGAACCAATATTGAATAAATATTGAATTAATTATTGACTTTATTGACACTAATATAGCGTTTTTCACATATAAAGCGCCGACGTTGGGCGTAGCCGGTTTTCGTAAGGTTCTTTACGAATTTTAGCGCAACACCGACGGCTCATGCTCCGTCGTATGTTTTATACTGCCTTTCAAGGATGTGTAGTGACGTTGGATGGTCGGGGCGCTGGGGTCGCGGAAACTGCTAGTTGTTGTCAGGTATGGACTTTTAGTGGTAGCACTCTACCAAGCAATGTTGTTCTTCGTTTTCCCTTCTGGAGTACAAAATATTTCATTTAGTCTAGTCACAATCCTGGAGTACAAAATGTATTGGTATGCATGACACCAACAAACTCCAGTTTTTCCAACACTGCGGTCTCGCCCGATTCATGTTTTGATCTAGGATAAAGACAACGTAATTTCATGATTAGGAACATATATCTTCAGTGCATTGATTCCCATACAACTGAAGAAAAAAGGTAACACCATATTGACGTATGAATTCCTATTAAAGGCGACAGGAATTGAGGTCAAGCAGCAGTCTTGAAATTGTGTAAATATTGCATTCATGTTTACACAGCGACCACACTTTGACCGCACGTTTCGCCTCGCTGCTTTGTCCCCTTCCCTTTGCATGAAGATCTTTGTCTCGATTGGTTGGGTATACTCGGGTTGAGACAAAGTTTTGAGAGCTTTCCGGAGAAAAACCTAGTAAGTGCGAGTTAATTAAGTGGGCGTGATTGAAGTGACTTAGGGTCCAGTAAAGGGGTGTAAGTATGCTTGTAAGTAAGTGGCTTGTATGCTTTTCAGCAATCATCTTTTTTGGGCTCCGACACCAGTAGCTTTCTGTTTTTTTTAGGGGGGGGGTGGGGTCCGAGGACATTTTTTTTTATTCTCCGACTCCAGGTCAGAGAACCACTTTTCCCACGCTGAGGTGGAGTGAGTCTATTTTTGGAAGGGATTGATTATGTCAAGCTAAACAGTCAAGCGATATCAATATACTTTACCTGTCTGGATGATCTCCAAATTGTCACATAAAACATCACAGTACAACTTGTGGACATTCAAACAGAAGCAATATCTCCTTTCTACAATAAAGTTTGGGCACGCAAACAGTATGTGTCAAACTGTCATTGGTGAGCTGCATTAGGAACAGTGGCTTCGCCTCATTTCTCAATAGGTAACTGTAAGTTGCATATGTGTGTCCTATTCACAAGCATGCCAGAATAACCACTTCTCTCCTGTTTTCTTAGCCATGATATCCAACTCCATGGTGTCAGAACTGGCTTGATGGACTGGAGTTTGTATACAATTTGGAAGTTTCAGCTTTCTTGCCACTTTCCTTCAGCTTTCTTCCTGAAGGAAAGCATTTACAGTTGCATAGTAATCTCTGGCTAGGAGGGGCAAAGCTGGAGTCATGCATGACTGCACTGCATGCTTGGCAGCAGTGTCACTTGATTATTGGAGCTTAAGGGCTCATCGACCACATTGGCAGTAGCATCAGCCAGCTCATTTCTTGTGATGCTGGTGTGGCTCGGTACCTAACAGAGGATAATCCTCTTGCCTGCTTTACCCAACACTGTCAGACATGCCAGTATTTCTTGAACAAAATGGTTTGATGGCTGAAAAGACAAGGTGATCAGGCTTAGGGGTGTGGCCATTGACTTAGCTCAGGTCAAAGGAGCACCTCCAAAGATGTTTGTGGTTCAATAGCTCATATTCATGAAGATACTCAAATGAAGCTTCCTATGAGTGCAAATTGGCAGTGTCTTCACAATGCATGTCCCAGAATTTTGTTTCAGGTCAAGTAAGGGACCTGAAGACCTGGCCATTCCAATGCCATACACTGAAATAAAAATATCTTCTCCATATCGAATTATCAAGAAATTGTCCTCTTCATATTCAGGACAATACACCAATCAAACCCTGATCACATCAGCTTACAGAATTGTCTATGGAAACATCGTAGCAAGTGGGGTTCTAGTTATATAAGCATTATGCTCCAAAATGTGTGGGTTAAAAAACATCAGGTAATCTAGTTTGGAGAGGTTAGTTTTCCTTCACATTATTGTATCAGAAATTCCTTTTTGTACTTTCTGACAAGTTTTGGATGCTTGATCAACAAACACCAGGCCTAGTCTTTATCAATCAACATTGTTGAACCACATCTGCATATGTAGGTAGATGGCAAGTGAAAACTCTCCAGAGGTAGTGTTGAAAACAAAAAACAAGAGTAGTCTACTTTTAAAGCATGTTGGCAAGCGAATCGCAGCCAGGGTTGACACCTAATTGAGCTAAATTCTACTCCAATGCTAAACAAACAACATAATACTACAAATAATATCAGCCCCATCATGGCAAGCAGTCTATAATTATCACACAGACAAATTCGGCGCATAAAATAACACTTTCCCCTGCCTATATCGCAGCCTCTATTAACATTCTAAGATATACGCATACTCACCCTGCTTTATTTTCTTCTTCCGTCCTAACGTTCCGATCTTTTCCCAGATAGACTCATCTTTAGAGTCATTTCTAGAAACAGGTGCTCCCGGAGACTTCGGGCGTGGCGACGCCATCATTGAAGTGCTCAAGATACCTTTACTAGAAGGTAGATCGAACTTTTCCTTCAAGCCTGCATGACGTCATCCGAAGTATTTTTAATGCGGCAGTAATCCGGTTGCAGGTTTTCTCAAATCATGCGCAGTGGTTACTGCCAGCGCAACCCTTGGGGTTGGCGGCGAGAGTTTGGGGAGGAAAAGGCCCAATTTGGGGTGTTTGGGGGCGCGGGTTTTGTTTTGGGGTTTTGGGGGCCTTGCTCTTTTTTTTGTCCTTGATTTTAATTTTTCTAAATTTGTTTTTTTTTTCAAAAAAAAAAAATCCCCACCCCGAAAAAAAACGCCTACCACCCTGGAATACCAGCCTCCCATGTACATGCATATACTTTTACAGTATAAAGAGAAATATTATGTAGTAAAAAAAAATTTCAGGGGCTTTTCCTGTGGGGGGGGCCCTCAACGGGCCGCCCGGGCGGTGGTGGGGGGCACAATAAGGAAGGGAAGGGCCGAGGGGCGGCCCTGCGGGCTGCGTGCCTGGCTCCCCCCCAATCAACCTAAGAACCAAATGGGCCCCCCATTAACTTTCCTAAAATAACATGAGGAGGTATTCCTATATTAAACTTCTTTTTTTCAACTTTCCTCCCTTTTCTTCTCGCCTTCTTTCTTTCTAAAATTGTTGGGCGCGGTCATTGTTAAGACCGTCTCCCCTCCCTTTTTGGGGGGCTACGCCGCCACACAAAAAAAAAAAAAAGACCACTATGTCTCTCTATATGAGCTTTGGCTTGCAGGCCGGGGCCTTGGGAGCTGGTGGGTTTAGGACCGAAATGACAAGTTAAGATGGAGTTGCCAATTCTGTGGCACCTCTTTCAAGGAGGCAAACAAAAGCACTCTGTTGCGCCACTCTCAGACATCTGGACACAAGAAAAGCATGGCGGCGGCGGAGGGACCAAAGTGACACAGTTCTTCGCGCCGAGGGCGATGCCGAGTAGCACACAGCGGCAAAGTGACTCGATGCGAGCTGGTGGTCGCTGCATTCTTCGCCGAGCATGACCTCACATTCCGCCCCGCCGATCACTTCTGGGACATGGTCCGGCACGCAGCCCAGACTCCGCCATATTCTGAAAGATGCGTCAGGAAATCGCACTAAGATGCAGTACATGATGGTGGATGGTCTAGCACACGAAGAGACCCAGCGTGTCGCAAAGCTCTGCACGGGCCGACGATTCAGTATCATGCCGGATGAAAGTACAGATATTTCAGTCTCGCAGGCCATGACACTGATGGTGAGAATGTACGATCCGAGAGAAAGAAAACGCAAGACCTTCTGCTGGGACCTGGTCGAGCCGCAAGATGGGACCGCCCGCGGCCTGTTTGACGCCGTCGTCGCCTCTCTGAAGTCCGCCGAGATCGACATACATGGGGTCATCGGTCTTGGAACAGACAACTGCGCAACGATGATGGACGGAAAGGCTGGCTTCCGCAAGCTCCTCCAAGACGTGGTGCCTGACGTGTTTGTGATGGGATGCACCTGCCATTCGCTGCCGCTGTGTGCCGGTCATGCTGCGCGGTGTCTGCCAAGCTGGCTGGAAACTCTGGTTAAGGACATAGACAACTACCTGTCCCGCAGCCCCAAGAAACAGGGTATGCTGCATCTTCTCCAGGAAGCGGTCAGTGCACCATGCCACAAAATTCCGAAGGTCGCTATGACCCGCTGGCTGTCCCGCGGCGCTGTCCTGAGCCGAATCCTGGAACAGTGGGAGCCGCTTCAGCTGCTGTTCGAGGCTGATGCTCGGACTGCAGAAGGGAAGATAGACAGAGCAGCTGAGATCAGTAAGAAGATGAAGATGCCGGGTACTAAGCACATGCTGCTCTTTGTGCACTTCGTCGTCTGAAAGGTGGACAAGCTCAACCTGGTCTTTCAGTCGGAGGACTTCATGCTCCACCGCCTGCACACCATCATGAGCGATGGGTTCCGCGAGCTCCTGGCCCTCTACATCAAAGGATCGGTCCTGTCGTCAGTCCCGCTGCACATGATTGAGGCCGAGGACTCCAGCAGCTTCAAGCCGATCGAACTGATCAACCTCGGCGGCCGGTGTGAGAGTCTGCTGCTGGAGGAGCCGCTGTCCGACGGGGATAAGACGCTGCGGCTCGACGCGCTCGCCTTTCTGAAAGACATGTGTTGCCAGGTGAAGAGCAGATTCGAGCTGGACCACAACGGGATCCTGGCCAAGCTCTGCGTCCTCAGCCCACAAGTGGCGATGATGTCGACCGATGACGAGCGCCGCCCGCGATCGCTGGCGCCGCTCCTGGTCCGCTTCAAGAACCTCGTGGCCGAAAAGGACAGGGACGAGATTAACGATGAGTGGCACGACCTGCCAACCGCGCTGTCTTCGACAACAGTAAAGCCAGACGAGGTGACGCCGCCGGTGTTCTGGGCCGAGGTGGGCCAGCTCACCGATGCCAGCGACCATCAGCGGTTCCCGCTGCTAACCCAGTTCGCCAGTGACCTGATGTCTCTACCACACTCCACCGCCTCAGTTGAGCGTGCGTTCAGTAAACTGAACCGGACGAAAACGGCCACCACCAACCGTCTGACAATGGCAACCACCAAGGGCCGGATGCTGGCCAGCCAGGCCATCAAACAGAGCGGTCCAAGTGGCTGCTCAAAGTTTGAGCCATCGAAAACCCTACTCGAGGACGCCCTCGCCGGGGGACCTCACCTACGGTACGTACGCGCAGAGAAGGAGCGGGTCACATTGGAGAAGGGTGAGGACGACGCAGTTGAGATCGACTGAACGAACAGCGCCTGGCTGCCAATGCGGACTTTGGGTCACCGATGCCCGGTGAACTGCATCCGTTCTGGGCTATCTGTAGCGAAAACGCCACAGGATAATCCGAGCTTAATTGTAACTTGTCTTTCAGAGAACAGGCCGATTTTGTTCTGACTTGACTATTTTCTAAACAGTCATGCGAAAGCGAACCCCTTGTACTTTTGCAGTGTTCATGTGACCGGTACCCTGAAGGAGTTTCATCTGGGCCGCGTGTAGTTCAGAAACATCACCTGTGCAGTGTGCATCCGAGGTCTCTGAGCCTCGGATCTTCTCTTATCTGAGAGATAAATAAACCCAAGTTAGACCGAGGCAAATAAACGATGCCCTGCAGATTTATTTGTTTGTTTTGGCTTTTTAATAACACATCAATCAGTCTTGATCCGTGGGTTCGAACGCGCGGTTTGTCATCAGAAGTATGACATCATCCACCATGATCCAGGGGTGTAACTTTCACAAAATCACAGCCGCGGGTACAATTCTCCTTTTTGGGACTTTCATGCGAAAAGTCGAGATGTCAGAGTTGAACTTGAGAGTATATAATGCTGGCGGGTGCACTTGCACCCGCCAGGAAATACAAAGTTAAACCCATGACTATGACGCCAGGGCGGGTTATCAACCTGTTAACGAATCAGGAAGTTTGATTTTCGGATTCCAACAGGGCACTGAACAGTTCGATACTTTGGAGTCTTCATCATACATTTTAGTTGTTGCATTTACAACTACTGTGGTTCCTACAGTCGATACATTGCGAAATACCGCTGATTAATGCTTATTTACGCATATATGATTTTTCATACGAATTTAGCGAAAACCTTGGGTTTGACATGAAAATCTTGGGTTGAACTGTGACAAATCTTGGGGTAAGCCGTGGAGCGGAGTGGTCACACTGGTTACTTGTATTCTGAGCAAGTAAATTTGTCCTCCGCTAACCAGGTAAACTGTTTCTTGTTCTGTTGTTTCCAGTTAAATTTGTTCTGGCCCCTTTTTGTCATGCATGGACAATGTTGACTTGGATGGACAATGACAATGACTTCATTGTAATCTTGGATATGGAGAGGAGTATTTTGTGGTCATCCAGTATGGAGGGCATCTTTCTTCAAATGTTATGCATCATAACCTGGTTCGCACCCCTTCCTGCGATTTTTGCGTATGTTTACTTGATCACAGCAGCTCATCAGAGGTCAAGAATGTTTTAGACTGTTACCTACGAGAACAAAACATGCACTTTTTGCTACCTGAGTCCAGCTTAAACGAACTTTTGCCACTATCCTTCCACTACAGCCGCCATATTATGTGACCAGACAATGGGAAGATGTTACAATATCATATTACATACTAGACCGCAATCCACATGTCTACGCACTTCTTGCTTTCAAGCCGCTGCATAACGGTGCCTTCAAACGCCTCCTGAATATCAGGGTATACCCTACGCGTTGGAAGCGGTAAGACTGCTTTGTCTGCAGCAAGTCCAGCAGAGGACCAGCTCGCTCTGGCTCCGAACCGTTCCAACGAATGATCAGCTCATTCGCGGCGTTTACATGATCATGTTGCCGGTGGGCTCCAAACACCTCACCAATCACACTCTCCATGATTTCGACCACCGACTCTGCTGGGCTGATAAGCCATATTCTGGTGACCAGTGCCGCATATGCACCAATCAACGAATTCCCGTCCGCCGCCTCAAAAAGCACCTTGTAAAGTCCTCGATTGTCCTCATCAGGGCAGCGCCTCACGCAGCGCCAAGCGGAGAGCACACTCTCCTTTGAAACGACAGCGGACAGAGGAATCAACCTCTTTAAGGCCAGCTGATCCACCGCTGACGTGATCAAGGTGACATTAGAATCGTGCAGCAACCGGCGGAGCTGGCAAAGGTCACCAACACACTGCAGGTCGTCCATGGCTCCATTCAGCGTCCGGTTGGTGGAGCCAAATCTCGCCCTTTGACATTTACGCCGCGTCTCCTCGCGCACATCTTGGCGACGCGGCAGGACACAAAGGTGCCAATGTGTCCAGCCTGAGAAAGGGCAGACAAGGTAAGGAATATATTTTGGAATTTGCCAAAGAGGCGGGATTCCCCAGCGCGGGAAGAGGCATACTCCGGCATGGGCCGTCAAAGCCGCGTCTGTAGTAACCTGCTGGCAGATTCCGACGTTTTACAACATTTTGGCGACATGCATGGCTGCAGAACTTCAAAATATTTACGACATTTTATATTTTGGGATAGGACAATCAAAGCTCCAAGGTGCCAAATAATCAGGCAAAACCATTTATGAGAGGACACCCCACCCCAATTTCAACCAGTCCCTAACTAATTGAATAATTTAACAATTTTGACTAGTCCTTTACCAATTTTGAAACAGGTATTAGTAGGTGTGACAGCGAGTAGGAAGCTGTGGGACGGAACACGGAACAACAGGAGACCAAGCTTGAATGCAGTATTCCAAATGTGGCCTGACGTATGCACACCCTATAACAAATTCCATTAGGAATTTCCTAATGGTCTTGCCCCTTGAAATTGGAACATTCCGAATGGTCTAATGGTCCTAATGGTACCTAATGGTCCTAATGGTAACTAATGGTCCTGATGGTACCTAATGGTCCTGATGGTACCTGATGGTCCTGATGGTACCTAATGGTCCTGATGGTACCTATTGGTCCTGATGGTACCTAGTGGTCCTGATGGTTCTAATGGTACCTAATGGCCCTGATGGTACCTGATGGTCCTGATGGTACCTAATGGTTCTAATGGTACCTAGTGGTTTCCTGATGATTCCTGTGATCATAATGGACCCTCATGATCCCAATATCTTCTGGTGGTTTCTAGTGGTCTGAATGTTGGGCTTTCTAGCAGAAATATATATTGATATTGGGAGCAGTTTTTGGATGTTTACCCCCGATGTATCAATCGTGGTACGAATTCCCTTGTTTTATTTCATGCCTAAAGGCAACACGCAACGCTATGACTCTTGCAGCGTTTTGCCGTAGCTGTTGCACACACACATACATATAAGTAAACATTTTTCAACACTGCGCCGCCTGATACAATGCACCACGTTAAAATCGGGCGTTTAATCAGGTCCATAAATCAATGCCAACTACTGGAAGTGTTGGGTTTTGCTTTCATACTTATTGATAGGGGTTCACGCAGTATCCATATTTTTCAAACCATCAGTATGGTAGTCAGCTACGGAATCGAACAGTGCCAAAGTTCTGCGCACAGCACGGTAAAGCTCTACCAGCTTCCAACGATATATTCCACAACATACGGATGGATGGCATACAATAGGACAATGTTCAGGAATACAGATGTGCTTGCAGACATGGCTCATTCACTTGCTTATGGAGACATGGCCCATTCACTTGCCTATATTTATTCCATGTAGAAGTAAATACTTACCAACGTCCCTTGACACCAGGAAGCAAACTTCTCCCCATGGGCGAATCCAGAACCAACAACCCTCTTGTCTGTAGCCGATTGAGATTGGGATGGACTTGTTGACATTTGACAATGTCTGTTCAGATTTACACCATTAGAGCGGCAGCCGGGTATGCCGCACTTACTTCTTCAGTTCGCCCGCCATCACCAGTACTTCAGACGGTAGGAACGCAACAGATAAATAGGAAGTTCCTCTTCCACTACACCGACAGAAAGTCCACCAGTCCTCTCGTCGAGTTCACACTTCACAGTATGATATATTGAGTCTCGACAGTTACCACCACTGTTCTTCTAAGTAGCTATTGCCACCTACACCCAACGGAACAACGTCCCCCTGCCCACAACAGCCCTTTTGCCAAGGTACGGGAAGACCATGAGGGACGATTTTTGTTGCCTGGCGCTGCAAATTTGTTTTTACTTGAACGACCCCTAACTCGAAAAATGTTCGGCAGATTTCCGTTTTTTCCCTTTAAGCAATGAGCCGGTCATTTCTAAGTAGGTACGCATACAATGGCGTATATCTGCCGGTAAAATCCGGAGTTATGTACGAAAAACCAGAGCGGTGAGCGGATTTCGCGTCCCCCTTCATGGCGCGTGCTAACCTGGCCCAACCTCTCATTGGAGATGCAATCATGGATTGCCAACACTGGTCTGCGTTTGATTAGGTCAAGGGTGTCTGTTGTTTTTAGGTCAGTTTTTCATGCTGATTCCGAAAAATGGCATCCGTTTTGCTCGATTAGCTCGATTTTTTAAATATGTTATTTCACTCATATGAACCAAAACATTGCTCTGACTGGTGAAGAATTCGGCAGAAGCATAAATAAAGGTTAAAGCTTCAAACAGGTGGACCATAAGTGTATTCAGAGCGCATCCCAACAGTATACACTACTGCGGAATAAATGACCTTCTCAGGGACTTCCGACTGTGTTGAGCAGATGGGACATCCCTCTTCAGGCACCAACAACAGTCCGCCAGAAAGTTCACATCCCACCGACCTTGGTAGCGTTCTTCCATCATCCGTATGTCTTTGTGGAAGCGTTCTCTCTGCTCTTCACTGCAATCTCCACAGTTATCTGGGAAATAATCTAGATGGGACCTAAGGAAGTGCATTTTTACCGACATTCGAGCACCAAGTTGCTGAAAACTGGCCATCAACCCATCGACGACCTTCACGTATTCCGCACTTCTGTGATTACCCAGGAAGTTGGTGATGATTCACTTCAAGGCCAGCCATGCGGAGAGCTCAGACTGTTCCAGACATTCTTCGAATCGAGTATCCTTCATGAGCTCCCTTATCTGAGGACCGTCGAATACACCAGCCTTCAGCTTCTCTCTGCTCACATAAGGAAATTTTTGTCCCAAAAATGCAAATCCTCGTCCCTCTTTATCCAGTGCTTTCACAAAAATTTGCATCAAACCGAGTTTAATATGGAGTGGTGGAAGTAGGATTTTCTGTGGTTCAACCAGGGGGCGTAACTGCACGTTGTGGGAGCCAGGTTTATGCAAATGGCATAAACCTGGATGGCCAGTCGCGTTGTACATAGTTCTGTTTGTCAGCCCGACTGTCCCAGAGGCATAGAAAGCATGGATATTTCGTGTAGCCGCCCTGCAGCCCAAGGACGAGACCTACTACCTGGAGGTCACCACAGATCAGCCAACCATGCTCTTTGTAGTTCAAAGCAGACAACAAAAAGTTCCATGCTGTTATGCGTTTCCCTCAGTTGCACGGAGTGTCCAACAGAAATCGACGCGAACTTATTGCCGTTGTTCAGAAGAACTGCCTTCAGGCTCCTACTCGAGGAGTCTATGAACAGCCTCCATTCTGCCGGGTTGTACTCTGTACCCATTGCCTCTACTAGGCCCGCGATGTTGTTGCAGTAGACTAGGGAATGTTCTTCGTCGAAGGTAAAGTATTCTCTTAATTCTTTTTCGCGATTCCGATACCAAAATAATGTCGTTTCGGGCGCCAGCAAACGTTTCTCGCGGAGCCGTGGACTCCGCAGCTGAGCAGATTCCTTGGGGAAGTTCAGGTCCCTCATTAGGTCATTGAGCTCAGCTTGGTTCAACGTTATGCATTCTGATACATCAGTGTGTGAGTTGTTATCTTTGACGTAGCGTGAAAACTTGAGCTAATCGAGAAAAATGGATAGTATTTTCGGATTCAACACACGAAACTTGTATTAGAACAGCTGAGAAACTTCCGACCTTTTGAAGAAAAAAAAGTTTTGAAACGCAAGCCAGTGTAATCAAGTGGAAGACATCTAAAAATAGAATGTTGTGAACTCAAAGATGTATATTGAATCATATGTTTGTTCTTATTTTCAGTCTGAATTCTCCATCTCAACCTTCTCCTCAAGGGGTAGCTTCTGCCTCCAACCTCTCCTGTCTCGAGCTTCTGCCTGCACCAGAAGTCGGCCCCAGCCCAGCCTCTGCCTGCTGGGGTCCAGAGTTGGGCCACCGTAATGGGACTGAGATCAGCCTGCTTGCTGTTACTCCAAGTAAGAAGTTCACATTAACAATTTTCTTAATAATGATTATGCTGGAGACGGCTGCTAATGTGATCAGATAAACAGCAGGTCAGGGCTTTTGCACTGTGTAAAGAGTGAGAATACAAGAAATATTCAACCGGTTTCAATGTTCTGGCTTACCATGCAAAATATTTACAAGTTTTAAATACTTTCTGCATTTTTTCCTTGAACAAAGGGAAGCCTATTGCTGGTGCAAAAATAATTTGGCATAAGCCATGGTGAGTGTATACTGCAGTGCATTTCCCAGTATTTCTATTAAACCAAACATAATGGCAGGATGGGCACCCTCCAAATCCATCCGACCCCTCTCATGCAAATCGTATGGAGGCCATTTGTGGGGAGAGGGGCGGGGCTGACACCACAATCCGAAAGTTGGCCCCCAAACCGGTAGGCTAGATCCGCCAGTGGCCATACTCGACTACTTTGATATACATTTAACCCTGTCATTTTTGCACTCAACTCCACGATTTCTGTCTCGAATTATCACATTGTTTTACTTTTATTTGTATATCAGATGTTCTGCATACGCGCATTAATTTCCAATGGTCTCAAATAAACCGCCAGAAGAATCAGCTGCCTTCTGATGTCATACTAGACTACTTTTATAGATATCTAACCATGTCATTTTTACCTTTTGCCATAAAGCTGTCCGGAACTATTGAGGTTCTGGCATGGCACGTCGAGCGCCAGCGGTTGCTGCCCAGAGGATCCGGAGGGCCGCCGAGGGGTGGCATGACAAAAATAACGTAAAGTTCCACCCTTCAACAATAATAAGCAGCATCAGCTTTGCCACGCCAAACTGGCATATTAGAAATTCACGGTTGTTGATGCACTCTTTCCGTTCAACGCCCATAAGCGCAATATTTTTTGACAATATCGAGAAAACCTGTCGGCCTCGACTGTATTTGTGGCAGAACTCATGCCATGTATATCGCCTAGTGTTTCAAATCTGAAAATATGCCTGTTACTTTGGCATTGGGGTCCATTAACATTCAGGGAATGGTTTGCGCCCCACCATATTATGAATGGCGGCGGGCGGTCGGAGGCGGGCCAGGGGCCGCCAGCCAGCGTCCGGCTGTCTATGGCGGAAGATTCCAGAATGCATTGCGCAAAATAACAATATGCGCAATATACCACTATAAATGGCAATGTAATTGACGTCTGAGGGCAAACTAACTTTCATACATGCAATTCGCATCATGTTTTATGGAGACAGAGTCTCATAAATTGTAACTATATTCTTCGCGCACACACTAATAAACATCCAGGCGCGCTTGTCGCGGGCGCATGTTTCAGACTTCTTGAATGGCATCAGGAGCCTACCTGTTTTCTTTCTTTACTGGGGTCCCCCTAATGTCCGCATTAACATTGCGTTTGACGCCCGACGAAAACAAATATTTGGCTTACAGATCGCCAGACATCCCATGGCAGTGATAGTTTGGTATTCGCCTCGCTTGTACGATAATTGGCTGAAAGCCGAACAGCCCTCACTGGTTGGAAGTCGAACAGTCAATAGCCTACAGTCGAACAGCTAACTAAACAGCAACAGCTTGTTATACAACAGTTTCGTTTCGTGAAGGTTTCATTGAGATCGATCCATTGGTTGCCGAGATCGGCCATGTATGCGGGGAAATATTTTTGGTTCTTCGGCGACTTGGTGACCTTTCTCTTGACCTAAGGCCACGCAAGTGCAAACTGCACGCCTCTAGCTCACGGCCGATCGTTTGGTTAACGTTTCATTAAAATCGAGCTAGCAGTTGTCGAGTTTGTTCATGTCGGTGAGCCAATTTTGTGTGATTTAGTGACCTTTGACACGACCAAAGGTCACGAAAGTCCAAACCGCACGCCTCTGGTACACGGCCGTTCGCTTGGCGAAGGTTTCATTAAGATCGAACAAATTGTTGCCGAGATCAGCCATGTCTGTAAGTCCAACATTTTGTTCTTCGGACATTTGGTGACCTTTAGCCTGATCCAAGGTCACGAAAGTGCAAACTGCACGCCTCTGGCACACGGGCGGTCCTTTGGTGAAGGATTCATGAAAATCGAGGCAGCGGTTGCCGAAATCGGCCATGTCGGCGAGATGGTGTCGGTCAAACCGTGTCGGTGAGATGGTGTCTGTTTTTAGACCTTTCACATTTTTAGTACTAAAATGACTACAGCACGACCCAAACGAGGCGGTGTTACAGCATGATCCTTACCAAAGCCAATACATTTTTCATCCAACAGACTTCAAAGAAAAGGCTAACCTATTATCAGAGTATTTCCTTGTTGAGCATGGTCTTCCAAATCATCATCCAAGTGTAATGTGGTATCACCATAGGGGTAAGCTTGCAGTGTAAGGTATTTTTTTAGTTCTGGGAATTTCTTTTTCTGATGCAATGCTTATATATGTATATATATATATATATATATATATATATATATATATATATATATATATATATATGTATTATATATATACATATATGTAAATATATAATGGTTCAGGCAAGGTTAGCCTAGGTGAAGTTTAAGTTGAATCTTTTATGCAAAAGTTGTTTGAAAATTCTCTATTTTTAACAATTTATTTTCTTGCATGGAAGGTTAGGTTAGGTTAGGTCAAGTTAGGCTAATTTTTGTGTTACTTTCAACATCACTTTTAATGCTATCTAACCCAAATCCAAGCACCTTTTTTGGTGTTACTTTGCCTCCCAACAGAAGAAAGTATGCACTTCCAGAGGAAAGGAATGGTTGCATCATGTTGACAATATATATATATATATATATATATATATATATATATATATATATATATATATATATATCGTCAACATGATGCAACCATTCCTTTCCTCTTGAAGTGCATACCTTCTTCTGTTGGGAGGCAAAGTAACACAAAAAATGTTGCCTATCTTGACCTAACCTAACCTAACCTTCCATGCAAGAAAATAAATTGTAAAAAATAGGGAATTTTGAAACAACTTTTTGCATACAAGATTCAACTTAAACTTCACCTAGGCTAACCTTGCCTGAACCATTTTCGAAAGATCACTTTCTTTGAAAAATATCAACCAAAATTTTGTTGAATTGAAAAATTGAACCAAAATTGAAGTATCCAAATGTAACCTATTTGTTTGCTTCATGAGGTATGTGTGTAAAACTTGTCTAATAGATACCTACCTTAAACTGCAATAAAACCATCAATGTTTGATAGCCCGGTCCTACCACCCGAATCTCCGTTACCTTTGAACACACCAGTTATTTCTGATTAAGGATTTAAATACCTACATACTTCCTCTTGATTTTCTTCTTGAAAAAATCAACCAACGTAGCCTGTCTCTTCGTCTTAGAGACCCACAACATCAACATAAGGAACATGCTGCTCAACTGGGCTTAACTGGACACACCCACACAACAATTCGCTTTCGAAATCCGGCTCACCGGGTTTGCTTGTCCGTTATTGGCTAAATTAAATTCATGAAGCTGACTAAGGAATAATGAAACTGCTGATTTTGTCCACTCTTCCTGTAAGCAGAACTTAAGAAGCATAGAACCCTGGATGTGCTTCACAATCTACTATTCTATAATATTGGGTTTCCAAACGATTATTAAAATATATTTACAACTGGATTTTTTTTCTTCACCCGGAGCGCTATTTTTAAAGTTTACTGTATTTTAATCTAACTTACTTCTGTTGGGTTCGGAGGGGGCATAAGACATGATGGCTCCCCTTGGGGCACTTCGAAGGGTGGGGGACATGGCCGGAATGCTCCCCCCCTTGTATCCACCCGTGTACATTGACGTCGTTGTAGATTTTGTTCAGGAGTGGACAGGGAGGGGCGAGCGAGAACGTTGTCGGGTGTATTTGTCCCCATGAAACATCCTAGACGTATAATGCTAATGTTTACTAAGCCAGGCGAGACGAGTCACCAACCCCCGTGGTGACAACTCCCACCTTAAGAATCTTGGTGACATGTTGTGGCTCTCGCCAGATTGCCGCGTCGCCAAAACTTACACCGTTGACGATCACCAACGATAGTCCACATGAAGACAGATGATGAGTCTTACCAAGAATATATAAACACAGCGTTCGGAAAGAAAGAAAAGATATTTGACACGTCCACTTTGGTGGCTTCAAATGACAACTGATCAGTCAACCGGTTTATTAACAGAAGACGAACGACGAACAGGTGTTATGACTTGAATCAGAAAACGAGGCATTTCATTGGCATTATATCTGCAAACACGATGCGGCCGACGATTAGAGATGCTTGCAGAAGTTGCGACAAAATTCCGTTCACCTTTACGATAAATGCATGCGACTAACCGCCGCCACCAACCGACGGACGAAAGATACAACGAAACGGCGCCTCAGCGGACAGCAGCGAGAGCACAATGGTCAAAGCCGGCAACGATATCATTACTCGAGACACACATACGTCTTGATATAATTTGAAAGGATCGAACAGGGCGACAGTGGCGCCGAAATCTGGGCCGGGTTCCACCGCCAGCCACATCTGACTTCACCCGGCGAAAACTGGCACACCGACGTACAGACGACTGCCAACCACACCAAACAGTGCGAACAACGACAGAGCCGGTAAGCGCCATGTCAGCCGTCATCAGAGATAACATGCAGAGACGGACATCCACCCGCACACCCGCCCCGTCACGTGCGCAGGAGTCACGGCAGCGTTCCGTCGGCACACAATACGACGATGGCGTCGACAGCGTGATCCGAACACATCGCGTGTCGAACCGCGCAGAACAGGCCGCCGAGCGAACTGGCGGACGCCGGGGTGGTCGCCGTCACTCAACCGAGTGCTTTCCAGCCAGATCGGTCGTCATGTCGGGTCGTGGCCGTTGACTGAGGCGCCACCAAAGCTGAACATGGCGGGCTTTGCCGGACCACTGCGACTCGGTAGCGTACGGCGGACCACTGCCGAAGCTCGCATTGCCACGCTCGTACCAACCGCCGGCACTCAGACCGGAGCGCTGACGTTTGACTGGCGCATCGCAGGGCGGTCACCAGTCCAACACGGCCACCGCCAGATGCCACTCCGATCGATTCCACCGTGTGACGCCACTCACCCCCGCCGCTGCACTGAGAGCAGCGTCTCTACACGGCCAGCCGCTCACGCGCTGGCGCCGGTCGCAAGCGCGACCGGCATCGAGACGTTTGTACACACTAAGGCACCGGTCGGCCACCGCCGCCGACGCGACTCACGCGTCACGCGCTGGCGTGAGCGTGGCACGAGCTGCGCACGACACCCGCCGAACCTCGCAGGCATCGGAAAGATCCGCCGTCCAGCCAGGAGCGGCGACATCACGTCCGGTGACGTCACCAGCGCTCGAGGTGATCTTGACTAGCCGGCGGCGGCATCTAGTCGCCGCTCGCTGGCTGACAGTCCACGTGGATCTTGAGGCCGCGCTCGCGGCGCGGCGCCGCCGCCGACGCAGACGACAAGCCGAGCGCGGGTAGCGCCGAGCGCGCCTGCAGTCGCGCCGTCTCACGCTGGCTGATCTCGCGCCGCTCCTGGTCAGACAGCTCGGCCAGCGCTTCGCTACCGTCCTTGTAGTAGAGCACGTAGCCGTCTTCGAGGATATTGAGCGGCCACGAGTCCAGACCTGCAGTATCATCGCACGAACTGAGAACGGCGGCGGTGGTCCACACCCAACAGAATGGAAATGGCATGCGTTAGTTATTTGGGGTTCAGGGCGCATCGACCTCATTGGTCACCTGGTACCGATTGGAACACCGTCGACACCGTCCTGACGGGTTCAGAAGTGCCGTAGTGATGTTCACATGCCCACGCCCAAAGCCGCCGGACATGGGTTGGAAGGCCGGTTGCGGCCACAAAGTTGTGGATTGGCGGAACCAATGGCAACCCTTAGTTTCGTGTCAATCAGTGAATTCACTTTGACCGTCCCCAGTCAATCTCTAATGGTCTCTGCAAACGAGGTGTAGGTCAGACATGATGTGAAAGTGAACAGGTGCCCGATCCATCCACAGCCCACTTGTGGCCGTCCCCAACTAGCATGGGATCGTCTACAGCCTACCTGCATCTGTCCCCAGCGAACTTGTGACCGTCCTCAGTCTACCTATAATACTTGACAGTTCCCAGCCCACTCGTGAGAGCCCACAGCCTACCTGCGACCACCCTTGCTTGCCCACGACCGTCCCCATCCCACCCGTGTCCCTATCTCACACCGTCCACAGGCCACTTACGACCACCCCCAGCGCACCTGTGATCGTCTCGAGCCAGTCCAACTCAGTGGGCGCCAGCAGCGCGTTGAAGTCGTTTGGGAAGCTGCCGGGCGGCTTTGCCAGCCGAATGGCTTCGCGGGCCAGCTGGGCGTGATCGGCCAGAGCCGAGAGCAGCGCGTCGGCCGACGCGGTTGGCAGCACCACCTCGTGCATGTCGTCCAGCGTGTAGGTGGCCGGGTGGAAGCGGCGGCAGAACAGCGCCAGCTGGCCGTCCCGCTGTACCTGCTCCAGGCCGGCCAGCTCCTGCGGCCGCCCGGCCGGTTACGGCGACCGTCTCACGATAACGAGCGGCAGTGGCAGCGGCAGGAACAACAGTTTCAGAAGCAGACGATACGAAGCCTAACGTGGTACCAATGGTGGATTCCGTGGGTCCATGCTCCTCCCCACCATACATACATACATACATACATACGTACGCACGCACGCACGCACACGCACACACACGCAACACACACACACACACACGCACACACGCGCACACGCACGCACGCACACACGCACGCACGCACGCACGCACGCACGCACGCACGCACGCACGCACGCACGCACGCACGCACGCACGCACGCACGCACGCACGCACGCACGCACACACACACACACGCACACACGCACAACGCACACACGCACACACACACAACACACACACACACACACACACACACACACACACACACACACACACACACACACACACACACACACACACACACACGAGCAGCAGCACGCACGCACGCACGCACGCACGCACGCACGCACGCACGCACGCACGCACACACAACACGCACACACACACACACACACACACACACACACACACACACAACACACACACACACACACACACACACACACACACACACACACACACACACACACACACACACACACACACACACACACACACACACACACACACACACACACACACACACACACACACACACACACACACACACACACACACACACACACACACACACACACACACACACACACACACACACACACACACACACACACACACACACACACACACACACACACACACACACACACACACACACACACACACACACACACACACACACACACACACACACACACACACACACACACACACACACACACACACACACACACACACACACACACACACACACACACACACACACACACACACACACACACACACACACACACACACACACACACACACACACACACACACACACACACACACACACACACACACACACACACACATATATATATATATATATCATGCGTTTTTTTCTGTCCGTGCGTGCGTGCGTGCGTGCGTGCGCAGTACATAAGAACTTGAACGTGAAATGCACACATCTGTAGACGCTTAGTACGCTATCTTATGTGCTAATATATCAGACGGACGCATTTGGAACACAATATATCCGCCATGTAGTAGCTCTTAATCCCGAGGCGCTTCGGTGGGGAGCAAATGTAAAGTGCGTATTACAGCGGATGTGACACAGTGCCGCCGTCAGTGGACGGCCACCGAATACACCACGGGGAAGATGTGGAAAACAGAACAGGTATTTGGGCGCCATTGGACTGATGTCGCTTATTGTCAGCTGAGAGACCTAATACCGGTAACACCCCCGTTAATTTTCATTTCTGAAAATTAACGTAATTAGGACATACGGTACACTCCAACTTGTCGGCTAATCGGTGGCAGCATCACATGCTTTGAAAATACAAATTCCATCAATCTATTTACTCATTGAGGAGCAAATGGCAAGTGAGAAAAGGGTGCCGCGCGGATGCTGGATAGGCACCAGCCATACAGCAAACATACCTGAACGAAGATTTCCCAGTTGGGATACAAGGGAATTTCTTCGTCAAATTTGTAATAGTCTAGGTATATCTTGCCCGGGTTCTTCCAGCTCTTCTTCCGCAGTCGACATCTGGAATTCCGAGCAGAAACACGTCCCATTAAGATAGATATCGCTCCGATTAGACTCAGACATATATTAAAACCATCCACAATCGACTTGTGGCTGTCACGGTTCCACGCGAGTGGCATAAAAAGAGGTTAGTGGTACCAACATACATGCATACGCGCCTCATATTCATAAACCGCAATGTGGGGACGTAGTAAAGCTGGCTGTCATTCTGGATCCCTGCACAGGTGACGCTTCAGGTGGTAACCGAACAACAGGACTGCAAGTCGGAGAACGTCTGGGGCTGGCCGTCGTTCTGCCGCATCGCGCCGCGCAGCACCAACATCGTCTTGCTCATCCCAGTTTGTGATCAGGGCACAACCAATTCGCCGTCCTGCCTCGTGGGTCGGTCACGAACCTCTAGTAGATAGTCTCAGCATGTAAACATGTCCACATTACCATTCACCTGTGACTTGTACAGTGCACCAGCCACATGCGCAATGCAGATGCACAAACATTCACTGGTGCACATAGTCCCATTGACACTCGTCGGGGAAACTAACATCACATTCAACCTCACCTGGACATTGGCACATCCACACCCAGTCTTGATTTCTGCTCAGCCAAAATCTCCTTCTTGGCCTGCTCAATGGTCATTCCTTTCCGAAGGATCCACTCGAACATAAATTTGCTCGGCTGTGGAACAATCAAAGAGGTTAGCAATGGTGTACAGTTGGTAGGACCCGTATGCTATAAATTCCTCAGATTTCATCTAAGTTACCGATAATTTAATAAATAAAGGAAAGGGCACAACTAAAAGGTAAGGGGATAAATAAGACTGCACACAGTTGGAAGTATACACATATTTCCGTACACGTACTTATAGGTGCATTGATATGGCTAGTAGCTATCGCTCTACAGGGTGAAAATGAAGAGATCAGTTGGCCGAACAAGTGATGGAGGGACTAAGGAAGTTGCAGTCTGGGGCAGGACAGGGAACTGGAGTCAGCTGAAAAGACTGCAGCAATGACAAGGACATTAGGGGATCAAGGAACGAAGGGTAATACGAAATCGAAGAAAAAGTACGTATTTGTCATAGTCATCGTCAACAGAAGCTAGTGTTCTGGCTCACGTTCTTCTTCCGGCCTTGCTGGCCCGACGAGGGCTGCCGGAATTGGCTCGCCACCGCGATGTAAGTGCAGCGCCGATGTGGTTCTTGAGTTGGCTAGCGAGGCCAACTCAGAGAACATGCCTCGATGACATGACTACGGGGTTTGGTTGACCGTGCATACATCCAGGCCGGAAACGCTAAACACATGCCCTGAAGGGGTGGGGGGTGGAGGGAGAAATTTACCCACCCCTCCGGCTTTTCGTGCATACCTCCAGATTTGACCGGGTCTGAAGCATTTACACCATTTTTTTTTGCGTTCCTGCTCAGAAATGACTGGCACGTCGTTTAAAGCAAGAAAAACATAAATCTGCCGAAACGTTTTCGAGTTATGGGCCGTTAAAGTCAAAACATTTCGTAGCGCCAGACCACAAAGATCGGCACTGATGCGCTTCCCGTATATTGGCAAAAGGGAGGTGCTCTTGACAACACTGGCGACTTGTTTGATGCATATTGCTATGCTATATAATTGAGAAGCCATGTTAGGTCGCCGAGGTCAAGTCAGGCCAGGTTCATGACAGACTAATGGAACCAAACTTGGTCAACTGGAATGTTGTCATAAATGCAAATCACTACCATGAGATTGATGCCACTTTGCATGTTACTCCCTACACATCCTGAAAACTACTGTTTGTCATTGTGTACCTAAGCGTTTCCATAATTTATTCATGTACTTCACTCCTTTGATCGCGGAGCCGATCGCGTCGAGCCGCCCGACGGAGCAGTGGGGCGGGCGGCTCGGTTCCGGTAACTGGAACAGGTAACTGACCTGATAAAGTGCTTCTATATAGGTGACATGAGGTCAAATGCCGGGTCAACCATCTGTATTGCATCATTAGTAATGTACAAAACATCAATGATGCGAATTTTGGAGCATTCAAACACAATCACAGCGATCCATAACAATGCCAAGCAAAGCCACGGAAAACAAGACCAATTGACATATTTGACCTCATTTTACCCTGAAGATATCGACCTAAGGTCATTAAATTTTGCACACAATGGAGTTCACTACCGTACCCATCCACCCTGCGAATTTCGTTACCCCAGCTTTAATAGGAGCCGAGATCCTAAGGGGTCCGGAATTCGTCCTCCTCCAATGCGCAATTTTCAGAGGCCCTCCGGGGCTCGTGTTAAGGCTGACCAGCCAGCCTAGGAGTCCGGCTGAGCCCCCCTGGGGTATCGCCGGTTGAATCGATGGTCACTTTAGCAAAATGCTGCGGACGAAGAGTTCGAACAGAATTCACTCCACTGCGCAGGAATTGCTCTCCCTAAGTTGATAGCTTTTGGCCCAATTTATCTGCCCTGCGCCGCTTCCTTGCTATTTCATAATTGCTCCTATTTTATTGTACACACACACACACGGTGGCAGCGTAGGCGGAAATGTATTATACCGAGGACACGACGTACATTGATGTCCTGACAAGAAAAACATCTATGACACTAATAACGAAATAGTTTGCCGTTATATGCATCGCGACATTGATACTCCGAACATGTAATGTTCAGCTAATTGTTTCAATTGCAGCACTCAGCACCACGCCATGCGCCATCTACCCGACTCCACACAATCGAAGCGGCATTACAGCGTGACCACTCTCTTCCATCGCAAATTGCGAGCGGTTGGGGGTGCACAACCAGCAATGGTAAGACATCCAGATATATATATATATATATATATATATATATATATATATATATATATATATATATATATATATATATATATATATATATATATATATATATATATATATATATATATATATATATATATATATATAGCTGATACATATGCTGGCTACACATCACTGACAGGATTTAGTTTATATTTGCATTATGACTACGATTATAAAATCCCTGAAAAACGCCCTTTTCTGAGACAGTCACACGATACATCATGTTTTCAAATGTGACGGACAATATTATATATATTTGGGCGTTTCATTAAGTCGTAAAACATAGCCTTCCAGTTGATGCATGAAAGTCAAGGCGCTAATATATGTCCAGATTCTTCTACTCCTCACTTGACACTTCTCTACATGAGACCCAGCACTTGAAAGTCATAACAGTGGTTGAGGAGCCAGAAAACAGATAAATATTGACTGTGTCATCCGAGTATATATATATACATATACATATATATATATAAATATATATATATATATATATATATATATATATATATATATATATATATATATATATATATATCGGTATATTTTGGCAGGATATCTTCTTGTATGCATTGGCTGTTGAAGAGAAGAGCGCATTTAGCCTTAGCAAGTTTTCTGTCTAGGTTTTCGATTGATCGTATTGTTTTCTTCGTTTCGTTTGATAGCTGGTAAATTATTTCACCTAGTGACATGTACAGTTATATTCGTTTATTGACGTTTCTGATACAAATATTGATCCATTTTCAAATTCACTGCTCTGCATAATACATATATACACACACAAGTACACTTAAAAATGTAAATTGAGCACAGGTTTCACACGAGAAACACGAGGTTTCACACAGGTTCTCGTGTGAAACCTGTGCTCAATTTACATTTTTAAGTGTATTTGTGTGTGTACATTTGTATTATGCAGAGCAGTAAATTTGAAAATGGATCAATGTTTGTATTCGAAACGTCAATCAACGAATATAACTGTACATGTCACTAGGTAAAATAATTTACCAGCTATGAAACGAAACGAAGAAAACAATGCGATCAATCGAAAACCTAGACAGAAAACTTGCTAAGGCTAAATGCGCTCTTCTCTTCAACAGCCAATGCATACAAATATATACACACACATATATATATATATATATATATATATATATATATATATATATATATATATATATATATGTGTATATATATACATTTATATCAGGATTCTTGCCCCCTCCCTAATTTACCACTTTTCTGCATGAAACCGACAGTTTCAAAGTCAGAACAGTGATTGTGGAGTCAGAGAAACGGATCAATAAATACTGTCGTCATCACGACTGTCTTGCAGTTCAACGACCACATAAAAGAAATACAACTGAATTTGGTGAGTACCCAATTAATAAGCCTAGGCGAACCTTACCTCTTTGTGAGAGCCTTGATGTTCTTGGATATTTGGGTGAAAACAGCTAGTAGCGCACGATACTGCGGGGCCTAACTGCTACAAGTAACACATTTACTCTTGTTTGCTAAGACCCACTTGTATTACTCACTCCATTGCAACTATGCTGTTGGATAAAGCGTAGCAAAAACTCTTTGTTAATGGATTATTTGGCACTTTTGTGTCAGCCTTGGTCCTCGTAAGATTAATATAATTCGCGATATCATTTCATGCCATCAATGCGCCATAATGATAATGATTAACAAAATGATTGACCCTCGCACAGGAGCACCCGATTTTTCTTCAAGAGCTACTCTCGAGGATGAATTTGAAGAATATAGCCGAGCTTTGCCGACGGGAACCGATTTTTAGTAATCATTTTGAAGGGGCGAATCTGACGCCATAATGCAAGATGATACAGTCAGGTTATCTCATGGGAAGCCTTAATATTTACAAATAGCGTCAAGTCGTGAGATTAGACGCTTTCTTGGAACCCAGGGAAGCATGCGCTTCCAGGATAAGCCAAACCCAAACATATCTCAATAGTGTTTTGAGCATGGTTTGTATTTATATTTTTAGCATTCCATCATTTTACCCGTTATCATTCCTCATCCCCTCACGATTCCTGACGTACGCATTTCAGTCTCTTCCGTAACACCTTCAGAGTACACAATAGTGCTGACCTCTGTGGCATTTGGCTCCAGTTTGTAGACCTTCCCGCGCAGTTCTCCGTCACGAAGACGGCGCGACAGGCGCGCCACAAACGTCACATTGTCACCGTGAGTCATCAGCTGATCGTCAAGCCGAGTGCACTCGAACTCCTGCCGAACGGAGCCAGATCACCTGAGGAAGCTACTCACCGAATCAAATGTAAGATCGTAGAGGAAATCCAGAGTCCGGTAATGTGACAGAGGAAAAACATACTTGCCGCACAAGGGGTAAGTCAATACCTCATCTTGATGGCTTGATAAAAACTCAGCGAGCAGGAATCAATGAGCTTCTAAAAACTTCTAAAAAGAAGTTTCAATAATACGTCGAACATGCACAGTAAAACTAGAACCATCCGCAGTAGTGACAAGTTAATTGTTGTTTTGGTCGTTGTCGGCTGTTTCATATGTTATTACATCATAGAAGTGATCATGAAAATCGTTCGGAAAATATACATGGTTGCCAGACCAAAAGGAATGAACTGCACTTATGTGTGAAACATCGAATATTTACGCTGCCTTTTGCGAGGTCAGGTGCGTCGACCACAAAGTAACTCCGTGCCAATCCATATTTAGTGCAAAATCAACCTGGAAAAAACTTTCAGAAGTTTCAACGCTGGGCGCTTCCATATGCAGCCAGATCACAGCTGTTGGAGGTGGGGCACCCACCTGGCTGCTGGTGTAGATCTTGAGTATTTTGAAGTAGTCACGGTGCACGTTGATCTGCGCCTCGACCTCCTTCTTGAAGCCACCGAGCGTGATACGGTTGTCCAGACGGACGTCCCACACTGGAAGACAATGACAAAGTGTGAGCACCTAGCAGCCTCTATCAGTTTGGCCAAGAGCACGTCGGCAATCTCCTCCTCAACATGAAGACAGCTGAAATGGTCCGAAAAGCAAGGACGTTTTACGTACATATGTTTACTAAATTTCAGTATTTGGTCACTTCAAATCCAACTTTGGTTCTTTTCAAATCCAAGAAAATTGATCATTGGTATTTGATCTTCCAGGCAAGGTTTCAGTTCTTACACACAAGGCGACGGCAGCATCCAGCATCAACCTTTGACGAGAGCACCTACACCCTACGCTCACGCCCCCAGCCGACTTGATCGGGGACAAGTCACGGATCCGCCTGTCCTCAGCCTGCTCTAGACAGAAAGCTGGACTGACACGGTGAAGCACGGCACAGACATCGTCCGCTGACGGCCGGCCGACAGTGTGGGCTTTCGTCGGCATCGACTCCGCTGCTCATCGGGAACTATCGCTGCGACACCGACGGTGGACAACGGTCGCATGCCGACTCACTGAAGCCGTTCTCGTGCGGCTTCGAGTTCTCCACGACGAAGTAGCGTTTGACGTTTGTCGTGTCCGGCTGCTCAACCGCCAGCGTCGGAACGAACACCGGGTCCGCCGTCTCGCACTCCACGCCCTTGTACCCCTGGTGACGAGCAGGAGTGCTACAAATATGCAAACACGGAATACCCAACAGTACGTTACCTCGAAACACCATAAAATACAGGATATGACAGCTATGAATATGGCACATGGCATATGAATGGCATATGCTATGTGCTATTAAGTACCTGCACGAGACAAATCCATCACCTATTAGCTTCACACCCCCGTGAGGGTGGCATAACTTTCTCGTATACCAGCAGGTTAACAAGTTCCGCCAGTCCACACTAACTCCCCATGGATTCGTCACGGCAGTTATTCGGGCATAAAGGCACTTCAACTGCATTTGCTATACAACTTTATAATTGTTAGTTAGACCTTCGCGTGCTACACACCTCTTCCTGAGGTGACAACATGCTCTGGTAATCCGAGCCGGCTGGCGAGTTGCTGGGCGTGGCCGCCAGTGAGGCGCCGCCCGCTGCCGCTTCTCCGCCAATCAGCGTGCGCTCGCTGTCGGTGACGCTGCTGTCTTCGGACGCCGATTGGTCCGAACTGGCGCCGCCGAGAAGCTCGTCCGAAGCTGGCTCGGGGCTGGGTGGCGGAGAGTCGGGCTCGGCGGCGGCCGCAGCCAGCGCCGGCGTCTGGTCCAGCGACGGGATCGCTAGGCGGTCCAGCGTTTCTGCCGACCCGGCACACGGTCAGGTCACGTGCAGCGTCTCTCCCATGCGTGAGAGGCGCGGTCTGACGTCTCTGTTGGAGGAGAGGTCAGATCAGGTAACAGGCATGGATCAAGTCCAGGATATCTGCCGGGTACAGACGCGATCAGATCAGGTTACGTTAGGTTAGGATCGGCTGTAAACGTCAGCTTAAAGCTCTGCTGGATTACATGCCAATACCACACACGCAACAAACCATACACCACCGTGCGTTAAAGGGTATGGCTAATCTACTTCATGCTTGATGGAACACATCGTCGGGGGAGGTTGTTATTTGTTTATTGGGGTTTAGGGGCGCATCGACTGCAGTGATCAGGGGAGGGAGGTGGTTAGCTCACCTGGATCAGTTTTGGGTACGATGACACGCAAGCTGATGGTGTGCTCGAACCTATCACACAGCCGGTAGAACTCTGAGCTCGTGAAAATCTTGTCGGCATCATCACCATCATTCACCGCCACAAACACCTGGAGGAGGTGTCATCGTTATCAGACCACGGCATGGCACACAGCAAATACACAAAATAATTGTAAAACACATAACATGCCAGCTACGGCGCTACCAGGGACAGTGTACCAACACGGAGAGGCAGCAAACTATGGGGAGCCAACGATACAGGAGTGTCAAGCATCATATCATTGCAGGCTGAGAACACGTGGGCAGATCGCAACTGCGTTATCTTGCCAGTCCATGTGGACTGAAACCCGTACTAATGAAGTTGTCCAGACGACCTGCACCGGCACGGCAGGTGCTACCACCAAATAATTTATTTGGACAAAAAGTGAAAATGCCACGGGGGAAATGTGATGAACTTGGTAGGGATCAAGATGTGGCAGGCACGTTCAATTTCAGAGTGAAGGAAGCAGAATCTGGAACAACGTAGTATTAGCAGAACTTCACAATCGTGATGATACGGCTAGGTGGAGTTAGGACAGATCAGATCTGAGTCGAGTCGTGTCAGGTCAGGTCAGGTCGAAGCGGATTTGGTCGTGGCCGGGTCGGTGTCGGGATCGGGATCGTGATCGTGATCGTGATCGTGATCGTGATCGGGATCGGGTTGGCTGGTTAGTTATTTGGGCGCATTGACTTCTTCGGTCATACAGCGCCCATAGCAATGTTAGATTGACAGCTTATTTGTTTATTGGGTGGTTCACCACGCACTTTATGCACATTCACGGCTAATGGCGCCGCCCACACTGTTTCGCCGGTCGGCCGCAGAATTGGGAAATGTCTGGAGCTGCGCTAGTGTCGAACCCGGGACCTTTGGTATCCGGAGCCCAACAGCCTAACCACTCGGCCATCCCCGGCCCAGATTGACAGCTTGGGATGATTGGTACAAACAGTAGTGCAAACACGAACATTCAGAATACGGGCAGATCATTTCGAACTACTGGTATTACTTGTCAGCAATATGTGTAAATCGCTCTGAAGTCAAAATCCGATAAAAAGCGAAACAGTTGTTCCGAAGTTTCCGCGCGCGAGTAGTCACCAAGGAGGTCGCGGAGTGACAGCAACTGTGCGACTCCAAAAAACCGTCTTCGGTCATTGGCGAGCAGAGGACACGAGATCAAAACGTGACGCACAGACGCGACATCGGGGGCAGCTTGGCCTGTCTTCCTCACAGAGCAGATGGTGGTGTTGGGTGAGTATGTCCAAGCCGAAGGCGGCAGAGCACGACCTCGTCACGTCTCGTCCGGCGGTAGGACGAGGTCCACTCTCCAAGACATGGCTTTATTGTTCGTAGTTTGTTATACACCAAAGTATCCCGGCTATGCTGCCATTTTCTAAAAACAAAGGTGATTGGACGGCGATATTCCCCCGCTGAGAGCGGCATAAATCGCTTTATGGTGCTTGGGCTGCACGTTTCGCAGCAGCATCCGCTGCCTCGTTTCCCACGATGCATAGATGGCTTGAAATCCAGCAGAAGATAACAGACTTCCCAGCATGTGCTAGTGATCTGAGAAGCCGCAAGACGTCCTGCACAATGGGATCAGATGAATTAAACTGCTTTAGCGCCCAGAGACTGCTGAGGGAATCAGTAAAATGACATGCAAGTCTTCCCGTCCTACTTCAATAAAACTGAGGGCCTTAATGACGGCAACCAGCTCTGACCTATATGCCGTTGCATTGGGTGGCGGGGAGAAATATCACGACATTGGACCAATAACAAATGCACTGCCAACGCCAGCATTGGACTTCCATCAGTCTGTATCAATCTGGACGTGTCCGTCAAAAGACCCAGGTCCATGGTCACACCCAGGTTCTTGATGGATGAGACACGTGAAATATTCGATCCAAGAACGGAGAGGCTGATGCTAGGTAGCCGCGAGATCATCTGGCGAGAACCAAAACTCACAAATTGCGTTTTAGATGGGTTGAGCTTGATAAGACTTACACGGTACCACGACCTCATAGTTTCTAAGCACGATTCGAGACGTTTTGCATACATTATGTCCTCCAATTTCGATGACAACATCGCCTGTGTGTCGTCAGCGTAAGCAACGACTTTAAAGACATCACCTATGTGCGAGAGAAGATCATTTGTGTACAACAAAAACAATATTGGACCGCACAAACTTCCTTGTGGAACACCACAGGATACGTTGCATACAAGTTTTCCGGGACGGCGATTGTATACAACTACCTGTCGGCGATTTGAAAGGTAAGATCTAATTTAGATCTTACCGACAGCTCTTGGTTTAGATTCTAAGCCAAGAACTGTCGGTGCCGTACCACTCTAAATTGGTTAAGAGTCGGCTATGAGACACGCAATCGAAGGCACTAGACAAATCTACTGATGCGAGCAGACAAACGCGGCGCCTTTCGATGTAATGTGTGACATAAGCTACTACATCAGCAAGGGAAGTTTCAGTAGAGTGAAGTGGTCGATAGGCATGTTTCAAGTTGTTAAGAAGAGAATTTCGGTGGAGATACGCAGTGAGCCGGTTGACTACTATCTTCTCACACAGTTTTTACACGTTACTCAAGATCGAGATGGGCCTATAACACTTTGGATCGTCAGTGCAATCTTTCTTGAAGATTGGTACGATTCCAGCCAAATTCCACAATTTCAGAAAAATTAATGACGATAAACTGAAGTTGATTATGTGCAAAATATGTTCCAGACTATCCAGGCCATGTGTTCGGGTTGCCTGACGACACTCTTCCGTCCACCACGGAACGGACGCGTGACGGGGAGTGTCATATGTGCGAGGGATGACCTCAGTGGCGGTACGCACAAGCAGGTTGGTGAGTAATTCCACTGACATGGGGGTGACACCAGGCCTCACGGACAAAGTCTCCTCTAGTCGGGTTTCATATGTTGACAATTCGGCCTTCCTAAAATTATACCGGTATGATCTGGTCCCGAGTACTGTGCCATCCTCGTGACCTAGCCACACCGGAAAGTGGCCACTGCCTGGGGGGTCGTCGGCCACAGACCAGCTAAAAAGTTGTGCGAGTTCTGGGCTGCACAAACTAAGGTGTGGTGAAACGAAGTGTGGGGATCCTGTCCTGTGCCACAGTTCACACAGAATGGTATATCGGTGGTACATCTCGCCTACATGATCGGAAGAAGCACATCTCCCTCACGCGGAACGGTTTCGACAAAATTGGTTTGTGTGGCCGTATTTCTGACACATAAAGCAACGCATGTGGTTTTGGATGACAGGTCGCACCTTGACACAAATATAACACACCCGTATCTGAGAGGGCAAGTCCGTCCTATCGAAGGTCAGAATGGCATTGTTAATCGAAATTAATTATCTACATCTTCTCACTTTCATTTTCTTCGCCGCAGTCACTCCAAATTCTGACAGCCCATCCACTATATCATCTTCCGGTACGTCCCTCAGGCCAAAGTAATTCATGAGTCCTTTCGAAGTATTCTTTGTTTTATGCGGTTCAACTATAATTCGAATTTTCAAGTTGCGAGTTTCGTTTCCTTTGCGCACACTGTAACTAGTTCGGAACTGCTTAACGCGTTTTCCGCCTGCTCCATTACTGCAAACTCGATTTCGAATCCACCATCTTTCAATCTCTCGCATCGAACGATCTCGCCAAATATATCACATGGGTTCCACCATTGAACGGGGGACAGGGATGAGAGTTAATTAGCTTGACCGCGAAAAACTAGCACTCGGGGTCCCGATGATGAGTTGTCCCAGTTCCTTCTTCGCCTGAAAGGATATCGGCGCCCGATAGGGGAGCGGTTATTCTGGACACCGCGAGAGTGACTAGGAGTGTATTTTAGTTTTGTCGATTCCATGTAGTAAGTCTTTGTTTCAACTCCACGGGCGTCCGACCACATTAGGGCCAAATGGAGGGGAGGCGGGGGGACTCCTGGGCCTCGCGGACGGGAGGATGCCAGGCGCCCGGGGAGCTATACGGGGCAGGCGACGCCTTCACCTGGCCGGGAGAGAGAGACTTACCAACCCGACCGAGATCCAGCAACGCCCACCCCTTGACCACAGCCGGCTGGTCCGGTAAGCGCCAGGCCGAGACCTAGACCCCCAGACCGAGGCGACCTGTCACTTGACCCATGTGAGGCCCCACAGGCCGGCCCACCCATCCGGGATATCAGGACCAAAGAGGCGTGTTGTTCCCCCGTCACAACTTGCTTAATAGGTGGCTCACGACACACTTTATGCACGTTCACGGCTATTGGCGCCGCCCACACTGTTTCGCTGGTGGACAGCGGGATTGGGAAATGTCCTGAGCGGCGCTAGTGTCGAACCCTGGATCTTTGGTACCCATAGCCCGACACCTTAACCACTCGGCCATTCCCGTCCTCCGTCACAACTAGCACTGTGCGACGGGGGACCTCGGCCTCCAGGACTCCGTCAACCCGGGGGGACGGGCCGTGGGGGCGCGACTACCCCGATAAAACTCAGCTGGTGGGCAGGGCCGGGGAAATTGTCCTGCCTGCTCATAGTAGTGATAGTTGGTGTTGCATGGCCAGGCGAAGGACATGGATGTTGAGATGAGATGGACCTTGGAATGGGAGCGTATGGGTGGAAGGACGAGTCAAACACTCTTAGTCTCACCCCTCATCGGTAAGATGGTCGTCGGATCATTGTGGCACTCACCCCGCCCCCCCCCCCCCCACCACGGAAAGGTGGTGCCTCGTCAGTGGGGAGAGGAGGGGTCGGGGTCGGGATTGGGGTTGGGGTCGGGATTGGGGTTGGAGTCGGGGGCGGGGTCGAGATTGTGGTCGGGGTCGGGCTTGGTCCGGTCACGGCCGGGTCGGATCGTGTCGTACCGCGCCGTACCGTAACGTGCCGTGCCGTGCCGTGCCGTGCCGTGCCGTGCCGTGCCGTGCCGTGCCGTGCCGTGCCGTGCCGTGTCATGCCATGCCGTGTCGTGTCGTGTCGTGTCGAACCGACCCGGCTCGGGCCGGTTGGGCCGAGTCGGTTTGGTCGAGTGGGCAAAACGGAGCTTTTTCGTATGTACACTATAATGCTCTCCTAAATTTCGGCCTCGCTCATAATCAAATATATAGCACATGAACTCACATCGAACAACACGAACAGACAACGGTGGTGTTCCTCCTGGACCGTTCTTCAAACCAACCATGAATAGCATATTAAGCGCACGTGGAAGCGGCAGCTCGATCCATTGCCTCATATCCATGATTGAGATGGTGAAAGTGTCCGCGGCGAGACTCGAACCGGCGGTCTGCCGATGACTGACCCTGCTGTTGCGGTGGAATCCCTCCAGCTTAAGCGGCCGGTCGTCGCTGAGCAGCGGCCGCAGGTCACCGTAGTAGCGCGCCAGACACAGGCGCGCCGCCGGCGTCAGCGCCAGCGCCTGGCGCAGCTCGCCGACCGTTTGCGCCAGACTGGCGCGCTGCGGCGTCGGACCGGAGACAACCCCGCCAGCGACATCCACTCGGAACAGCTGATAACAGGGGGACGATGGGGGTTAGCAACACACATGCATACACCAATCATAGCACGAACCCGCAACACTGGCAACACTTCCAACTACAGGCCCTGCCTGAGATGCAGCAACCCGCATTTTAGAAGATGCTCGTAGCGTTTCTACACACAGTATCTTCAGCAGTTTTTCTCGTGGCAGTGCACAGACAGCACCACTTATCGAATGTGTGTCGTGCGTGTGGCCAAGTGTTTGAATGACACGACCCATTCTCGAGTGGGAGCGATGTCAAGAGTCGCGAGTTCGAATGTACGTGTCTCCGATACTATTGTGGTAAGCACACACGGTACTCTGATGAACAATGTTCTATTTGTGGAAATATGTTTAACAACCAAAATTAGTACACTTCTGGCCGCTGACGAGATCTTCTAATCCCTACACCAAAATCCGACGCCATACACGAAACGAAGGGAAACTTCGCAAGCGCCGCCTCACCAGGAAAATCTTCTCGCCTGTCACTAAGCCCATCTTTTCATACAAACTGGTGAAAGTCCATAGTTCTCACCCGAACAATGTCCTCACCTGGAGCGTTGTGTCGCCGGCTGCGTATGACTCAAACTCGGCGTCCTCGAGACGCCAGTCGAGCTTCAGGTCAAACTTGTACGTGGAGCGCACACCGCCCATCACTTCCTCCATGGTCTTGCCCACGTGCGACTCCAGGCTCTCCTCGATGGCGTCATTGAGCTCGTCGTACTTGACGAGCCGGCATCGTGACAGCGGCACGTGCTTGTCAAACTCCAGCATCTGACGGTCAGACGGCGGTTACACTGTTACGATGATCCAAAACTCCGGAGGGTCCGAAGTTCCGACGCTCGCTGGGAAATAGGACAAGCCGCGGGGGAAAATATGCCCAAGAGAGAAGAATCAGAGGCCATGCAAACAAGCGTGAAGAGAAACTATGATGACATGAGTAAGAAAACAGTTGCTGTGGTCAGCGTTGGAGAACTTGCAGTGCAACTGTGCAACTATTTTTTTAACAGTGCTGCCAGCGTCATTGTACTTACTCTTAATAAGCATGATAAAACTTGTTATCGGAACTTACCTAATTGGCAAAAAGCCTCCTTTAGCAAATCGACTCATTATGGTTTGCACTATGACAGAACATGCACATGCAACTAGCTCGGCACATAGTGAAGCACGGAGCGATCGTGGTGGTGGTGGTAGTTCAGAGTCCTGGCGCACCCCGAAGACTTGCTCATGGTGGGTGACAACGGACATGTAGCAATGGGAATGATTGCATTTATTTGCTACAATGCATTATTTCCACACCAGATTCCACATTTCAGTTCTCCAGTTCTCCAGGCACATTGCTGAGTGGTGCCATGTAGATCACCAAGGAACGCCAATGATTACCATCGACCAGGAAGTAAACTTAAATTAAAGCCTCAGGGTCGATCCCTCCACCACACGCAGTGATCGACTGCGATCGAGCTCAATAACTGCATGCTACTACTCCACAGCACTCACCTTCCACCCCATCTCGAGGGCATCCTCCAGCACCATGTCCTTGTGCACGTGGAAGGCCGTGTTGATCGTGGTCCACAGCTTGGGGTGTACGCCGAAGAGTGTCAGCTTGCACATGTTGCGCTCGCGCTCCTTGTTCACGCGATCCTCCACTTCACCGTCGCGCATGCGCGTGAGCAGCGACTATTTGGATAGACGAGCGTGAGGTTATCACCATTGGTATAGTGGTGGCAATAGCCGACAATGTGTATGCAACGGTGGCAAGCACGCGAAGCACACCACGCACCACACAGATCAACCACCAGGGGAAACGTTTTCCTAACAGTGAGCAGGTATCGGTCTCACGACCACCATCTTTCGGTACGAGGCAATCAAATGCTCCTATTAAACTAGCCAACCGCTCTCGTAAAGTAAATCCGTGGCTCTCATTCCGCATGGTAGCTATCATGGCAGGCTCCTCATTCATGCCCAACATGGTGAATGATGTGCGCACGATCGAAGCATGCCACAATCGACATCATCTCCGTAGCGTATTGAGAGAACACCTACCATGCCCTCACCACCAACCCATGGGTCAAGGTTTAATCTTACGTTAGTACCATAGAGCAAGGCTAGCGCCACTTCACGGTCAGAGTACAGATCAAAGGAGTAGTGGCGATGTTTGTATTTCACGTCCCAATAATCGTCCAAGCGTTCATACTCATCTTCCTAGTGTCATCACTCTCCGTCACCTCCCCACCCTCCCACATGCAAAAAGTGAACGCTCCAAGCTATACACATGAACGCACTCAGCACCCACACATACGGATAGGCAATGGCCCACTCCGGGTTGGATTTTCAGTTTTTGCTTCTGGTACCTACAGAAGTGTGGAATTCTGGTAAAGCCAATAAATAAAATGCGATTTGCAGCACAACTTAGTACAGTACACAGCCAATCTTTATAAGTGGATACAGTGTAAAATAATTATCCATGTGGCCTGGAAATTCACAGTTAATGAAATTGTGCTATTTCATCCTTGTCTTAGGTTTTTACCATTTTGCCACATGTCTGGGCGTCATTATATACACAACTGCTAAATAAAGTAAAATGCACGTGACTGAAGTGAAAGGCATTCTGCTTTTTTAATCCTTCAGTGGCAATCCTTTATTTTCTTCCCATCTTTCACTATTCCCAAGCAACTTCTTCCTTCATCCACACAGTTAATGGTGAAGTGATTTTAGGACACTGAGTGGATATGACTACTTACTGCCACACAGTTTATCAACACAGATGCTGAATCATTGAGTTGAGTAACACAATATGTGAATCAATATTTGGAGTGTACAAAGTTTGGGTGTTGAAATACCCAGCATACACCTTTTCCAACACTGTCAATACCTGGATCCACGGCGGAAACGACTCTTGTGGTAGCGGCATCGCGTTACTCTCCTTGTCGATGCGCCGGTACATGAGCATGTAGGCATTGGTGCTGGACGAGTAGCTGCTCGTGCGGGTACCGCCGCCATAGGAGCGGCGGATATCGTCTTGGGTCACCTACAGGTACGAGATCAAAGCAGGTCGCTTCACGCAGCCACTTGACAGAGATAATCGCAAGTGTCCCATCTCTTGCATGTTTTTCATGGGGTATTCACTACATGTACCTGTCCAAGAATATAATCTTTCTCCCGCTGTATTACCGATACCATACATGACGGTTGAGGGCCCACATTTCATTGCCAAAATCCGGGGAACAGCCAAAAGCATCACGCATTCCATGACAGTGCTTAATCGCCGGCTTTGACGAAGACGCAACCAACTTCAAGGATGACATCACCACCACAATCTACAAACTGGCCTCAGCACCCGCGCCTATGAGACCGGATGTCTGGAGAAAGAAATACAAGCGGCTACAATACAAGCGGCCATAGGTATATATATATATATATATATATATATATATATATATATATATATATATATATATATATATATATATATATATATATAAATATATATATATATATATATATATATATATATATATATAATATATATATATATATATATATATATATACAGGTGGCTATAGCAAGCTAGGTAAACAGCGAACGAACAAGCACAGCTTGCCGACGTCACCCACCGGTGACACGGACTGGTCGTTGAAGCAGAACCACTCCCGCTTGATGAAATCCTTAATGTAGGCGTAGTAGTGGCCGCCAGAGGCGCTGCCCGCGTGGATCATAATCGAGAACAGGTCGTACTCGTAGGGGCCACGTGCTGCGTTTCGCCAGTTGTTGGCTCTTGTCTCACTGTCTGTTGAGCAGTCGATGCCTTCGTCCGTCTCCTGGGGAAGTGGGATCGAAGCAAGGGAGCACATAAGCCCAGATCCAAGATCCAAGCACATAAGCCAGTTACAGGCAAGAGTAACGGTCTTATGGTGGGAGATTAGCAAGGTGGTGGTCCATTACTGATGAGCACACTGACTATGTGGTCATTTCGCACCCACCAGACGAGAGTGATGGCATAAGAGTCAGCACGGTTGACGAGGAGAAGGGGTGTCAGAGTGAACGCCATAAAGGTCAGGGTTAGAATCATGAGGTTCAGAGTGAAGTTACGTGGGGAGTCAGAGTTTTGGCCACAGGTTAAGAATGTTTATTGCAAGACCCGAGGTACAACAGAAAACGGAATGCATATTTTCAAGTGAAATAATATTACTTTTTAAACATCTGAACCCCATCAGTGAACGTCTTAAAACAAACCTTTCCATCAAAAGGAAGCACGTCGTCACACACAGGCTTCCACCGACTTTCCTGCAATAGTGAACTCTCATAGTAGCCTTGCATACAGCTGTTGAGTGAACATGACAAAATGCACCCCAATGCCATGCTGACCAGCGACTGATGCCCCAACGGAGAAATTCAATTAATATACAGCCGTTCAACAAAGCTATGACAGATCCAGCGCTACTCTTGATAGACCTTAGATCTGGAAGTGAGAAAGCAACAAAGACTGAGCTGCTCACCCAGTGTTGAGTTCTTACTTCTGGATGCGAAATATAGGAATTACAATATTTGACGTGTTGGATATTTATTGAACCATCGTAGATTAATTACATTGTCTGGCCGACAGGCAGGACACAACAGAGAGGCAGCTGCCGCATATTCCCTCGTGTCCAATTTATCTCCATATCTACTTTGTGGTAACGTTAACAAAGACGACATTTCACGAGTCCACCTCACCCCTGCGGCGAACACATCGAGCGAAGAGAAGAGTTCGTCCTCCAGTACGGCGCCGCTGTCGGTGGTGGAGGCGTCGTCGAAGCGGCTGCCGTCGACGCCGTCCGCCAAGCGGCCGCTGGTCTCGGTGAACTGATTTAGGTTCAGGATCTCCGGGAACGACACCCTGGCGACGGCCGCCTTAGTTACCACGCACACTGGCATGGACACCGGGCACCGGCATAGGGCGCAGAGCCAACAGCGTCGGGGGCGTAACATGGGAAGACAAAATACTGCGATTCCAAAATCGAAGCGAAAATCGATACCAAATTGAAACATGCATTGAACTCTTGTGAGTGAAGCTTTCATTTAGTGAACTAACTTGTGTGGAACATCAGAGCATTCAACTACAATTCAACATAACCGCCTAATCCTATGCTGACATTTACGCCATCAGGATGCTAACAATAGTAGCCATTATTCACACTTTGATGAGGTAAAATACCTGGCATCATAGAATCCCGGATGTTGCCCACTACTTGTCATGTCATGGCGAGTTTTCACGTTTTCGATCGATAGACTACCACCACTCCACACTGTTCTACGATAAATGAGCTTCAGAGCACTGTTGGTGGAAGGTGGGGAACTACAGTAACAACACAAAGAGCAGATAAGCCAGTCATACCCATCTTAGGGAGTAATGACGCCATTGGTCACATAGCGCCCATAAGATCACAAGTATCATGGAGAGCACGGCAAGGCATGTATATCATAAGCGATGGTTACGATACAAGGCACACAAATACAGAGTGAACAGGCCACAATGAAGGGAACATGGTGTAGTGAAGTCTCCTTCGTTGGCTGCGTGAATAGTCGAGGACTTCGCGTTGCGATAACGCCCGTTCAAAGATGGCGGTACGTTTTACTTTATATTGTATAGTCGCAATTGAGGGCCGAAAAGGTGACAAGTGTCGACAGACAATTTTAAACTCCGTCTGCCGACACTACAAGCAACGGCAACAACGGCAGGTAAGACATGTGCGCGCCGACCGCTGTTTCGGTTCTCTCTGTCACAATACATTTCAACGCCGTCCAGCCGGGAGGTGGCTCCACCCTCGGCACTATGATTGGTGGCCAGACTAATAACGGGCATCACTGCCCGCCGGCGATTGGTGATACACATTTTGACACACCTCCGGACAATATGGCCGCTAATGGTGATTCACATGTACTCATATGCCGGCCACGTGCTGAAGGCACATTCCGGCGTTCCTAACCTATCTACAATGGATGTAAGTCGGTACACATAGCCACAACATTCTGATTACAGTCATCGAGTGAGTCAGACAGCATTCCTTTCAGCGCGGGCCAGAAGGATGATGAATCCTGAACTACATTACAGTGGACAAGGGATTCGGTGGACGACTAGTAACATGGGAACAAATACAACTGGGAAGGTACGGAGGTCGCACAGCAGCGCGAGCTTGCACGACCAGCTTGCTCGCCTGTTTGGGAGACTTACTTCGTGTAACGAAGCTCCTCTGTATGTATGTAACCTATGCATTCTACCACAACGTGCTAGGGTGGTCGAACCACCTGTGACCGTCCGACCACACAGAGAAACCGCGTCCGACCACCACCGACCCGTTACCTGTCGTTGAGCTTGATGCGGTGTAGGGTCTGGTAGTCGAAGTCGAACCGCTTGAGGTGCAGCGTCAGGAGGTAGGGGAACGTCTTGAACTTGAGCCCCTTGTGGGCGTCACACTTGCGTGCGCAGTTGTCGCAGTGGTACTGGTTGTTTCCGTCCAGAATCTCCGGCTTGACGAAGCCGCGCAGGGCCTCTTCCTGTCGGCAGCATAACGAAGATATTCACTGGATGCAGACTGCACCTGGGAGGATCTCACCTCCGACCTAGCGGCAGAACTCGGCCCGGTGGCGGGTTGCGAGAACCGTCATGTGCATCTAGCATTGACATAATTCAGCCTATCGACAATCTCCGAATGATCACTAAAACTCCACCTGCTCGGAGTAGCGACATTCTACCTCGGCGGTCACAGACAGTCAGGCTAACACTCGGTACTAACACTAAAGAGCTGACACGTCCAATTCAAGTGCCGGCGGTCATCGGCTTACGTCAAACATCGAGATCCCACGCAGGAGACTAGACTAGACAAGGATAGACTAGTCTAGTAAGTAGACGACCGGTCGGTCTAAGAAGCGTTCAAGCTCACCGTATGGTGAGATTCAACACTAACCGAGCAGCACACACGGTTCTTGAGAAAGATGCCAGTTTGTGTACGTCTGCACACTGTTATCTTCCGTAAAGTAGACGCCAAGAGGGCGCAGTCACATCTCGTGTCACAAGGAGAGCTATCTGCCCGTTGTATTGCTATCATGCGGGTGCTATGTTCAGGGTTTGATCCAACTGTCAAACACTTACCGCGTGTGAGCGACTTCTGATAATAATGTGCTTGGTGGATGGTGGATGGCATCAGTGTTGCAGCACGCCTATGCATGGTGTTTGCCAAAATTACAGCTTGGGCTGCGCTGTTGTCAGCACCAGTAAAGTTATTCTTTTAAAATGATATAACAGATAATTTGTACTCATTCCCAGCCATGCTTCCTCAGCAGAGTGATATTAAATCAGTATTCTTTCAGAAGATACCCTTCTTGTTCAAATGGACATTAAAGGACCAATTTTGATCAATCAAATGGCGAAGAAGCTCTGGTAACCAATTCGTGCCAAGTGACATTTTGCCATTTTGATCTAGGAAATGGCAGATAGCCGACGATCTGTTGGCGATTAGGGACATCAGACACTGAACTTGCACTGAACGTCCATTATAACCCAGACATCTCACTGTGTCTTGAACAAATCCATGACACAATGGTCGTGAATGAAGCTGGAACTGATTGTCAGAGCCCATTTGATACTTATCTCGTATCAATGTGTTGCAGTGAGCCATGCAGGGCACAGTCTATACCTATACATACATAGATAAATCTTTCGTATATACATACACATATATTATATATGGACATATATAAACATAAACATAATATATATATATATATATATATATATATATATATATATATATATATATATATATATATATATATATATATATATATATATAATACTACCCAAATTAACTCGGATTTCCCAACTTCCTGCCATGTGTTATTCTGCTTCCTGCTATCTCCATTACAATATTTCGAAATATTCTGAACACGGATTTGGATCTTGTCCATCGGCGAATCATGCACCAACACAGCAATGTCAAATCCACCACGTTATCAGACCCTAGGACAAATTAATTGAATTCGAATCATGAGAAAAGCTGCTTGAAAGGGCTCATGACACTGAAACTTGCTTCATTTTGCTAAGCAGGAAACTAAACACCTAGCCCTCGCCCATCCACATGAACGCCTTATACTGGTTTTTCTCAGGTTTTCAAATGGCATACATCGGCAGGCTACCAGTTTGCTGCAATTGCCAAAATCGGACGTCGCAACAGGATGTCTTATGCAAAACCTGAGAAAAAAACGACAGAACCTATCATCGATTCAACATGTATATGCAAATGGTATTCAAGCTTCGCGATTGTGTATACTGTCAGACTGATGCACGGTACAGCATCAGACGTTCATGACGGTTAAACTTGTTCAATGGTTTCCCCCTAGGTCATCATACCAAATTTTCTTACTGGCTTACGCTAACATAAGAATTAAGAGATGAATAACTAAAAAGGGGAAATATGAGAACAGTGAAGTTTCAAAGCGCTTTGAAAATAATGTAAAAGTTTGGATTAGAAAACGTGGCCCATTATATGTCACATAAGAGGATCATTTTCATTTTTCCCCGATTCAATCTACGCAATGGGTTGCATCCTTGCGTGACGTAGAGTAAGATGAGAAAAACGCTGCAGATGGCGTGGTGCCTACTAATCTGCAAGCCGTACATTTGTTGTGCTAAAGTGCTCGATGGCTGATGACGACTGTCGCTCCCATCGTGTGACACCCCAGCCAAGCGAACCAGCACCACAGACGTAGCGGCACTGTGGCACGCGACGGAGCCATCGGGGAGCTGCCATCTCGACACTCACCACACTGCTGAAGGCGGTAGTGGCACCGAACAGCCGTATCGGCAGCGGAATGTCCAGGTACGTGTCCTCGCGAGCCTTCTCAGTACCGCACTCGAGACACTTGACGTAGTCAATCATCTTTCCTGTGGACCGTCGGCGGGACGCTCAATATGAGACAGAGCGGCGGGGTGGGAGGTGTGTGGAAGCGTGAGGTAGAAACAGCAAGCAGCACAGTTGCCAAACCAAAAACTTATAGTTCTCAAGTCCGTGACGAAAAGTAATATTGAAAGTAATGTGGACGGCTATTGTTTCAGTCGGTAAATACATGAAAACCCGGTGCAGATAACAATCCTTGGTAGTAGATTCATGTAACAGTTCTGCAATTGTCAAACACTCAACTACTGTTGTGTGCTGGTACCCATCACACTATACCAGTTCATGATAAGAATTTTTCGTGGACACAATATAAAGCAGGCTGTGGAACCGAGCCATCCACGTATAATTTGATAGTGATCAACAAAGAGAATTAATTAACGAGTTTCGTTTTCCAACCCACCTTCGTAGAGCCTCGAGATGAGGTCGTGCTGCTCGGTATCCTTGAACTTGACTTCGAGCGCGTCAAACATGACCCGACACAGCTCCTGGATGTCGTGCTGTTGCCATGCTTCACTGCTGTCCCAGCCGAACGAGTAGGTCAGCTCTGTGGTTTCCACAGCCAGACGATCCGTTGTCTGCGAAGGTCACATGTCAGGTCACTGCCTGTGGAGGTCACAGGTCAGATCACCGTCTGCGGAGGTCCCAGGTCAGGTCATTGTTTGTGGAGCCTACATGTCAGGTCGCTGTACGCGGAGGTCACAGGTCAGGTCACCGTCTGCGGAGGTCACAGACCAGGTTGCTATGTGTGGAGGTCACAATCAGGCCACTGCCTGCGGAGGTTACAGACCAGGTAACAGGTCAGGTCACTGTCTATGGAGCCACAGTCTGGCCAATGTCTGCAAGTCTGCGAGTCTGGCAATCTTTGGAGGTCAGGTCACTAAGGGGGTCGAAGAGGTCACACTATCAGGTCACAGTATATGGGATATGGGGAACTCGCAGGCAAGTTCGCCATGGCGTCACAAGGGCGATTCGCTAGACCGGACGACTGTCAGGGTAGCTTACATGTCTGGTCACCATAAGGGCAGGCAACAGATGGAGTAGCCGCCTACAGATTTTGGGGAGGCTGAAAATCAAGCCACTAGGAGGAGATATCACAATTCTGAGGTGAGGACAGACCAGACTAAGGCTTGGATTGCTATAGCTGGCAGATTAGAACCATGTCACTGTCTATATAGGTAACTGTTCAAGTCAAATAAGTTGTTTGATGTCAAGGGAATGACGTGTCAGACCCAACTGAAGGTCGAAGATCAGCTTCGCTGTCTGATGGGGGGTGTTTCACGACGCACTTTATACACGATCACGGCTAATGGCATTCTGATGGGAGTTTAGGAGGTCTGGTCACGCGGCATTGGTCCGATCATCGGATGAGTCTCAGCATCGGAATCTGTCTGATGGGGGAATACCATGACTATGGCATGAATGATGCACGATTAACACATTCGATTAGTGGGATGTACCAATTGGGTTTGTGCTCACGGGTGTCATCCTATGTTGATGACGGAGCTTAGCGGCGATAATCAGTTTTGCTGACTGACAAGCTAAACCACAACACAGTACATTATTTGTAACTGACAAATGCACAACAAACATCGGTGATTACGCTTCTGGGACATCACTAGAACTGAAATAACGATACCATACAGTACTCGTGATTAACACACATTCCAAAATGGCCAAGTCAAGAACACCACAGGCCATTCTTCTGGCAAGCTGTTCTTTGGGTCAGTCCTCAAGGCTGAATGACCCGTCATGCCAAATACATCGGACTAATGACATATCGACATCAATGACAACCATGAGTGAAGAATCTTGTATACAGTTCGCATTGCAAAGATCGCATTGCAAGAGCATTTTATGGCATTTCTGCAGTTTGCATTGCAGCTAACACTGTATGCAAGTAAATGGAAGCAGTAGCAATGTTGGCATTGCAGTGGTTCAAGTTGACATAGCCGCCGCACCACCTGCAATGCTGGTCTCTCCATCCATGACGACAACACAGCGGCCAAGTGGACATCAAGCAACACGTGGACAGCAATGGCGCTGGTAGCGGCGCTTACCTGCATTCTGAGGAAGAGCTTCTGCAGTTGATAGGGGATGGACTTGGCGGCGTCCTCGGCGGTGCCGTCGTATGCCCAGCTGTACATGGCGTTACGGAACTCCGGCGTCATGAACAGTGTTTGGAGCAGCGAGTTCAGGTAGCATGTCATGGCCTGGTTGACCAGTCCCACGTGACCTGCCGGAGCCAGGGCGGAGTTAAGGATCAAGCACCAGGTCCGCAAAACACACGTCTTAAACCAAAACGACATGACCTGCCAAATGGTACGATACGCATCACATGACCGCCTGCATAATATGCATTGGCTGCTATTCGACGTGGGCTGACCAAAACGTGTTAACCCGCGCCGTGTTTCCTGTCAGATCCGTGTTTCCTGTCAGTCTCGGAGTGGGGAGGTTAGTAACCCCCCTCTAAAATCTAAACTAAGCATCACACGAAAACGAAAGGTGTCATCGGAAGGCGCTCGACGAGTAGGGTCCGCGTCCACCCCCATAATAATTTTCCCCAAAAAGTGACGTCACCAGGTGGGCTAGATTTTCACGACTTTTCACGACTTACATTATGTTTTTGGCTCTAGGGGATATATGAAAAATGTTCGGATATACAAATTTAGCATTTTGAGGATATATGAAGAAGAAAAATATTTGGAATGAGAAAAGGACAGCGAAATCGACCAGGGCTTTCATTCTTTTATGCTCCCCCCCCCCCCTCCAAAAAAAACTTTTATTCTTTTGAAATTTCAAAACATTGAGTTTTCAAGTTTTCTTTCATTTTCCTTTTCCAATGGGTAGGGCAGACCGATAAACGTTGTTGGAAGTCAACTTTCCCTAATAAAAAATGTTTACTTTAGCCAGAATCCTCTACTTGAACTGCAATTTGGCAAAAACGCAAAATTTATATGTAGTAAAAAACGAAAAAAATGACAAATTATACTCGTACGTTTTGTTGCATCCCTAAAGAGATGCCAACGCTGAAAGTTTCATTAAAATATCTGTATCCGTTAAATCGTGACGACTAGTTTAACTATTTTGGAGGTGACGTCACTTGACCTTGACTAACTCGTTGACCCTAGACGGCCTGACTTCAAAATTTTGAAACATCGTGCCAAATTGACGTGGGAAAAGGTATGCCAAATTTGGGCGCACTGCCGCGCGCCGTTCGTCCACTTTCCGCGAAAAACCTGAGGGGGGGCGGTTGAAGACCCCCCGAGATGGGACGGGTTAATGATCTCGGGACTACAGCACGCAGTTGGTTAGTTATTTGAGTTTTGGGGCGCCTTAACCATAAATTGTGATCATTTAGCGCCCATGATGTTGATTTATAATGTTAAAGTCCTATTGTGTAACTGAGGTGAGTATATGGACTGAACTCCTATCGCTCGTAGGTAACTGAATATATTGCCAGAATGAATTACTTCCGAGTCATCTGCTAGAATGTCGCGATATGTTGAATATTTAATCAATTAAATATTTGTTAAATATGATATAAATTTTAAATATTTGACATCATTTCCGAAAAATAAACTTCGATCCCTTGAGAAAAGTTTGCACGAGAAGAGCATGTTTCGCATCGTGAGAGCTTCCAGACAACGAGGGCACTTGGGCCTCTCCTTCCCGCAGAGGAGGTATTGGTGTGTGCGTGTGTGTGGCCAGTTCGCAACCTACATAGTCACTTCATCATTCCTGAATCTGAGATAGCATGATGACCAGTCCCCAAGCTGTGGTTTTATGGAACGCAGCTTATTGTTCAACTATGCGTGCCAACTCCCCTGCCACTTAGCATTCATATGTGCTGTGATGAGATATGTGATCCCTGGCGGGAAGTGGAAGAATACGCGTTAGGGGCCTCTGAGTTGTCCATTTCGCCGCGGAATCGGCTCGCTCGTTTCCACAAATTCCGATATGGCTTGGAACCCAGCACAAACAAGACGCTTTTTCCGTCTCGTTCCAGAGTAGGGAGACGTGTCAGGATGTGAATCAGTAGTGTCGGTAGGGTAAAATGCGGTAAGTGCCAAACGGGTGCTAAGGGAGTCAGATAGTATGACATGCGAAACATCTTGTGACACCTCGGTGAAAGAAAGCGCCTTAATTATTGCGATCAGCTCGCAGGTATACGCCGAATCATGTACCGGCAGGGTAAAAAAAAGTCGAGCAGAAGTACCACACACGAAAGCACATTCCACTCCGGTGCCGTTATTAGATCCATCAGTAAATATTTGTGTATATCCCTGATATGTATCTAAGTGCTCCAGTGTTTGCATGCGGAAGAGCTCAGATGCTACAACATCTTTCTGCATCGCTGTGAGCGATAGGTCGACTACAGGGGAGACCAGATTCCAGGGCGGCAAGGCCGGTTTCCGCATACGCATCACCCGACGGACTTTTACACCACTTTCCTCGAAGAGAGCAGGAATTCTGACACAGAACAGCAAAGCTGTCTGGTTTCTGTCACTGCGAAAAAGTGCCAAGGTATGTCTCGAGAACACTGCATTATACGTGGGGTAGGTGGGGAACTGCCGTAATCTGCATATATATACCGTAGGCCAAGCATCTCACGTCTCAGCGCCAGAAGAAGCTCGTTCGACTCCGCGAGTAGGCTGACAACTGGCGTGGTTCTGAACGCCCCGGTGGCGACCGCAGAGCCGCATGCTGCACCGCATCGAGAGTACGCTTATTGCTTTTAGAGGCACCCTCATACACATAACATGCGTAGTCCAACGTAGATCGGATGAGTGATCGATAAAGCATCATGAATGTCTTTCTATCAGAACCATACGATGTTCGTGATATACACTTCAGCAGGTTCAATGACTTAAAACATTTATCTCTCAATGTTTTAAAATGTTGCTTGTACGTTAACCAGCTATCGAACTGCACCCCAAGGAACTTCACGATTGGGTAAAGAGGCTTGCCGTAAAACTCCGTGTTGAGAGGTTGAGAATATCGCCTGCGGCAAAAATGCGTAGCAACAGTTTCGTTTGTGGAAAAGCGGAGGCCGTTAGCTGTACACCATCTTTGGAGGTGGTTTACTTGTTTGTTTATTGGTTGGTTCACGACACACTTTATGCACATTCACGGCTAATGGCGCCGCCCACACTGTTTCGCCGGTGGGCCGCGGGATTGGGAAATGTCCTGAGTGGCGCTAGAGTCGAACCCGGGACCTTTGGTACCCATAGCCCGACACCTTAACCACTCGGCCATCCCCGCCCCTTTGGAGGTGGTTTACCGCGGGCAGCAAACGCCTTGTTAGCGGTGGTGTATTGGAGCCAGATGACCATATCGCGAAGTCATCGACAAATAGTGAACGTCCGATGCTTTGCGGCAGTGGATCTCCAATGTCATTCGGTAATGGCAAACAGGGCAACACTTAAAACGCTGCACTGCGGAACCCCATTGGGTTGGCAGAATCTCTCGGAAACCTCGTGTCCCACTCGGACGCGGAAGATGCGATCTTTCAGAACCTGTTGGATAACATTTTCCAGATTCCCGCGGATTCCACATTTCTTAGCCTTCAACAAGATTCCGTGTCGCCAAGTGGAATCATTGGCTGGTTCTAAATCGAAGAAAATAGCCCCAAAATGTTGTCTGCGCTTAAAAGCGACGCGAATGGCGGTGTCAAGCGTTACAAGATGATCAGATGTACAACGGTGCTTCCTAAATCCACATTGTGCGTTGGTGAAAAAATCTTGTTCTTCCAGAAGCCAGGTGAGTCGAATGTTCACCATCTTCTCTAGAAGCTTACAGACACAGGAAGTCAAAGCAATCGGTCGGTAGTGCAATGGGTCTAAACCGCTCTTTCTTGGTGTGAGTATAGGGACCACAATGGCGTCCCGCCAAGAATCCCGAAAGTATCCTCCCTCCCATATTGTGTTCAGTGTAGCCAAAAGTGCTTCATGAACTCGTACGGGCAGGTGTTTGAACGTATCATTGTGTATTCCATCAGGTCCCTCTGCAACACTGTAGGCTTCTGATCGCCGAACGCAACTCACAAATACTGAATGGTTCGCTATAACATAAATGGTCCGGTGTCGAGAAGTCAATTGGCTTTGCTTCCAATTTGACTTTCTGGCGGATAAATTGTTGACAGTAGTTTCCATCTCCACTGCGCGCTGCTAGAGCTCGGCCTATTTCCACAGCGACGCCTGCGGGATGGGTCACGTCAACACCGGGTATGTGTAGTACGGGGAGACGGACCGCGTTATGTTGGCCAGCAATACGTTTTATACGAGACCATACCTGGGTCGTTCGGGTAAATCGGGTAATGGTAGATACGTACTCCCTCCACGACTTCCTCTTTGCCGCTCGTATAGTACGGCGCGCTAAGACTCATGCCCTTTGAAGAGCAATTAAGTTTACCTGATTGCTATTGTTGTTAAATTTCTTAGAAGCTCGCTTACGTGCTCGTATGGCGTCACAGCATTCTCTTGACCACCACGGAACGGGAATGCGACGTGGGGCACCAGAAGTTCGTGGAATGGAAGAGTTGGCCGAGTGCAGGAGCATAGAAGTAAGTTGTTCCACCGAAGGTGCACTTACATCGGCGTTACTTGATAGGCAGGATTCCATAGTGCGCTCAAATTTTCCCCAGTCCGCCTTTCGCAAATTCCACCGTTGAGGCCTGCAGCCAAGCGTCACGCTGTCATTGTAGTGAATAAAGACGGGAAAATGGTCGCTACCCAGTGCATCATCAGAAGCCGACCAGGTCATATAACGCGGCAGAGAAGGGCTTGCAAGACTCAGGTTGATCGCAGAGGTAAAACAAGATGGAAGCGGGAAGTGGGTATCGGCACCGGTGTTTAAAAAGCAGAGGGCTTCGTCCAGAATAAAACTCTCCACAGCTTGGCCGCGGAAATTTATGGATGCACATCCTCATGCGATGTGGTGAGCATTGAATTCCCCGAGAAGCAGAACAGGCTGGACCAGTTGGGACACCAGGCGTCTGGCTCAACCAACGTCAGTAGCTGTCCTGGAGGAATATAGATGGAGCATATTGTGATCTTGTGCCGGCGGAAGCTGACGGTTGCAGCAACTGCTGGGAGAGAGGTATCGAGCGTTACCTCCTGGTAATGAATGTTATGGTGCACCGCTATAAGCACACGTCCGTGCGCAATTGTCTCGGATGTCCTTTTTTGTGATAACCGAATAATTTGTTTAGGTTGAGAGCGGAATGCGGTGGTAGCTTTGTCTCTTGGAGACTTACAACCATCGGGTAGTACTGGTTCAAAACTGTCTCCAAGTCAGCCACGTTTGTACGAACCCCTCTGCAGTTCCATTGTAAAATTGCATGCATTAAAATGCTAGTTAAGGGTAGTAAAACAGTTTAAATTTGCAAAGTCGCCCACTAGTGTTCAACTAAAACTGGCTGTCGACTCCAGCCTTCGGAGGCCAGGCGCACTTCCCGGGATCAACCCCCCGTGAGGATGTGGGCGGCCGCGACCTCTGCGACCCACCCTCCGGGGATGTTCCCGCCCAGGGCAACATACGTTTCTCGGCGCGCGAGTCTGCTCGGGGCATCGGCGTATGGGAAGAGCCGGCCTCGGACGCTTGTGGAGGGGCATCTATCCCTAACAGGCTCCCTTCCGGGGCCGGGGCGCGGGACGGGGCCTCCACTCGTCGGTGGGGCGAGGGAGGAGGGTGGAGAGGGTCCACCCGGGGAGGAGAGGGTTCGCCCGGGGAGGAGGGGAGGGCGCTTTTTGGGGGGTGCATTCCCCACAGCTGAAGGATCGGACGGAGTCTCCAGGTACCTTCGCGGCGAAGGAGTGGCTAGTCTGGGAGCGGCAGGCTTCTCTGCTCCTTGGCAGGCTGGAGCACGTACCCTCTCCATTTCAACGAGTCGCGCTCGTTTCGCATCGCGAGCTCGTCTTTCGGTTTCCTGCCTCTGGAGGTTTACATTCTGGAGTGGTAATGATCTCCCGGTGTTGGCAGCGGGTAGCGTCGGTGCAGATATTGAGCTCCGTAAGTCGGCCGGAAGTCGGGATGATTTTGACAGAAAGGTGGTATAAAGGGGTTCAGTGCGAGAATTGAGGTCTGGCTGTGGCAATAAGGTGCAGGTGAGTCCAAAAGATCGTAGCAGATTACTATGTTGGGAGAGAAACTGAGAAGCTCTGGTAGGCTCTTGGTGAGTGGTGGCATGCTGTGTTTTTTTACCTTACTTGCGCACGACACGCTGGTGTGGGTATCCGCGTAGATTTCTCTCGCCTGCTGAAAGATATATTTCTTGTACATTTTAAGGTTAGTATTTCCCTCTCCTTCAGATTTACTGCACAAGCCCTGTCAAAGGTCGTGTGCGGTACCTGTCCCTTGCCACAATTGACGCACCACACGTTTTCAGTTTCACATTTGTCGTTTGTGTGTTCTGTCGTGCCACACCTACCACAGGACGGACGACAACGACAGTACTGGGTAGCATGGCCGTATCTTTGAAAGCGGAAACACTGCATGGGGTTTGGAATAAAAACACGCACCTTCACCTTGATATAGCCTACGTGTATTGCTGAAGGGATGTCTGTAGAATTAAAAGTCAGGACGATGTTGTTCGTCGCCTGTAGTTCATTTCCTCACTTCACCTTGATGCTACGCGCTTCAATGACACGGAATTCCGCCAGGCCGTCGACAATGTCAGAGTCCGATACATTCCTCAAATCATAACAATTTATCACACCCTTGGAATTATTTTTCGTCTTATGTGGCTGGACTGAAATAGGTATAGTTACATCCCTCATCCTGCCCTGGTCTCTCACAAAGTAAATACATTTTGTTGCCCCTAGGGTTTTCCTGGCGTCATCAATGCTCCGAAATTCCACCTCTATTCTCTCCATCCCGTAACTCATCGCACCTGGCAACGTCTCCAAATTTGTCACACCCACGCTTCCACCCAAACGGCGAAAGAGCAGACAGACTTCTTCCAGGGTCACTCGATTTCAGAATTAGTATTCGTGACGATGTCAAAGGTTTCAAACTCCGTGCTACATTCCCGCTATGGGAAGCAGTGGTAGTCGCAACAAGACGGGGAGATAGACATGCGGGGCGGTATGCCTCTGCAGGTGTTTGATCAGTGGTCTGGCCCCTACAAGAGGGACCAGGAGAGTTTTTTTTGTGTTGGTTGATGCCATGCAGCGAATATTGGTTTCAGCCCCTCGGGTGCCCCACCGCATAGGGCCACACTGGGGGACGCCTGAGTCCCACGGACGGGAGGTCGCCAGGCGCCCGAGGAGCTATACGGGGCAAGCAGCGCCTTCGTCAGGCCGGGAGAGAGACTCACCACCCCGACCAGCGCCGCCCACCCCTTGACCCCGGCCGGCCGGGCCGGCGGGCACTGGGAAGATTCCCAGGACCCCGACCCGGGACTACAGCACGGAATTACAGGCAGTATCGACGCAAACTACAATATATAATCTGACACGAACAACTCAAGAATAATAGGGCATAAAGGGAACGGAACGAACTGCCGATAACGAGTCCCATGGGAATCTGCTGAAATACATAGTGCATGGCGGCAGGCAATACTGTTTTGGATCGACCGCTAGGACATTGATTGCTGTATGTAACAAAGTTTCCTCGCCACGGATGCATCATGTATGGGCGCATTCATGGAAGTGTGTTCAAATTCACTCAGTTGGGAGTCAGAATGTAAAAACAAAAGTTATTTCTGGTGCATGTGATAGACAACGCAAATAGAACCGTACTCAGCTGATTCATCACCTCGAAATGAAATCAAATTTAGGTTTTGGTCACTGCATGCCACTGGATTTGGAATTGATTTGGAACTGGATTTGAAAATCCCAATTTGGAATTGTATCTTGATTTTTCTCGTCGTCCAAAATTGCGCATTTTGAACAAATGCATGGGTGTGCATGCAAACGGACCGATCTCGAGTTTTTCTAAAGTGTTATTGCAGCATCTACCTCCGCAATTCGCAGCGCTACCATCACAGTGAATTCCATGTCAGTGCAGTTTCGCCGGCACTAAAAAATCTGCGATCGCGCTGCCAATCCATTCCGTTGCAGGTCCACCCCTGCTTGCCCGACGGCCACTCGCCTGTCTCGTTGCTCTTGATGAGACCGCTGGCATAGGTGTAGGCGGGCGGCTCCTGGGCGGGCGGCTCGCCGCCGTCAGCGCCGGTGGCCGGTGGCGCCACAGGCGAGGTGCGGCCGGCGTGGTCCCCACTGCCGAGACCGCGCGGCGGCCGCTGCTTGCGGCGGGGCCGCGCATCGTTCACCAACAACTGATTGCGCGACAGGCCGCCCGTCTCGAATCCAACCTCCGTCAGCGTGTTGTTGAGGAAGTCGTTCAGGATCAGCTGTGGACAGGGTGACATGCGCGTCATATGCTTTTGCTGATGCTAATTGGTAGCACATCCATACTGATACGGTTTTGCTGATTGCTAACTCATCCATGATCGGCTGTGGAAAGGGTGATGGGAGAGTCATATGCGTTTGTCTGGGTGACTCATCCATGACCAGCTGTGGAAAGGGTGACAGGAGTACCAGATGCGCTTGTATGGGCGACTCATCCATGACCAGCTGCGAACATGGTGACAGGAACTTCAGATGCCTTTGGCTGGGTGAGTCATCTATGATCAACTGTTGGCAGGCATCATCAGGATCAGGAGCTCGTGAGGGACTATCGCTTTAGGGCGTGTCACCTACTTGGGTCATGTTGCAGCCAATGAGTAAGGGAGAGGTAACCAGGTGTGTACTTCAATTTGTATACCTTTGATGACGTCCTGCCTTATGTAAATAATTCCAATTACTTTCACATGGCGAGCAGGCATCCAATGTGCTTCGGCCCTGCCATTGCCTCCAGGTATTGGCCCCTCCCAAATGATTTTCCGAAACTGGCGTCTTCGTTGTCAGAAGTACGACATAGTGGGATGCTGGGAGTTGCTGCTGGAATAAACTGTTAATTTGATGTCAATGGGTCAGGATGTCAAGATGTCAATAGGCCAGAATCAGCAGTGAACCATAATTGTCGATCGATATTAGCTATCAGCGAAAATGCTTTATTTGGCAGCTGAATCATTTGATGCCATGGGCTCATGGTGGGTGTTTTGGTACATAAAAACGTGAGCGCACGCGCACGTGTGTGTGTGCGTCGGGTCGCACGAACTCACGCATGCACGCACGCACGTACGCACGCACGCACGCACGCGCACGCACACGCACACGCACACATTATTCTAATACCGTGAATCCTATCGCCTATTTTTATGTCAGCCTCCATCCCCTTGTGCTCCGCTATTCCTTTCACTGCTGTGGTCACTTGTTCTCCTCCGACACTCAGTCTAGATATAGTAGTGTCCATACATCTTCAATCTTGGTCGAGCCTATATCCGTTCAGCATCTAGGTCCCAATCCCCAGTGTTCCCCATTACTCAACATCCAACCGTTAACAGGACAGCAATACACAACTGTATGGTAACACTGTCTACTCGATGGCGATGACTACTCACGTCCGTTCTATTCCAATTTGCAATGCCAGACTAACTAAGACAGCATAATATCGACCTCCTCCTTCACCCAACAACGTCTGTCCACAAAGCGGGACAGATGGACTCACCTCCTCACCGCCGGCCACCATCTGCATGGTGAGCAGGAACTGATGGGGCGCGTACTTGGTCTGGCGTGCCACCTCGTCTACTAGGGTGGCCACCTTGGCCGTGCCGGCCAGGTCGATGGTCATCTTGGCTAGCATGTCGCCCTGCGAGGTCATGTCACGCACGATACATCGCGCCCACGCCACCGGCTCGTCGTCGCTGGCGTCCTGCGGCATGGTGCCTGCCGGCTGCCAGACCGGCATGTCAGGTCAGGTCAGGTCGGGTCGGGTCACGTCAGGTCATGACAGCCAATGTGGACTCGGATTTCTTCCTTGAGAACGGTGCTCACGGGTGTTTCGGGGAGGAATATCAGGTCAGATGAAGCCGCGGGTCGCATATCGTGTGCCGGTTAGAGCGGCATCCGATATGTACACTAGTCATGCCAGATCATGGGTCGCACAATATCATCGCCAACTCGCTTCTGCGTGGTGTCGAATTACGAATTACGAAACTGGCGAAGCTAAATTACGTGTGATGCACCATATTTTCTTCCAAACAAATGAACGCTATACTGCTACTCAAACCAACATGGAAGCCAGAAAAGTCGGAAAAGGCCTTCATCATCTAAAATGAAAACACAATTTTCAGCTACCTTAAAAGGCTTCTGAAATTCCTGTAGTTTGGACCAGTGCATTGCAATTAGCATAATTAAAACAAATGACAGCACAAAGACGATTACATTTCTGAAGTGCATGATGTTTGGATTGACAAAAAAAACAGCATTTGGTACTTACGAAATTCTACCGACGCACAAAGTCGTAGTCTGCACGACGAACGAAACCGCACCGGACTGCAGACTCGATCCGAGAGCCGGGATATGCATGCAGCGACATATCAGGGCATTGGTCGGATCAAATAAGATCAAGCCAAACAGCAAACCCCAGACCACTTGCCGCAACTAATACTGGGACGCGCAACAACCAAGTGCATAGGCCAGGTTAATTACTCGGTGTCAGATAATCCACCGGTACAGTCTAGTTATTCCACGGTCGATGTCGGGTACAGTGTCTAACACACTGTGTTGATGGCGCACGAGGAACCCGGGAGTTCGGCGGGGAAAGAGGCCATCCTAGAGAAACCATAGACAAGTCGAGCCAGCACGGCATCACCACCCGGTATTGATTTCGAGCTGGAATCGACGTTCTCTGAGAATCACGAGCCGACCAGACGTTGGAATGTCACGGTTTTGAAAGGTAGAATAGTAGAATACTCATGATGAGAAGAGTAACTCTCCAAACTGGTATTAAGTGAATTAAAGTCAAGGTGTTGACCTACTTGACGTTACCAATGTTAAGTCCGTGATACTCGAAGATTGAAGAATGTCCCACGATTGTAAGCATATTGGTCTTAATGGAAGTGAATGGCCAGCTTTACGAAACGTCCGGGGGCTAGGCGTGCTGGTCGGCGGCAGTGGGTGAGACGTGCGCGGCCGGGCCAGGTGTGATGGCTGACGGCAGTGGGTGGGACGTGTGCGGCTGGGCTAGGTGTGATGGTCGGCGGCAGTGGGCGGGACGTGTGCGGCTGGGCAAGGTGTGATGGTCGGCGGCAGTGGGCGGGACGTGTGCGGCTGGGCAAGGTGTGATGGTCGGCGGCAGTGGGTGGGACGTGTGCGGCTGGGCAAGGTGTGATGGTTGACGGCAGTGGGTGGGACGTGTGCGGCTGGGCAAGGTGTGATGGTCGGCGGCAGTGGGTGGGACGTGCGCGGCTGGATGTGGCGGCAGTGTGGACCGGCTGGGCAGGTGTGATGGTCGGCGGCGGTGGGTGGGACGTGTGCGGCTGGGCAAGGTGTGATGGTTGACGGCAGTGGGTGGGACGTGTGCGGCTGGGCAAGGTGTGATGGTCGGCGGCAGTGGGTGGGACGTGTGCGGCTGGGCAAGGTGTGATGGTTGACGGCAGTGGGTGGGACGTGTGCGGCTGGGCAAGGTGTGATGGTCGGCGGCAGTGGGTGGGACGTGCGCGGCTGGATCAGGTGTGATGGTCGGCGGCGGTGGGTGGGACGTGTGCGGCTGGGCAAGGTGTGATGGTTGACGGCAGTGGGTGGGACGTGTGCGGCTGGGCAAGGTGTGATGGTTGACGGCAGTGGGTGGGACGTGTGCGGCTGGGCAAGGTGTGATGGTCGGCGGCAGTGGGTGGGACGTGCGCGGCTGGGTCAGGTGTGATGGTCGGCGGCAGTGGGTGGGACGTGCGCGAATGGGTCAGGTGTGACGTCAGCCAGGGCTGTGACGACGTCAGACGGTCGCTAAGTTAAACAGCGCCACTCCGGGTGTCTGGCGCTGTCGCCGGTGACTCAGCCTCTGCCCTCACCTAGCGAGTCCCCATAGGGTCAAGATCACCCCCCCCGTCGCATCGACCTGTGCAACGTCAGAACACCACAGCAGTATCCATGCTGCAATGCATACAGGATATGGGTAGGGGTACCCAACACTTGCAGAAATGAAACGTAAGTGAGTGAGCACTTCATATTCACTTAATCAGCTTAGGTAGAGAACAAACGCGCGGACAAATAGACGCGCAAGTCATGCCAGGAAACAGTTCCAGCACTCGTGCAGATAGCAGACGTCCGAATATCTAGCGTGGGTCTGATGCAAGAAATTAGGACACAGTTCCAGAATGATTGCATTACAGGTTAAATCTGACCAAGTCAGAGTCTGCCGACACTGTTTATGGCACAGTTATTCCCAATATATATGGAACTTTGCGATGAAGTCAGTAGGCTTGAAGGAAAAGTTGCACAACCTTTCTTTAGTTTTGCAATAACTTGGCTGGAACAGGAGGCCTGCAGTCGCGGGAAACGGGGACGTATCCGATTCGAAAAAGCTGAAATATTTTATCATACCATAAGTTCAGAATGTTTTGGATTTAAAGAATTAAGGAGAACGTGGATACATCGCTGTTTAGAAGTGTTTAGAAGTATAAATATACAAGCTTAGTATTGTTAAACTTGTACTTGTTATACTTGTTAGTATTGTTATACTTGTTAGTATTGTTATACTTGTTAGTATTGTTATACTTGTTAGTATTGTTATACTTGTTAGTATTGTTATACTTGTTAGTATTGTTATACTTGTATATAAGTATTCAAGTATAACAATACTAGGTTCATATGAACGTATTTTGATCCCAAACGAAATAGATTATACTGACATATACTACAGTCCCAATATAACCTTTTAATTCTCATTAAAAAGGGATAGAAAAACGCAAAAATCATCAGTGAACAGTGAAACATTATGAGCGAACATCTTAGTATCACGTTACCAAACTCACTTCCTTGGCCACGGCTTTGGCAGTCATTGGTTTTACGACACGTCGACCGTTGAGTCATGTAGCGTCGCCAACCTTTCATGCCGATTAGCCGCCGGCGAAGAGTAGCGGCAAGTAAGACTCGAACCCACAAGCTTTCGATTGTGAGACGGGCAACTTACCCCTAGACTACTCGTCCCCTTGGCCACGGCTTTACGACGCATTCAGCAGCTGAGGCCATGTGGCGTCGCCTGCCTGGAATGGCGGCATCACGGGGAATCAAATCCCATACTTCTGACATGCCTCGGCTTAGCCACTGAGCCACCGACGCCCTTTCAAACTCACTTCCTTGGGTTCTTTTATGACTCATTCAACCGCTAGGTTATATATGGTCTGTTCCCGTGGCTCCACCAAAAGGAACTCAGTGGAGGTTAGTTGAGGCTAGTTGAGACCTGCCCGCGGGAACGACCGGTGAAGAAATCAGCTGACAACAGTGTGAATTCCGCTGTATCTGACGCTATTGGTCAAATTGCTCCTCAAATGTTTGTCCAGATGATCGCACAATGATATAGTACGCCTTATAATACAAAGTCCCAAAATTGTCTTTATTCCCGGGAATGCATGTGCCCTCAGGGGCTGTGGGGAGAACAAATGTTATTTTCCCCTATGGGATGAACCAGGCAATTACTTCCCTGTCGGTTGAGTACTAGGCATCGTCTCTCCCGTTTTGCGGTTGGCTACAGCCTGCCTTCCTAATGTAGAGCATATAATCTGGTGTCTGGATCCGCCGGGCTACCTGGACCCCGATACCCTTCTCTACCCGATGCTGGCTTTTCCCAATCTCAACTTGCTCGACCTCATCGATCGGGCTCGAATGGAATCTTAGTCGGCACCGTCTTGCGGCAGTTGCTTCACGATAATTGCGGGGGGTCCCGCCGGTAAAGTAACATCTTCCCCCTAGGACGAATGACGTAGATCAAAGGCCACAAAAAGTATGTTATGTGGTCTGCATCTGTTACTTCGATTATTGTTCATAGTTGTAATATTCACTTTTCCTTTGTGAAGCATGATCCCGGTTTTCAGTTCATGCATGAAGAGGACGTTGTTTGCGCGCAAATATATGAAACAAGTGCGCCGTAATTGAGCTCCACTGAAAAATCACAATTGGACCCTGCTCTTCGGCCGGTGGAGCTTTTGCTCCACTAGTGCAGGTTGGTGGAGGAAAAATCTCCACTGAGTTTGCAACGGGAACGACCAGTGGAAGTTTGTGGAGGTTAGTGGAGCCACGGGAACAGACCCATAGCGTCGCCAACCTGTCACGCCGATTGGTCGCGGGTGGAATCGGTAAATGCCACCGGTTTTGAGATTCGAACCCACAATAATGCGATCAAGAGTCTGACGCTCTACCAACGGAGCTACCACGGCCCAAATCAGACTGCATTCCTGCCTACCATACATGCATGACATAAATTCAGTATTCTCAAATTCATTTTGATTTAAGTGTCCAATGTGTGAAAAATGCCATGGATGGGAAAACAATGCAAAAGTGCTGGTATTTCAATGAGCACTTTGGGACACATGCCATGTTTGATCTCATTGCAGCTCATGAATTTGGGTGGAGAATTAACTGTTTTCATGAGTGAATATAACAAAACATGGGCAAGCAAGTTTGGGATGCACTCTCCATGTGTAAGAAAAATGGGATGCATTCTGCATGATCCTATTTTCAAACATATACTGGGGAGGTTACCCAATTAAGTGCATGCATATTGCACCAAAAACAGTTTCCCAACTCAGCATGGCATGGCTGAGCAATCTCTGTTCAAGATTTAAGGTAAAATCTTACTTGGTCTTAATACCCTAAAATAAAATAGTCTAAAATCTTATCTTACACTTACTTGGTCTTAATACCCCTATGACTTGCTATTGCTATTTGCAATTTTTACCCTCTCCATTTGTTTCACAGAAACCCTGGCTACTCTGCTGCTGTAGCCCATACTACCAGGTAAAACACATCCTACATTTACAATTTTGCCTTCCATAGTTGCCCTACCCAGCATGGTTCCTGTATTCCATGAATATACCACCATGAAGCCATCCAACAACCATCCTCGATCAAGAGCATACATGACCAGAGCATCTCCTGTGATACATGGCTGTACTGCATATTAGTGGCAGCTCCAGCAGCCTCATACTCTGGAGAATGATGGCAATTTTACCTCATTATTTCAACTGAATCCTACCTAATACACATGTTAATGTTGCATGTTTGATGTGCAAGTGATGGCTGCAAATGCTGACCAGAAATGATGAGAACAAGGCATTATAAAATAATGATTACACATGTCTTGGACATGTCAAAAAAAAGGTTTTGCAATTATTATAATGCTCAATCAATTATAATTTTCATGATTATGCCGGTTATGATACAATCATGAGAAAAGAGTTCCATTTGCAGTAGAGCAAGTACATGTAGTAAGTTGCTCAAAGAATATGTAGCATATATATATATATATATATATATATATATATATATATATATATATATATATATATATATATATATCTGTATATTCTGGTGTTACAGCAGGTTCAGTCTTCTAAAAATGAGTGATCTGATATACAACCCACTGTTGGTCTCAGGTGAAGTGAACAAGGTTAGGTCTTCCCTTTACATACAAAACACAGCATTGATGCTATAACTGAAAATACCATGAGTCTTCTGGAACTTTCTGGGTATCATGAACCAAGCAAGGTGTATGCATCACAACATCAATACTAATGGAACAAAGCAGCAATTATTTGGAAAAACAGAGTTGAGGCTTGTGTCACACACACCATGTAATATGCCAACACATTCCCACTTTCTATACTGACACTAACAATTTAGTGATACTTCATGAGTGATCAAACTACTTCAACCAGTAGCACAGCCAAAGACAGAAAAGACAAGGGAGATAATATCTTCACTAAAGAAGTAATGGCCTCAATCAAGACCACTTGGTCTTCAGCAAGGAACATCTGTTTTCAAAGGCATAATGTATCATGCACTCATGTGTCTATTCATGGAAATTATTTGGGGAAGCATTATATTGTCCAGGAGGCAAAACCATTAGGTCTGGATAGTCAATGCAATTTTAAGCCATCAAAATGTGCATTTGGTTGAAAGCTTAAAACAAATTATAATTAATATAAAATGCTGCATGACATACATACACATTGATTTCACAACCAAAGTGTCTTAGTGGAAGCCAAGAATGACTTGGGTGGATCTAAAGCAGATGGATTGGAAAAAATTGCCACTGTAAAATTTCCTAGTGTCCTGTGTATACATATGGTAGGCACCATGCTTATGCTCACCATTATATATTATGATATATGCACACATCATAACACAATCTCTGTTAAAGGAATGTCCTACCTACTCTGTGAAAGCAATGATTTGGCATTTATATGCAATACAATACTATTTGTTGTTAATATGATATTATTATTGTTCCACCAGCTGTAACATCCATACAAAATTCAGTGTATGGTCACTGCACACTCAGTGCATAGATTGTATGTAAAATACCATATATGGAAAAGGTGTCCCTATGGGTAGGCTGAATGCACATCAGCACCCTCAAATTTTCAAGCCAAAGGCAACCTATTGGTGGTTTTGTAGTGGGACCCTTCTAGGCAAATGCCCCCATGACAATTGCTGAATCCAATCCTGATGACTTAGTTGGTTGGTTATTGGAGTTTAAGGTGCATAAACTGCATTGGTCATGCAGCACCCAAATCCTGATAGCTTGGTCATAATTAATCTTTGCTTGCTCTACAGGTCAAGACCAACATCCATTGCATGATTTATCTTTAGTTGAGTAGGTATTTCCTTGCCCTACTCACATGGGCAAATAACAGTACACCAGGCAACTTATATGAAAGTACAAAATAATATAAAGTGCAACATAAACCAAACCAAGCACTGTTTTCCAGTCCTGACCTGACCATCAAGACCTGTGATCAGGTTAAAAATGGAGCCACGCCAAGATTTGACCCCCCCACCACCATGCAGAAAGTGAATGATTCAACCAAGTAGGTTTTTGCCAATACACCCACAAGGTGTTTATTTGAATACACAAAGTACATCATGCTGACTGCAAATATATGGCCATGATCCAAGACCTTAACACTATGGGTGGTATAGATATAAAATGTTGGTTCTCCCAAAATAACTATATAGGTACTTACACATGAGAGGCAAATACTTGTGCACACACTGTTTGCCCAAACTTAAGCTCAAAGAATTGAGCAGTACTTCAGGAATATTCCACAACAAATTTTGGTAACTTAGTGCATTGGCTTTGGCACCATACAATTAGCAAAATAACAAACATTATTTTGGCATTGAGAAAGTGGTTTTTGATTGCTCAGCACCATATTGCATTTATCCACCAATAAAATTAACTAGTGCTCATCCCCCTTAAAGACAGTGACAAGCAGATAGGACAGTGACACACCTACCTACTCAGATGCCTAGGAACTATGCAACCACTTTTACTTCATTGTAACCTCAGGAGTTTGAGGACGAGAGCACTTCCAGTCTGAGGAAAATAAACAATTATGCTTTTCCCAAAGATAGACTACTTACAAAACATGATACTTGATGCCTATCTTAAGACTCCACTACTGCTGGGCTTTCTACTACCCACCTACCTTTTGTTCTCTTAGCAGTCCAAATCCAGAGGGAAATTTATCTCCTGGAATTGTTAGGATAGCGCAAAGTTTAGAACCAAACGCGTCATGATGACAATACTTCATTGTTACCAGATGACCCTATGCACAATTTGGCCAAGCCGTCCTGGAGAAAGTTTCATATAGATATTTACTAAGGGGGTAAGTGATTATTAGTTACGTTCACAAAGGTTTTAGAAGTAACAGTAGTCCGTATTGTTACTAAGGTCGTCTGTCGAGATATGGAGATCCAGTGCGACCAGAAATAAACGTGGAAGAGCTGGATTTTTCATTTCTGTTATTATTTGGATAACCGTGGTCAAGATAACTAGAAACATGGCTCCAAATCCCCGCTGAAATTGTTGATCCTAATGCAATTAATATCATCGCATATATTAAATTCCTATATGTAGTTCATATAGTTACTACCGGCATCACAGCACATCATGACATAACGTGATGGCAGGGGCGGCTACAGAGAGGGCACTGAGGACGTGTGCCCACACCCATTGGAAAGCTGACAGCACTCGTTCCAGGAAAAGCACCACTTCAGCAAGGCTCCAGTGCACCCCCCCCCCTCCCCCACACACACCGAGCTAATTATTGTCAGCTAAATCGTCCATTCTGGTTGGTTGGTTGGTTATTTGAGTTTTCGTGCGCATCGCCCATCGTCCGTTCAGCGCGCTTGAGTGCACCACCAATCACCTCCCCGTTAAGGGGTTTTCACGTCGAAGGCGCCCCGCCGAGAAAATGTTCTCAACATGAGAACCCATGAATTCACCCCCAATTGCAATGGTAATGCAATTCACATTTCATATTCTAATAACAGTAATACTGAACATGGAATGCGTGCTCACGAGCGTTGTATGGAATAAAATAAACCCTGATCCCAACGATTTTCCGATGGCGAGACATTTCATAATTGCCGCATAAGCAATGGCGTACCATTACCTTGAGCGCTCAGTTGAATATTATACAAACGTTTTGCCAAACAAAAAGGATTGCGAGTAGTGGGAGTAGGGCTCTTTTCCTTACGGTCTGAAAACTAGTACCCCCTTTGTATAGCTGTCGGCTCCAGATCATGAAGTGCTTGGTCGTGGAAGGAAGATTTAAACAATGCTCTCTTCTTCCAAGTAAATTGTTGAATGCAATGCAAAGACAATCTTAGCCATACTTGTACATGTAGGGCACTACCAGAGCACGAGCAAACCACGAGGGTCAGCCTACAAATGCGTGCCGCGGCCGCTGTGCCGTGCAGCGCTGTCGACTCACCTGGTACAGAGGGCCGTCAGGTCCACCCGGCGCGGTCAGGTCGGGTCACGACCGGTGCTGCGGGTCCGCGTGGCAGGCCGACAAGGCAGAGGGAGGCCCGTCGGCCGGCCGTCGAACACCTGCGCCGCGCCGCCCGCGCACACCGGCCGGATATTTTGGGAAACTGGGCTCCAACGGCGCGGTCGACGGCTGCCAAAAGCCGGCATTCGGTGACATCAGCCGACTGTGACCCGCGCCGCCAGGCGGCAGCATCGGCCAGCCGCCCGCGCGGCACGATGGCATGGGCCATGAGTCCGACGCGCTCCAGGACGACCGAGCTGGCAAAACGCCACACCGACAGCTGGGGTGAAAGGCCGCCCTTGTGTGTGTTGGTAGCCAGGGGCGGTCTGGTCGGCTGTCAGCGCATCTCGTAGAATCTGGCACATCCGATGATTGGGCGGCAGTGGAATGGCGGTTTTGCGCATGTGCACACCGATGTTGATCTATCTACAGAAGCCTTCAATACAACCACACGCCGTATGCTACATGCGTGAGGCTACGAATGCCGTGATTGCGTGTAGGAAACACGTGAGCGGTTACCCAACCAGCAGCCCACTGAGTGCTGACATGAAGCACACATGTTAGCTACCATTGCACATATGTTCAACAACCTCCCACAAAAAGAAGAAAAAGAAGAGGATTTGCTAGCAGGCCAAAGGTACTCAATAGCATCAAAAATAGCACTGGAGGCTCCATGGGATGGAGTGGCTTGGATCATGACAACGCATACATCGGTACATTTGGAGGATGTCACAGGTGAAGTTAACGCTTCTCAATATATACGAAAAACAAAATACAAGAGTGAAATATGTTGTAAACGCAAACACAATTTTCACTATCCTGGATATGGCATACTGAAGCAAATGAAACTAGCTATTCAGTCCCAGAATTTGATTCTTTGAGGAAACTATCAACACAATGATTAAGTCTTCCCAGTCATTTCCGTAAGGAAATGCACGTTCGGTTCCCCCGGGAATAGGTGGCATGTTCCATGTATAGAGATCATCATTGTTTTCAATACCACGGAAATGAAGACTTGGAGGTGAGGCAATGGGCGCCTTGACCCTGCGGGCTTCAGCAGGTAAATGCCGTACCTCCCTCCACAATAAAAATACGTTCATGAGAAGAATAACTGACATAACCAATGTCAAACGTGCCCAGACCGCACCAACTTACACAATAACCGCTTCATACAATGGTAAGCATCTTCGGATGTGGCAACATTACTAATAAAACAAAACGACCAACGCTATTATCTCCATGCACGGGACACTGTTACGGAATCATCAGAAGCTAGACGTGTCACACCTACCTACACTTTTGCACGCAACACGGCCACGTGTTCTCTGAAGCCACACGCCGCAATGCCACGGATCCAACTCTGCTCAGTGGTCGTCCATATTGTCTCACTATGAGCGAGCATCCCGCATCGTGCCGGCGGTTAACGTCGAAACACAGCGGGCATAGCCACAAACGTCAGCTTTATTGAAGGTAACCGCGGATGCCGCGGCACGCCAGGGCGTCAACACGAACCTCGCCAGGCAACGTGGAAGCCGGCTCCAACTGAATCGAGCTGCAAGTGCTCGGCACAACTTTAAATACCGCCAAAGCGACGGCCGCACAAAATAAACGTGAATCGTCGCATGTGAACATCAACAGGGCGAGACACCGCCACTCCGGGCCCGCCTCGCACGTAGCTGGCCACAACTGACATGGGAATCAGCATGGTGACGCGCCGCCACTCCGGGCCCGCCTCGCACGTAGCTGGCTACAACTGACATGGGAATCAGCAGGGCGACGGGCCGCCACTCCGGGCCCGCCTCGCACGTAGCTGGCCACAACTGACATGGGAGTCAGCAGGGCGACGGGCCGCCACTCCGGGCCCGCTTCGCACGTAGCTGGCCACAACTGACATGGGAGTCAGCAGGGCGACGGGCCGCCACTCCGGGCCCGCCTCGCACGTAGCTGACCACAACTGACATGGGAGTCAGCAGGGCGACGGGCCGCCACTCCGGGCCCGCCTCGCACGTAGCTGGCACAACTACAAAGGGGGCGCCCCCCCGGGCCCCTCCACGTAGCTGGCTACAACTGACATGGGAATCAGCATGGTGACGCGCCGCCACTCCGGGCCCATCTCACACGTAGCTGGCCACAACTGACATGGGAGTCAGCAGGGCGACGGGCCGCCACTCCGGGCCCGCCTCGCACGTAGCTGGCCACAACTGACATGGGAGTCAGCAGGGCGACGGGCCGCCACTCCGGGCCCGCCTCGCACGTAGCTGGCCACAACTGACATGGGAGTCAGCAGGGCGACGGGCCGCCACTCCGGGCCCGCCTCGCACGTAGCTGGCCACAACTGACATGGGAATCAGCAGGGCGACGCGCCGCCACTCCAGGCCCGCCTCGCACGTAGCTGGCTACAACTGACATGGGAATCAGCATGGTGACGCGCCGCCACCACTACACACTGCCCTGGCCACAACTGACATGGGAGTCAGCAGGGCGACGCGCCGCCCTCCGACGGCCACACATGATCGCAGGGTGGCTGGCCACAACTGACATGGGAGTCAGCAGGGTGACACACAGCTGGCCACAACTGACATGGCAGTCAGCTGGGTGACACACAGCTGGTCACAACTGACATGGCAGTCAGCAGGGTGACGGACCGCCACTCCGGGCCCACTTCCTACATAGCTGGCCACAGCTGACGCGACAGTCAGCAGGGTGACGCGTAGCAGGTGACGACTGACGCGGCAGCTTGATCACAACCTCTCCCCCAGCAGGTGTCTGCTGATTCCATCTCAGACGTGTCTGGAGATCCAGACTTCGTTTCAGACGCCACATGCGTCTGTCTCAGCGGCCTCCGGGCATTCTGAGGGAAACACGACGCATGCATCGGTATTAGTTACTGAGTTCAGAGCATACGAACATGCTGAGACATGGGTGAAAATTTCACCTACATTGGAACATGACTCCATTGTTACCTCCTGATATAATCAATGTTTCATTGCTCCCTGGGAATATCACCAATAAGTTCCATTCGCATCTTCTCTTTTCTAAAAACAATAATGTTCAAGATGTATTTTGGAGCACTCTTACAGGTTGGTTGGTTGGTTATTTGGGCTTAGGGGCGCATCGACTGCTTCGGTCACACAGCGCCCAAAGCAATGTCAGGTTGATAACTTAGAATGATTAGTTGCTAACACGAACATTCAGAATACGGGCAGATATCACCGGTGAAACGGGAGCAACATCAGCGAAACAGTAAGACCAAGCGAAGATCAGTTAGAGCGACATGTCACGGTTCCGAGCGTACAGTGCTACATGTCAGTGAGGTGTGTAAATCGCTCTGAAGTCAACATCTGATAAAAAGCGAATCAGTTGTCCCCAAGTTACCGCGCGCGAGTGATCACCAAGGAGGTCGCAGAGTAACAGCGACTGTGCGGCTCCAAAAAACCGTCTTCGGTCATGGGCGAGCAGTGGGCACGAGATCAAAACGTGACGCACCGACAGTGGTGCGCGACTTCGAGGGCAGCATGGCCCATCTTCATCACAGGGCAGATGGTGGTGTGTTGAGTGTGTTCAAGCCGAAGGCGGCAGAACACGACCTCGTCACGTCTCGTCCGGTGGTATGACGAAGTCCACTCTCCAAGACATGGTTTTGTCGTTCGTAGTTTGTTGTTCAGCAAAGTATCCAAGCTATACTGCCATTTTTAGAAACAAAGGTCGTGATTGGAGGGCGATATTCTCTCGCTGGGAGCGGCATAAATCGCTGGTATAGGGCTTGATTGCACGTTTCGCAGCAGCATCCGCTGTCTCGTTTCCCACGATCCAGACATAGGTTAGAATCCAGCAGAAGATAACAGATTTTCAAGCATGTGCTAGTGATCTGAGAAGCCGTAAGACGTCCTGTACAATGGGATCAGGTGAATTGAACTGTTTTAGCGCCCAGAGACTGCTGAGGGAATCAGTAAAAATTACATGCGAGTCTTCCCGTCCTACTTCAATAAAATTAAGGTCCTTGATGATGGCAACCAGCTCTGACACGAAGGGCAAGAAGGAGCCTTGTGGCTCCAAGAAGGGCCCTTGTGGCTCATAGTTGCACTAATCTTTTATGTCTTTTATGACACATATGCCGTTGCATGGGATGACAGTGAGAATGATCTCGACATTGGACCAATCACAAATACATTACCAACGTCAGCATCGGACTTCGGTTGGTTATTTTGGCTTACGGGCGCATCGATTGCGTTGGTCATACAGCGCCCAGACCGATCGAAGTATCGGACTTCGATCCGTCTGTATAAAGCTGGACGTATACGTCAAAAGAGGCTATGTGACAAACGGTCGTGGGGTGTACCATGTGCCTTCTTCATCGTGGAGAGGGACATGTCAATTGTTGGATGGGCCACCTGCCAAGGCGGTGTTTGTGGAAAACCGACCCGTGTAATTCCCCGCAATCGAATATCGCTATCCCCGAAGTCTGCGCATTCTGACGCAAAAGAGTGCGCCATGCGTAATGCGCGCTCGTCCGAATGTTGCAATCAAGCGGTAGGAGAATATATAAGCATACGCAGAATGACCGGGGAATTGGTGCACTTTGCATGCGCAGCGTATCCCGAGCATTTCGTGACAAGCGAGAATGGTGGCTTGTGGTCTTCAGCCAGAAGGCTCACAGAACGTAAAGTGCGGAAAGCTCCGATCACGATTCGGAGCGCCGAATAGTGTACCACATCCAGTGATCGTTTGCTTGTTGTCGAAGCGCTGTCATATATAAAGCATGCGTAGTCGAGTTTTGAACGGAAGAGATAACGGTACAACATGAGCATAGTTTTCCTGTCTCCTCCGCGCAACCAGCTTCAGAATGTTCAGCGATGTAAAATGTAAAACACTTCTCTCGAAGTGTTTTAAAATGTTCCTTGCAACTAAGACGGGCGTCAAAAATAACTCCCAGAAACCTGGCAGCGCGCGGGAAGGGAATTCGCTCCCCATACAGCTGGAGAGCATGATCTGGGCAGTTTCTGCGGCGCCAGCAGAAATGCGTCCCTACAGCTTTTGAGACAGAAAACCGAAACCCATTCTTGGAGCTCCACCTCTCTAAGGATGATACCGCTAACTGAAGCTGAAGTTCCATAGCCGGTGCATTGGATGTGCAGCACCAAATCGCGACGTCATCCAAGAACAGTGATCTGCCAATATTACGCGGAAGGGACACGCGGATATCGTTGATCATGATGACGAACAACGCCACGCTTAACACACTGCCCTGTGATACCCTTCCGTTTGTGGGTACAGATCCGACATACAGCTTCCGATCCGTACACGAAAAAAAACCCCACCTCGACATAAAGTTCTGGAGGAAGAGGTCATAGATCCACGAATTCCACATTTGAAGACCTTCATCGGGATGCCGTAGCGCCAGTTGGTGTCATATGCTCCGTGGATGTAAAAAATACCGCACCAATGTGACGATTTTGCTAAAATCCTGCACGTACCATGGTATGGAGAGCTAAAAGATGGTCAACGGTACTGCGGTTTTTCCTAAAACCACACTGTGCGTTGTTTAAAATGCCATGTCGTTCAAGAAACCAGGTCAGACGCGCGTTTGCCACCTTCTCCACAAGCTTACAGAGTGATGATGGGAATGATATTGGTCGGTAGCTCGCCGGGTCTACGCTGTTTTTTCCGGGCTTTAATATTGGAATCATAATGATCCCACGCCAAGTGGGTGGGAAATCCCCCTTCTTTCACAGCAGGTTCAGCGTTGCCAGTACGAAATCAATTGCACATGATGGAAGATGTTTGAGCATGTCGTTGGGTATTTGGCAGTCGCCTTCGGATACGCTTCGAAGGGTCGCAATAGCGGAACGGATCTCAGCCAGCGTGAATGGCTCATTATAGCTTATACGTTCAGAAGTCAAAAAGTTCAGTGGCTCAGTGGCTGTCTATCGCAAATGGCTTTGTGGCGTGTGAATATGACACCATCACTGCCGTACGTACCTCGGTTCGAGATTGTGCCAGCTATCTCGTTTGCCACGTCGACCGGCTAGGTGATGTCTCGGCCGGTAACTCGTAGTACTGGCAGATGGGTGAAGCTTTATTTGCCGGCGATACGCTTAAGTCGAGATCAAACACGAGATATAGGTGTGGAGCGATTCAGTTTGTGAACATAATTCCTCCATGAGACACTCTTAGCGCCTTCGATTGTGCGTCTAGCATTGGCTCGAGCTTGTCGGATGTCGATGAGATTGACTATACTACTTCTTCGATCAAAAGCTCTGAAGGCGCGTCACCTTGCCCGAATTGCCTGACAACACTCTTCAGTCTACCACGGAACGGGCGCGCGACGGGGAGTGCCGGATGTGCGAGGGATGAACTCAGTGGCAGTCTGCAGAAGCAGGTTGGTTGGTTGGTTGGTTATTGGTTTTACGATACATCGACCGTTGAGTCATGTAGCGTCGCCAATCTCTCAAGCCGATTGGTCGCGGGCGAAAAATAGCGACAGGTGAGATTCCAACCCACAACCTCTCGATTGTGAGACGAGCGACTTACCCCTAGGCTACTCGTCCCCTCACAAGCAGGTTGGTGAGTGATTTCGCCGACATGGAGGTGACACCAGGCCTCACGGACAAAATCTCCTCTAGTCGCGTGTCGTATCCTGACCAGTCGGCCTTCCTAAAATTCCATCGGCATGGTCTGGTCCAGAGTACCGCGGCATCCTCGTAACCCAGCCACACCGGAAAGTGGTCACTGTCCAGGGGGTCGTCGGCCACAGACCAGCTAAAAAGTTCTGCAAGTTCTGGGCTGTACAAACCAATTAGGTACCAATTATTATTTTATGTTGAGATGAGTATGAACAACTTTTACTTGGCGCTACAAGATTCCAAACCTATCATCATGGTTTCGAAGTCAATGGATTTCAACCCTCTCCCTCGTGTTCGAATGCTTCCGAAATTGCCGGGAAGCTTTCATATATAAAATATCATTGAGGTTTTCGTATACTTCCATTTCATAACCCGAAATGGCTGGCATACGCACACACACATATATCATATATATAATATATGTACAATATAATATACAATATACTAATTATTACTGTTGTTCTTCTTATTATTGATCATTTCGGCACAAAATACATGAAGTTAATGGGAGGCCCCCACATCGATGGAGTGCATGCTCCATGGTACCCCATGTTAAACGTTTAAATTATTAGTGGACAGACCCAACAATGAGGGGGCACTTGGTCCTCAAAAACATGAAAAAGAACACGCCTGGTCTAGACGCTTATGAATGAAAAATAAGGGGAAAATCCGGAAAACCAGCTGCAGGTTCCATATCTGCACATGGGTGATAAAGGCGTGCTATTCCAACCAGCATAGGTGCCTCCGGCGGTAGCCAAAATATAATGTTGGCGCATTTTCCTGGCCGGATAGGTACCACCTTCCCATGGGGGCACGTCCCCCAGTACCCCCACCCGTGTTTACGCCCCTGCACCGAGTGGGGAGGAATTATGTTGCAAGTTATCTCTTACTCGCTCCTACCCCTCCTACCCGCCCGTGATCTTCAGTTGGCCTGTCTCATCATACTGCTACTACCCGTGGCACCACGCGATTCCTGCGGCGCTTGACATGAATGCAGCCAGCGTGGGTCAAAGCGAAAAATCCTAGTGTTAGGGAAAATACGCTCATATTCGTCGACAAGATTCTTCAAACTTTCAAATGAACCACATTTTGTCCCATTTCGATGGTATTTAAGATCGGAAATATCGTGTAAAAAACACGGAAATTTCGCCGGAGCGCCTACGGTACTGAGCAATTGTCCAGCCCCTGCGACGTCATCGATTACCAAACAATAATGGAGGGCTCCGGCCTACCCTGCGCTTGTTATGAAACTAAAACTTACTATCTGGCGATATGTGCAAGAGGTTAACCTCTGTCGACCGCTGATAGAGCTGTTTTGGTGCTCCGCGTAACGTAACTTTTTGGAAGTACTTGACGGAAATAATTTCTTTTTCTTTCCAGTAACTAGGACAGGTGCGGTCAAACGAAGTATGGGGATCCTGTCCTCTGCCACAGTTCACACAGAATGGTATCTCGGTGGTGCGCTGCTCGCCTGTATGGTCGAAAGAAGCACACCCGCCACACACGGGGCGGTTCCGACAAAATTGGTTTGTGTGGCCGCATCTCTGACATTTGAAGCAACGCATGGGGTCGGGGATGAAAGGTCGTACCTTGACAGAAATGTAACCCACCCGTATCTGAGAGGGCAAGTCCGTCCTATTGAAGGCCAGAATGACATTGCTAGTCGAAATTAATTCTTCACCTCTTCTCACTTTCATCTTCTTCGCCGCAGTCACTCCAAATTCCGACACCCTGTCCACTATCTTCCGGTACGTCTTCCGGTACGTCCCTCGGGTCAAAGCAGTTTATGAGTCCTCTTGAAGTATTCTTTGTTTTATGCGGTTCAACTGCAGTTGGAATTTTCACGTTGTGAGTTTCGTTTCCTTTGCGCACATTGCAAACTAGTTCGGAACTGCTTAACGCGTTTTCCGCCTGCTCCATTACTGCAAACTCGATTTCGAGTCCACCATCTTTCAATCTATCGCATCGAAGAATCTCGCCGAATATATCACATGCGTTCCGCCTTTGAACGGGGGACAGAGATGAGAGTTCATTCGCTTCACCGCGAAAAACTAGCACTTGTGGTCTCGATTATCTGTCCCAGTTCCTTCCTGGGCTGAAAGGACATCGGCCCCCGATAAGGGAGCGGTTATTCTGGACACTGCGAGTGACCAGGAGTTTTTTTTTGGGGGGGGGTTGTCGATGCCATGTAGTAAGTCTTTGTTTCAACTCCTCGGGCGCCCCTTCACATAGGGGCTCAACAAGGGGACGCCTGGCCCCGCGGACGGGAGGTCGCCAGGCGCCCGAGGAGCTATACGGGACAGGCGATGCCAGCACCCGGCCGGGAGAGAGATACTCATCACCCCGACCGGGACACAGCGCCGCCCACCCCTTGACCCTGGTCGGCCGAGCCGGCGGGAACTGGGAAGAGCCCCAGGCCCCCGGCCCGAGGCGACCAGCCACTTGGCCCGCGTGAGGCCCCACGGGCCCAGCCGTCCCTCCGGGATATCGGGACCAAAGAGGTGTGTTGATCCCCCGTCACAACTAGCACCGTGCGACGGAGGACCTCAACCTCCAGGACTCCGTCAACCCTGGGGGACGGGCCGAGGGGGCGGCTACCCCGATCAAACTGAACTGGTGGGTAGGACAGGGGAAGCTATCCTACCTGCTCGTAGTAGAGAGAGTTCTTGTAGGGCCTGGCGAAGGACTTGGACGTTGAGATGAGATGGGTATTGGAATGGGAGCGTACGGATGGAGGGACGAGTGAGGCACTCCTAGTCCGGCCCCTCGCCGCATCACCGATGGACTGAGATTCCAGGTCCTTAGGGCACTCAATCCCCCCACCACGTAAATGTGGTGCCTCGTCGATGGGAGCACTGTTACAGTGCTCTGACGCAGACAGCATAGCTTGCACCAGTTGCAGTGGAAGCTATGCTGTCAGTCAAGTACTAATTAATGAGACTGGACTTTAATGCATATACACTCAAACGTGACAATGAGTAACACGGAGGATCTATGAGGACTATGAGGACTATGACGGACTCTGACGGCCCCAATCCGGCGTTTGAAAGCCCCCACACTCTACAATTACAATTGTTAACTGCATTGCAGAAGTTTGGTGTGCTTCGCTAATGCTAGCACATCTTAGATCTCGCGTAAGAACAACGTTACATTAGCGAAAATCCCCGAAACAACAAGTGATAATAATGGCTATGTGGCTCATTGACGATTCGAACGTGAGATAGGATTCAAATCTAAAATCCAAAATTTCATTACCCTATTTTATTCCACTGTTCGCACTTGCCTTTCCCAGGTAATAAATACTATCTAAAATACAAATAACATATACAGTTTCACCAAGATTGGGATTGAACGCATAGCTAAATGACTTGCGAGCGCATAGCTTGATGACGGGATAGCTCCGTTACCTGACTTGACCCCCAAAGAAAAACAAACAAACAAAAAACACCAAAGCTCCCGAAGGAGACGACCCAGTGTTCTGAACGCCACTGAGCCGTTCGGAAGCTATCCGCGAAAAATCTTAGGGGGGGGGGATCAACCCTCGACCCTACACTGACGAGGGTAAAAGGAAGTGAACGAAAATGCATCAGGTACACCTTCACAGGGCTGGCATCCCTAATAAGTCTGTCGGACGAAGTACACATAGAACGATGACATCACGCTTGATAAGCGAGAAACAGGATAAGAGTGGTCCATATTACACGTTATTGCCGAGTTTGGATGACTGCTTAGGATTGGTTAGCTGTCTGAAGGTAACTAATGTAGTATCATGTGGTTCCAAATTGCATATTAGCGATATTTCTCCTAAGACAAATGGTAAACCTGAAGGGATGGGGAAGGTTTATGACATACCATGCCAAGCTTGTTGAAACAAACATTTCGGGCAGATATTCAAGGGTCTCGAGTGCAGAAAGAGAGACCCAGGCTGGAAGTTCCAGGCGTGAGGTCACCTGGAGTAATGCCGAGGTGGCGTTCAGGCACCGCCCACCGGTCCGTTTACAAATACACGAACGACAAAAGCGGTAGATATCTGAATACAGTTTGACTAACAGATTTATCAGGTATTACAAGATTTACCTGCGAACCTTGTGATAATAATTTTTTTTTCGGGGAGACAGGAAGTGATCTTGTGATGGGAAGTGATCTTCCTGTCAGTCCAGGAAGGACATTCAGACTAAATAATGTGAACAGGACGTCGCCTGATAAGTTGAGGTAGTGCTAAGCTAGCGTCCAGTAGTATAATAGAAAACACAGGAGAACCAGAACCGTGGACAGAGGGAGAAGGCATCCAATCGAGCAGAATGTTAATCTAATATCCATGCTTCAAATTCAAACATATCGACTTGGCTAATCAGAAAGGAAACTGATGGCGACAATCGCAAAACTCGATGCGTAATCCTAAAGTAGATACTCCTATGCGTGTTTTAGACCCTGTTCTTCGAGGTAGACCAGTGCATAGGAAATCCCCCTATCCCAGCAATTTATATTGCACTTGCTTCATTGTTCAACGTCCGATGCTTCTTGAATCCATTTCCTAGGTATTTCTGGGCGCCTCGTGAAATACAGTGCGAAATACTATATCCAATAAACACAAGATTAACAGTTCAAAAGTGACTAACCACTTCTTACAGGGTTTGCTGCTTCTGCAATGGTTGACAGACCTACCTCATATGATATACATTTGCATATAGTTCTGTGATATTTTGTCAAATGAACACACTGGGAGTCGTATCCACGTCCTGCTACCGGCGGTCCACGAGTCTGACGCTCTGCCGCCGAGCTACACAGGATGTGAAGGAACCGCGGGTCGCGCGAACACCGCTTGATGTCAGTGTGTGCGCACTGACCGTGGCTGAGCGGGTCGGCGGCGGGCTCGGGCGTGTCGCGCGGCGTGCCCAGCGACCGGTAGGCGGCGGCAGTGTCGGAGAGGTCGCTCGGCCGCCGATCCAGGTGGTCGGCCAGCTCGCGTCCGTTCAGCGACGGCACCTCCTGTTCAGGGATCACCTGTGGTCCGTCGTCTGCCGTCTCCAGGTGGCCTGGCGAGGCGCCGCAGGGTCAGGTGGGAACCACATCGTCGTCACCACGTCACCAGCTCAGGGCAGTACTGGCACTGGTACAGAAGAGATCAGTGGAGTACTGGTAATGCGTGCATGTAATGGTGCAGCAATCAGTAGAGGACTGCCGGCGGTGAGAGTCGGAATACATCGGCGCCGAGGAAACAGCAACAGGTAATACCATGAGTACTACCCCACGTAAGTACCAACGGAGAAACCAAAGACCACCAACGGTCTTGGTGGAGGTAAGCGCGAATCCTATCCAGGGCGCAGCAAACATTTTGCTTCATACTGAGCTTCTGCTTAGCCATGACCATTTACAGGGCAACGACATGGTGGACATGAGGTAACGCACAGTAACGACACTTTACGCAAGATATCGATTTCGAAGATCGAAGATCGGAACATTCAGTAACCGTTCTGATCACTGCAGAGTATAAGTTAGGTCTACTCTAATAAAAAAGTCAAACCTAACAACGTGAATAAAAGCGACTGTGTACATATAACCCAACAGGATGCTTTCTCCCTCCACCACATCCACGAAAAAGTGAGTACGCAACCCGTTACCGTTCTGTTTGCCATTGAACCCGATGCTAATTAGTCACTTTACCGATCATCCGAGGCGTACTGGCGGTGCCTCGTATCTCGCATGCCCTAAGAGCCAAATGCAGCCTCAGCTGACAAGAAGTCAACAGCGTCGTGGATTGAGCCGCCATGAGGCCTGACCCGTCCGCGACCTCACCAGACGCGAGGTCCAGAGCAATGTGAGCTGACGGCAAGTCCAGCCAGCACTAGGTCCACCCGGCCACGGCCTCACCTGGCGTGACATCGGCACGGTCGGCGCGCTCCTCCTCGTCGTCCGACTCTGAGCCGAGCGGCGGCGGCTCGGCGGCCGGCGGCGAGGCGACCAGGTCGCGGCCGCGCAGTGCGGCGCCCACCCTCTCCAGCACAGCCTGCACCAGCCGTCCGCCGGCCTCCGACACCGGCTGGCCCATGAACGGCACCATCGCTTCCTCCAGCAGCCGGTTAAGAGAGGCGGGAGGCGGGCCGCGCGACTGGCCGCATGCACGCAGCAGTAGCCGCTCGAGACGCGCCAGCAGCACGGGCGACAATAGGCCCGCGTGGTGGTCGCTGAGGAACACGTTCATCTCATGCAGCACACGCGCCAGCTGCAGCTCGGGGTCGTCGAGCGGCACCGCCGGCTCGAACGTCTTCGGCTTTGCCGTGTTCTTGGCGGCGGCGTTCTTGACGGGTGCCAGGTTCTTGGCGACGGTCGTGTCCTGTGGGTCGGCGGCGGCAGCGTCAGCCGGTTCCGCCCGCAGTTGGCTGTGCGACAGGTTCTTCGTGTGCTTGTTGGTGACCAGATGGTGCGTCGTCTTCGCCTCCTCGCGCTCGGCCGTCAGCAGCGCGTGGTGCACCGGCGCCGACGCGGAAGGTGCGCCACGGTTGCGTTGCTTGTGGCGCGCGCCGCTCACCTCCTGCACAACCACCGACTGGACGGCCAGCAGCACCTGGCGACGTTGGCGCTCGCTGCGCACCAGCTGCAGGTCGTGCAGCAGCTCGATCAGGAACTCCGGCTGCTCCTGGTTCTGCGCGATCAGTGTGTTGACACAGCTGTAGATGGCGTCTACCTGCGGGTTATTCTGAGGGGTGGCGGCGCGATGCACGCGCGGTCGTACGGGCTCAACGCCGGCAACGCCGGGCCGGGTGTTACTCAGGGAGCGCTCGAGTTGTTGGTTCTCCTTGTTGACCTTCTGCTTCTTGGCGCGGGGGCGCGCCATGAAACCCTCCGCGCGCACGTCATCCACGCTCTCGCTGTCGCCGCGGGGTCGCTCTTCCGGCTCACTGCCACCCGACAGCAGGTTCTGACGCGAGTAGCTGCGAAAGTTGTCCCAGTAGTTGTTGGCGCGCGAGCCAGGTGCCACCTGATTGTTGAGCATGGACGCGCCGGCCGCAGGCGGTGTGAAGCCGTCAGCCAGGGCCAAGCCAGCCGGCTCGTCCACGCGCAGCAACGCCGGAGACAGGAACGGCGGCGGTGGTGGCGGCGGCGGCGGGGGCGGTGCGTGCGGAGCGGACGTGGCAGGCTGAGGGGCGGAGAGCGGCGGATGCTGGACAGCCGCCACGGCAGCCGCTGTGGTCTGCATCTGACGCTGCACATCACGGATCTGTTGCTGTTGGTTCTGCAGCAGATGAAAACACTGGCTGAGCGCCGACAGCGTCTGCTGGTGCTGCATGTCGGCCTGCTGCGGTGCCGGCGGCGGCAGCGGCGGTGGAGGCGGATACGACCAGCCCGCCATCTGGTAGCCGGGCGGCGGCTGAGGGTAAACGGGCGGCCAGCCCGGCTGCGGAGTCCACGGCTGCCGAGTCAGCGCCTGCACCATGGCCGTCACCTGCTGCAGCTGGGAGCGTACGTCGCCATCCGCGGTTGTCGCCGGCGACGTCATGGGCGTCGCAGAAGCGGCGCGAGCTGGCCTCTGGTGATCCGGCGGCGCCAGGTCGAGCGAGCCGGCACGGCGGCTGGCCAGCAGCGGCGGCGGCAGCGATAGCGGCGGATCTCGACCAGCCGACCGTGACTCGGCCGGCAGCGAGCGCGGTCCGGCGCGGCAGTCGTCGCAGTGGCGGTGCGGCTCGTCCTCGGTTGCGTCCAGTGCCGACGCGACATCGCCGAGCAGCGCGCGCAGCTCGGCCGGCGCCGCGTCAGCCGCCGCGTCGCCCGTCGTGCGTGATTCCTGCACGGCCGACATCAGCTGGCGCAGCTGGTTCAGTCGCTGGCGCGTGGCGTCCAGCTCAGCCGCCTTGTCGCGCAGCGCTGCCTCGGCGCCGGCCAGCGGTGCTGCTCTGGAAGGTTCGCCGCGTAACGCGCGCAGTAGCCGGTCCATGTGCGCGGCCTGTGCCGGCGCCGGTGTCAGCTCGGGGGGAGCGCGAGGCGCGCCCCACTCCTGCAGAGCCGAGTCGGCCGGCGCGCGCGTCGCGCCCCAGTCTGGCGGCAGCACCGCCCCGTCGCCGGCGTCGCGCTTACGCACCGAGACGGGGCCGGGGCGGCCGCGTACCACGGCCACCTTCTGCTCGTGGTCGGGCCACTCGTGCGGCCGGCTGGCGTCGTCACCGGCCGGCTCGGCCGGATCGGCCGCCGCCTCGTCCGTCTGCAGCTGGCGGCCGCGCTCGGCCAGCTGACGCGCGCGCGTCTCAGACTCAGTCACCTTGGCCAGCAGCTCCTGCAGGTGCGCGGCGTTCTGCTCGAGGCCACGCCGCGTGCCGGCGAGGTTGCTGTACTTGGCTGCCAGACTCTGGTCACCTGACTCTACGATGCCGCGCATCACCTGCACACGGAGAAAAAGAATTTCATGTGGCGTTCGCTTTTCCCAATCGAAATGCTACGTTAAGCTGCTACATTATAAGACGTTTACAAATGACGATGACTTTTCCGTTCAGTGGTGAGTACCAACAATATCAACAAAGTTCGTCTGGAAATGAGTGTTGTGATCTGACTATATATACCCCTCTCCACGTAATTCAGGAATTTGCGGTTGCATTCTGTAAAACTATCTGAGAATGCTGGAGGACAATGCGAACGAGCCTTCCTCCATATCTCCCAATGAATTTTCCCGACAATTCCAGCATCATATTAATCTTGAACGGGGTCGGTGCTAGTGATGTCACGATCAGCAATGATTACATCATCGTAGTAAAACTATATGAAGTGAAGTAAGAAAGGTTGGATATAGGCAGCTCAGAAGGGTCGTAAAAAGTCATCGATTTAGTGAAATCTCCAGAGTATGTTCTAGCGTGTTTTGCACGTTCACTACGCTATCGGTGGAACAGTCCCAGCAACTGAACTGGCATCATTGGCGGATAAGAAACGAGTTGAATCAAACGACCCTGGCACACATCTACACATACATACTGGTACACACACTGCACGTGTGTTAACCAGTAGCTTTGGTACAGATCGGCTGAGAACGACAGGCGACTTATAACCATGTCTACCTTAGAACAGTGATATATATATATATATATATATATATATATATATATATATATATATATATATATATATATATATATATATATATATATACACATACATATATTGGTTAATCTGTCGACTATTTATACTCCACAGTCACAAGTCACGAGCCTATAAGGTGGGGAGGCACCTCATACCCCATGTTTTTTTTTGTTTTTTTTTGGAACATGATTCGTGCGACAAAAATCCAAAAATGGCTCACTGATGCAAAATGTCATGAAGCATCGAATGGTGGAACTTTTATCGCCGTATCTCTTCGGACTCGAAAGTTACAGGGCGATCACTGTGAAATCGAAAAATCCCCAAAATTAAATCGAACACTTACTTTTTCAAAATTTCTCCATTATTATCAGCGATCCATTTGTACTTTCTGCGAAAAGAAGCGAACGTCTTCTTCAACCAGTCCTTGTCGGCATCAAGTTTGTCAATTGCTCGACTCAAAATTTTCACTTTCTCATCAACAGTTCCCTACCATTCGATGCTTTCTTCACGCAGCAACTCAGGCAGGACGTTGTACTTCAAGTGGTTTTGTGCAAGTTCAACAGGGTTCAGCTCCGGTGAGAGGGCAGGATAGTGATTTTTACATCACCGCCATCGCACAACCATTCCTGACTGACCTCTCACAGACAGAAAAGGCCCGACAGAAAAGGCCCGAGATCCGGAATTCATGCCAATTTAATGGTGAAAAATAACCGACCGGCGAATTTCATTTTTGGGATTATTCGATTTCACAGTGATCGCTCTGTAACTTTCGATTCCGAAGAGATCCGGCGATAAAAGTGGTACCATTCGATTCTTCATGACTTTTTACATATGTGTGCCATTTTTTGGGATTTTTTTGTCCTACGAATCATGTTAATTTTTTTAAACATGGGGTATGAGGTGCCTCCCCACCTTATACGAGAGCAGACAACACTATGACAGCAGTACTAGACACCACACACGACATCCTCCGGCTGCAATTGCCACCACCGCTCCAAGCGGCGGGAGGACCGCAACAGTACCTCGTCCGTCTGCTGGATGAAGCGTCGCAGCTGCGCGAGGCGCGCCTCGATGTCGGCACGGTCGCGCCGAGTGCTGCGCAGCAGCTGACCGATATTGGACACCAGCGACGGACTCTCGTCGCCACCAGACGTGTCGAGGCCGTTCTCCAGACTCATGCCGTCCACGGCCGCTGACAGCCAGTCGTCGGCCATCACAGCTCCTGGCCGGGTGAGATTAACTGAGGTTAGGGCCACACCAGGCAGGCCTGAATGACACGGAGATACTGTTGACGACACAATGACAGTGGGCGAGTGGAAACAGGGGCGGAACTCGAGTGGACGCCAAAGTCTGAGAAAATCTGCAGGATGGTGGCGAAGATCGTCAGCAGCCCGACATCGGCCGATTATCTCGCGAAAGCAAGGTTGGATCTGTGCTTCAGAATTCTGAATGTGGAGAGGAAAACTTTGAAGAAACAGAAAATGAAATGGACAATTTTATTCAAACAATTTGCAAAGTATGATGCTTGTACATTGGATACCGTTAGAAACAAGGCATGAAGACTTCACAACTGCACACCATGAAGCACGAGTTCCGTACGTCTTTGAGAAGGATGTCGACTCAGTGCTTAATAGGTGACATACTTCACCCTAATTCACTAAAAATTGATCACTGCTGTGCGGAAGGTACCGACTGGGATGCGCAGCCGTGGCGCAACACCCCAGATTTTGTGACAGTAACCTGGCCTTTCTACATCGACCGCTTGAGTCCAGTCTGCCGCGAATGGTTCCCGCAAGAACTCAATGACGCTGTGGAGGAATTCCTCGAATAAATGGGTGGCAGCGACGAAGGTTCCGTCACCTTGGCTACGGGTGGCTTAGTGGACCCCAATCTACCTCGCTCGGGTTATTGTTATTGGGGTTTAGGGGCGCATCAACTGCATAGATTGTTCGGGCTGGGGAGCCACAGTCCGCAGTGAGTGCGTAATCATTGGCACACATTCAGGCGGGACCCGGCTACACCTTAGCAGAATGCGCTCCGATGTTGAAGCTGCAAAATAGGACTGCATCCCCTAGACACACCAAGGCCCACTCCCCAGGGGCCTTACTGTCAATGCAGCGCCGCCTCGCGGGTGGTCTACCGACGATTGAGTGGTGACGCAAACCTTGCAAGATGAAGTGCATGTATTGCCCCCGCAAAACCAGGGATGGGGCACGTATCGGAAACAAGTAATTTGTCATTTGTCATTGACAGCATCATTTGCCAATTCTACAACCAGACTTTACCAGCTTTGTACGGGCCGTAGGCTGGGGACCCGCGTCTTAGAGGCTTCCTAATCATTTTGAAATCCATGAATACATTTTTTTTCCAGAAACCATTACATTTTCTGAGCATGACCATTCATCCCCTCTGTAGATCCACCTCATTATCTCCAATTTCAAAAACTTCCTGGTTCCTGGTCCCACTGAGCGACAAGGGGCGTTAAGTGTCGGCGCGACTGGGACGAGTGGTGGCGGTGAGCTGCTGTAGCTAATCCCCTTGTGGACGCCGACCGCGGAGGCAAGGTTCCAGTTTTCCGTCTTGGGGAGAACAAACGCATTGTCATACTTTGGGCCTGAATATAATGTTCAGTTCTGACGATACCAAGTAGGTATAATGTGTTGACCAAACCCGGTGATGAACTTATAGTGTCACAGTGAGGACTCCGGCATGGTAAATCCGTGAAGATGCTACAAAGGGTAGTACATAACAGCGCGCTAACTATTTGTAAGCAATCTGCGAATATCAAAAATTGTGTTTGACCCTTACCGGTAAAGATCGACAAAGCAGTTTTGACGTTTGTTTTACAGGTGTAAAAACAATAAACAGGTTTGGTGGTAAAGACTGCCAACCACGGTGGCAACACTTGACAAGAGGAATGTGGTGGACTACACTGCATGTGTGCAGGACTTTCTTCCGTGACCCACAAGAACGTCAGCATCACCATTGGTCTTGGTGCATCAGGTAAGTGGCTCCACACAGACCATCTGCAACTGCCCATGTCCTACTGCTCCAATATTTGCCAGATGTTGTGGATGTCTCGGGATTGCCATTTCAAGTGCATTATTTTCAGGACACGAATACTAGATCACTGGATCGTAACAAAAGTAACAATCGTCGACGGGGCTTGCCCATTTTGGTTCCATGCTACATCATGAAAACATGAAGGAGTGAGCTAACAACAGATACCATGCTGATCCATATTGGTCAGTTACTTAGCAGGGAAAACTAGACCCAGAAGTGGCACTGTCAACAACCAGGGACCGCGACACCCGTCCTTGTCCACATGCTCCCTTGGGTGGCGAGAAAGGCGTCTTTTGGCGGATCGGTGCTGAGGGGCACATCACCTGCAAAGGAATGACTGAAATGCACAGGATGGCATCCAAGCTGAAAACAATGAAATATTTATAAAATCCTAAGTTAAGAATTGAACCTGTCTGGAACTAATCGACAACCATACACATAATATATTGTGTTGCAAACCATACTTCAAATTGAGACTTTTCATTTATATGTTTGCCACTCTTGCTGATGGGTTCGGCTTTAGGGTGCATCGACCATGTTGATCATATAGTTGCTGACAGGTTCAGGCAGGAAACCAAGCTGCTCTCCAGGAAAGGCAAAATTTTAGTGGAGACCGGACATCACGCCGCAGGCTATCACAATTCATTCACACCCCTAGTGTGACTTGAATGAGCTGCAGGGACACATGAGCACTGGGATCAAATTAAAAACAAAACTTGTAAAAGTAGTGCAAAAGCTAGGGACGAATATATCATATTATCTTCATGGCCCTGAACTAGGCAATTCTTGTTTGACCAGAGTATTCAAATGAGCTCATCAACTGACTAGAACGGGTTGCATATCATCACTGAATGCTCACACCTAACATGTACAGATGTCAGAGTTATCATAGTGACTTTATAGCACATCACTGAAAATATTTGGCATTAACTTAGCTGAAGGACATCAATGGCAAATGGCTCATTGTCTGTCTAGAAAATTACCAATTGGAAATGCAATAATATATACATGCCAAAAGCTATCAATGAAGTGAAGAATGCATGCAGGCATTCAGGTACTGCACACTTATAGTGCCAGGGTGACCACAACCCCATCAGCACAATAGCATGCAGATCTTCATGTACTGCATACTTGTATAATGCTAAGGTGATCACAACCCAAACAGCACAATAGCATGCATGAAAGATACATGAGTGGGGAACTCGCCACTGCGATGTGATCGCCGAGCGATCTGTGTATGCACAACCCTCAGACAAGATATTGGTAATTAAGCGGCATTGCCGTAAATGATGTGTTTCAGGGGAGATCATGTGGGAGTACAATTTATTTAATAATGGATAATGTTGGTGATAATTGAGTGGTATTTCGAAAATATGTGAAGAAGAGCACCGTTTTGAGCTGCAAAAACATAGCTTGAACCTGTGCTATTTCTGTAAACCATCTCTGCATGCAACAGTCTTGAAAGAAAGCCACACATTATCAGTTTCCCAACTGCAACACTTATGCATATGCCAGAGGCACATCAGGCTCCTTCAGTGGATAACTATCTCGGTGGCACAAGAGAAGACTGGGTGCATTGGTGGTACCAGGGAGGGATCCTCAAGATAAGCAGATTTTGAGCAAAACTGTCCTGCATTCACCACTTTTCAGGAAAATTAGAAATGTGCTAAGAGGAGAACATTTTTTCGAGCCGAAGCTGAGACCATGGCCATTCAAATCTGATGCTTTCTTTTGTACCATTGACATATTTTTGTACTCCGCAAAGTCGACCCAAACCAGCTGGCTGGATACACCAGTGCTGACTTTCCGCGAGCAAATGCAATTGAAGGTGCAACTATCTCACATATTTTTGCTCTCCAGCAGTTGGCAGCAAACTTTAGAAGGCCCCACTCAGGAGATCTGTTTCCAAAGGGTGTAAAAGTTGGGCCTTGCATTGAACAACAATGATCCTTTCCTCCAATCATGAAAACACCCATCACTGTATGCATGGAAATTGGTAGAGCCCCATCGGCGACCCCTTTCGGAGAGCTCCCCATAGTGACCAATGTCAACATTCCTGGGACACAAAACAATTACTAGAGAACAAGCATGATTTGTATTTGAGCATAGTCACCTCTTGTCAGCCAGGTGGTGGTGGATTTGTGCTTTAAGGTGCATCATCAGGGAGCAGAAAGCTGAAGGGGCAGCATGCAGCAACCCCACCCACCTTACATGTTTCCACCTTTGAGGGGAATAAGATAGAAATATTAAAGTTCTGACTGAACTGAAACATTGAGTCAGAACTTTAATCTCTGGGTGGATATATATTTCATTTTAGGACAAATGTACGTAAGGACAAATGTACATAAGCAAATGTACGTAAGCACAAATGTACCTGACAATTGTACGCAAGTGCAGATGTATATATGGCTAATGTACGTAAGCAAAAATGTACATATGGCAAATGTACATATGCGCAAATGTACGTATGCGCTAAAGTACGTAAGCGCAAATGTACATAAGCGCAAAAGTACGTAAACGCAAATGTACGTATGCGCAAATGTACGTATGCGCAAATGTATGTATGCGCAAATGTATGTATGCGCAAATGTATGTATGCGCAAATGTACGCAGGCGCAAAAGTACGTAAACGCAGATGTACGTATGCGCAAAGGTACGTAAACGCAAATGTACGTAAGAACAAATGTATGCGAGGGCAAAAGTACGTGAGCGCAAATGTAGGTCAGCGCAACAGTACCTAAACGTAAAAGAATACAAGAGAAAATGTACGCATAAGCGAATGTACGTACATTTAGCATTACATGCCTTTGCGTTTAAGCGGATTTGGTTAGCTGAATATGCCATAGTACATTTGTTCTTAGGTACATCTGCGCATACGTACATTTGCGCTTACGTACATTTGCGCATACGTACTTTTGCGCATACATACATTTGCTCTTACGTACATTTTCACATACGTACTTGTGGGCATACGTACATTAGTGCTTACGTACATTTGTGCCTGCATTACTTTTGAGCATACATACTGTGTGCATATGTACATTTGCCCTTATGTACATGTGTGCATGCATACTTTTGCATTTACATACATTTGTCCAGCTAACTATATATATATACATATATATATATATATATATATATATATATATATATATATATATATATATATATATATATATATATATACCATTGACCCCTAGTAACTATAAAATTAAACTGGTACCTTTTTAGCACATACTAAAAGGTACCAGTTTAATTTTATAGTTACTAGGGGTCAATAAGGTATATATATATATATATATATATATATGTGTGTGTGTGGTACCTTTTAGTATGTGCTAAAAGGTACCAGTTTAAATTTATAGTTACTAGGGGTCAATGGTTTCCAGCTATGTCTTATTCAATCCAAGCTGTCTTATTCAATTCCAGCTATGCAGCTATGTCTTATTCAATCATACATATATATATATATTAGGGTGACAGCTATTTGGACCCAATATTTTTTTTCTTCGATAAACGAAAAAGGCAGTTGATTTTCTGGTTCGTATTAGCCTAAAAACACCACATAAACAGCTTCATCTCGATCAAATAATTTTAAGGCGTGCCTCATCGCACTTGAATGTCAGACACCCCAGACATTTTTTTAGGACCACCCATCCCTATTACTCCGGGTATGTGTTGGCTAAAATAGACCCAGAACGTGTTCGTGCTGGTCGGGTGTGCCCTGAATAATCGTATTGCAACCTTATTAATTATAATTCTAGTTTAATATTTAACTATAATTATAGTTTGTTCCAATTTCCCAATATTAATGCCCTTTTTGGTCCTTTCGCAAATATGGCCGCTCCGGCAACGCGGAAGAAAACGTATATACCGGTCATCGGCCTCGCCAACGAGAGATTGATGAGTGGAGGTTAACCAAAGGGCCCTCGAGCTCATCCAGATCGATGATGACATAGTGTTCCTCATTGCGCAAGGCGAGGAAGGACGCCGAGGAAAAATGATGGGCGCCGATCGGCAGCTCGCCGAGTTCGAGCAGCGGCAGTTGAATCGCGCCTCCCAGGTCAGCGATCGCAAGACTCGGAAAGCGCAGCGCATGGCCGAGATCGACACTGTTGAGCTCGAGTCTAGCTCTAGTCCCTGTCGCAACTCTACAACGTCCAGCGCTGAGGACGAGCCTCGACCATCGACTTCCATCGCCTGCCCACCGCCGCCGCGGCAGGGGATTTAATCTCGCCGACTGTCGCCGCTGCCCTAGACCGCACTCGCGTGACGGACCATCAGGCAGTGTACGTCTTGTCGGCGGTGGCCGACACCCTCGGGCACGACGTATCCGAGCTCACCATGAATCGGGAGTCCATTCGCCAATCCCGGCGGAACCACCGGAAGCAGGCCGTGCTGGACATCAAGGCGTCGTTTGCGCCGGACGTACCCCTGGTTGTTCACTGGGACGGAAAACTGGTTCCCAACTCTACGACCGGCAGCAGGGGCAAAGTCGACCGTCTTCCGATTTTGGTCGCTGGGACCAGTGTCACCAAGCTGCTCTCCGTGCCCAAGCTCGAGATCGGCAGTGGACGGGCTATGGCAAACGCTGTCGTGGAGGCCCTGCACGATGGGGGCGCTGCAGACCCGGTCGTGGGTATGTGTTTCGACACTACGGCCTCGAACACAGGCCCGCAGTCAGGGGCGTGTGTGCACATTGAGCAGCAGCTCGGTCGTGACCTGCTCAATGTCGCCTGCAGGCACCACATGCTCGAACTCATCGCCGCGAAGGTCTACGGGATTTGTCTCAACACCCCATCGTCCGGGCCTCAAAACCCGCTCTTCAAACGCTTCCAGGACAAGTGGGATTTCATCGATCAGGACCAATACGAGACCATGCCCGATGACCACCTCACGGAGGCCATCCAGGATTCCCGGGACGACCCCATCGCGGGTTTCAAGCTCCATCTGTCGCAGTTCCAGCCACGGGATGACTATCGCGAGCTCCTGGAGCTCTCCGTGATCGTGCTCGGCGGGATGCCGGCCAGAGGCATTCTATTCCGGCGGCCTGGGGCTCACCACCACGCGCGTTGGATGGCCAAGCTGATCTACGCTGTGAAGATCTACCTCTTCCGAGGACAGGCAAACCTGACTGCCCGGGAGAGCGCCGGCATCCTTCGGTACGTCAAGTTCACCGTCTCGGTATACGTCCCTGCGTGGTACGCCGTGCCGAGCCCCACATCGGCCCCTGCGAACGACCTCGCCCTCCTGAAGGATTTGGTCGGGTACGAGGACAAGTCCCTCGCCACTTGTGGTATTTGAGTGAGAGCCTCGTCCCGCTGGCGTTCTTCGACGAGAACTTACCACTGGGAAGAAAGCGGGCCATGATCGAGGCTCTCAGCTCCAATGAGGGCTCGGAGGATCTCACCAAGCGGGCCGTCGTTGATCTCAAGGCCGACTTGTCGCAGAAGACCCTCGCGGACTTCGTGACTAAGTCGTCGCGAATGCTCTTCGTCACCCTGGGGATCGACGACGGCTTCCTGGAGACCGACCCGGCGGAGTGGCATGACGAACGACTCCGGGTACTGAACGACTTCGCCGAGCGTGGCGTCGCCCTAATGGAAGACTACAATTTGACCCTCACCAAGGACGAGGACCAGACGCAGTACATCATACAGGTGGTGGAGGCGCACCGGGGAAGATTACCCGACGCCAACAAGAGCACCGTCACCCAGACTGACTGAGGCCAGGTGACCAGGATCAAGACCAGGACCAGGCCAGGATTAGTTTCGAAACTCATCGCAACGTTGGGTCAAGGAAGACCCATAAGACCCGCCTAATAGTGTATACATTCAAGTGCGATGAGGCATGGCTAAGCATAATTGGATCAGGATGAAACTTTTTACGTGGTGTTTTTAGGCTAATACAAACCAGAAAATCAACTGCCTTTTTCATTTTTTGAAAGTCGAAAAATAAGTGTCACCCTAATATATATATGTATATATATGATTGAATAAGACATAGCTGGAATTGAATAAGACAGCTTGGATTGAATAAGAGATAGCTGGAAACCACTGACCCCTAGTAACTATAAAATTAAACTGGTACCTTTTAGCACATACTCCTGAATTGTATGGAATCAGCCAAGGTAGAATGTCTCAGATAAATGGTATCCAAAAGTGTATTCCTGTGTTCCTCAATTTTATGAACTCAAAGCATGCTGCCAAACCCCTACTATGACAACATGATATGGCTAAAAAGTATATTTAATTCTGCTTACTACACACTACAATCTGTTAAGTCTCAGGCAGTGTTAAATATTCGTGAGCTAGGGTGGAATATACCACTTATTGAACACCCAATTGACATCCCTCTCCAAGAAATATCAACATCCTGCTCATTGATGCACACTTTCATGAAGTTTTCATGCCTCCTTCCTTGCAATTTTTTTTGCTTATATGCATCATATCCATGCTCTTCATAAGGAATGGTAATAGACGAATATTTCGCAATGCAATTTCAGGTAAAGAGATTATCTATAATATGATATGGCATACAATGCCAGTCTATATCATATTATTGTTATCTGTATCCATAATGTAACTCTTCCCAAATTACGAATATCAAAGCAAACAATAAAGGTGTAGTCATAAGTACCCACACCATTGGCTCAAATATGAGACTGGGAGACATCAAAAGCATTTTAAATCACACTAATTGCATGGTAAATTGTGACATCCTATTGTGCTCGTTTTGACATCTCACACCTAATGGAAAACAACTATTTTCACCCTGCTCAGGCATTACAAAATGATGAGTTCTTCATGAACAAAATTACGGACACCAGCAAAATATCACCATCCCTTTCAGATCTCACCACATATTATTATTTGCCATTGGGATTCAGGAAGACTGGTGTGGAGCAGAGCAAGGTTGAGGAGGCATTTATATAATATAGATGCACTCCTGCTAATGCAAATGACAAGCACTGAGCCCAGCTACAGATCTGTGTGTATTGGAATGCATACCTACCAGATGGCAAATTACCAGTAGGCACTTAGGTAGGCATCTGGGCACTTTCCAACCTATGTACCTAGCTATATACATGACAGGTGGGTAAGGGGAGAGGGGGTATCTGAATGCTTTCAATTTCTTGAACACCTACCTTTGGACATCTCCAGTGTTGTGTTCAGCACATAAATAACAAGATGGTGGTACTCATAAACAATGGACATTTCTCCATGGATCATGCATGCATGGATTGGAAACCAACAACTGTTTGCACATCAGCCCACCTATGGCAGGTAAGTAAAAAGACGGAATCGCGGCCGGGTTTAGGCCGTGCGCCTATGGGAATTCTGGGTATGCATTTTGTATTGATTTTTTTTCCAATTGATGCAGCCATCCCAGAAGGATTGCATCACCCTTTCATGATACATAATTGATCAAGGAACCTTAACATTCTTTCCTTATTGATTTATTATACTCCGTTCAGAAGTTGTCCTGATGCGAAGTGGAGACATCTTTGAGAGGGATACCACCTTGTCTAAAGCATTGACACACTGATGTTGGTATCTTGAAGATCTTTAACTTCAATTATTATCTCTTATCTCTCAATCTTTATCTTGAAATGATTGTATGGGGCAATGATTATATGAAATGATTATATGGGGCTTCATGCACTTGAAAGTACATGAAGGCAATGGACAGACCATAATGAATCAGGGCCACATTCCACATTTCCACACCACAACTCCAATGTTAGAAGTTTAAATAATTGCAGGGGTTGGTCAAGCAAACATTGAGGTGGAAGTCCCATCAAAGGTATGTTGCAAGGGTTGATCTAATGGGGGGAGAAAGTTGAGCCCCTTATGACCCAAAGGATGCCTCCCTTGGAGGCTCTAGTGTACCCCCTCCCTCAAAATACTCAGTGGAACGCACTCCTCGGCCTGGGAACAGCAGTCCCCTGAGAGTCTGAATGCACGCAGCAAATTTTACAGCAAGTCACTCCTCAGACAAAAACAAATGCTACCCCTCTGGTACATTGGAGTGCACCCTGTCCAAATGTTCTGGACCAAGAGCTGCCCCTCTGGAGAAATGACTCCTTGGCAAAATCATGAATTTGTCAGTGGTATGGTGTAGGGGGAGGGGTTTGTACCCTCCATGGATCTGCTCAATCCACTGCAGATTGGTGAGTATGCTGGAGTGTACACTCCATTCAGTTGTGTAAACCACTCCACCTGAAAATATCAGCCACATATCTAGAGAGCAAGGAGGGTGGGGGCAAAAACAGAACTGCCTATTTAAGGCCTTATCTTTAATGGTGAAACTTCCCCCTCAATGCTTGCTTCCCCCACCTGCAACAATTTCAACTTGTAGCATGGGGGCATATGTAATGTGACCCCTCTATTCATTTTGGTCTGCCTATTGCCTTCATGCACTTTGCCCTCTTCGATCCTTTTAAGAAGTCAACAGGTGTGCCACTGCCGACCCTTTGAGCAAAATGAGCTCCCTCACACAGATGCCTTCACTTCGCATCACGATAACTTCAGAATGGAGCATAATAAATAAATAAGGAAAGAATGGTAAGGTACCTGGATCAATTGTGTATCATGGAAGGCAGATGCAATCCTCCTGGGGTGGCTGAATCAATTGGGAAAAATGCCAATATGAAATGCATATGCAGAACTCCCATAGACTTGCCTAAAACCCACCATGATTTTGTCTTTTTACTTACCCTCCACTAGGTGGCAGGTTGGTGTTGCTGATATGTGCAGATGAAAGGTGCTGATGCGGAGTTTCCGATCCAGGCATACATCATCCATGCTTTCTCTACCAAAATATGAAGGTCTGACCACATAGTTGTATAGCATCTGTGTACAAAGCTAGCAGTCCATGGGCACCATTTTTAGGCTTCCAAGAGCAGTCAGCTTAAGTAAACCATAAGGAAACCTCTGTATTGTTTAGAAGCTACTAAAAACTTGTACCACAACCGCTACAGTGAAGTAATCCTGTAGAACCAGATTTTCATGTTGAGAATATGGGACATGACTATGAAATAATTGTTTGTTTTAAAGTTGCTCTTTGTAAGTGGTTAGATGATTTTCATCACAAGGAACTGTTTGAATATGGATAGCCTGTTCATTTGTTCAGTAAATAGGTACAGTACAACTACTGGTTTAGCCATACAGAAACAGCAGTAGAGATGTTTGCTGTATGACGTCTTAAGCGTTTAGAAACTCAGAAACTCCCCCTCTTCCCTATTTAACCATGCAGGTACCTACCTGGGCATCAGGTACATATGTCAAGGTACGGGTACCTACCTAGCGTTGGTACTTGTTTTTGGAGATTTCAAATGGATATTCCACTGTTGTCTAGAGGAATTCCCGACCTTGTAGGCTGATACCTATGGTTCATTTTCAACATGCGACAGTGAACAGGCAGTCATTCTGAATAAATCGTATTTCGCCAGCATGAACAGCCTAAGGACGACTGCCAACGACAATTTAAGGGATTTGCGCCCTTGCGGAATGTGTGAACCCAGAACGGCACGCAGGCTCACCATAAAAAGAACAAACCTCAAGGCATGCGCAAGGAGATATAGATGTTACCGAGTTTTAAGTTGGTAACTCTTACACATGAAGGTCTGTAGGTGATTGAGCTTTATTCTTGTTCGGATGTAAATAAGACGTGTCCAGAATCCAGAATTGACTTTAGGTAGCTGGAAAATTAAACTTGTTTAGCATAAATTTATGAAGGGTACGTAGCGAAGCCTAAATATAATGTTTATACCGGAGATATGATGACTATTCATGTACTCCCATGTCAGTTCACATATCTAAATACTGGGGACAGTCGGTCACGACCCACTTGATGAATTCATGAAAGCTTAAAATGTATGTTACGATAATGCATGGCAAGAACCAACTTCAAGAAGTGGTTTGCCATCCCCACTTTTCGAGACATTTCTACTCCTCTCTATTTGTTTATCAATTTCATCATCCACCATCGTGCTGCCGAATCCATGACATGACCTGATGGAGCTAAAAAACACTTTTATTTCTGCATACTCCATACTGCATTGCGTACTACCATCCGCTAAGCCTCAGGAACCACACCACTGTGCAATATTTTTTTTGCTGACGAGATGACGTCAGTAATTATCAACAGCGCTTCCATATACCATCACACCGTGTTACTTGCCATTAGGATTTAACTCCACGAATCCGCTCGTTTGTGGTTATAGTGGATTTTGATTCATGTGCTTGTGGGATAGCGGAGAAGGCGATAAATTAAATATTCGTGACCTTTGTCTGAATACTGACGAGTTGCTCGCAATTCGGTATTCACATTTGGCCATAGCAGTGTAACTTGAACTGTGTGGCACTACGCTTAGGACTGCCAACCTACCTATCCCCGCCTGGTTCACAAAGGTACGGGACCTGGGACATTTGGAGTGGTATATACGGAACAATCGAAAGGAAATATTTGGTCATTTTAACACACATTTTGCCAATGTCCGATACAAAGAAGATAGTATACTCAGTTATTCAGTTTTTGAACAAACAGCTTCAAGATGGTGGATTATCCCAAGACAGTCAGGTAAGTCCAATTTGTGTGATTCATCTTCAGGGATAAAGACCAGGGGTGAATGGGTACCAAGGAGGCACTGAAGACATGTGGCACCCATGGGAAGGTGGTGCCCCTCTGGATAAGACCTTCCAGGAAAGCTAAAAGGTGGTTTTCCAGAGGCTTTTTGCTCTTGAGGTCACATGAGTCAGTTTTACAGTGGGAATTTGCTCTCTGTCTACTAGCTTTTGAGCCTTCCAAGTCATTCCCTTTGAACTAAGCATTATAGACATGAACTAAAAAGTACATTGAAGAGCTTTTAACCCTTCCCGTCTCAGGGTCTTCAAACCCCCCCCCCCCTCAGGTTTTTCATGGATAGCGGACGAATGGCGAGCGGCAGCACTAAAAAATTTGGCATACCTTTTCGCACATCAATTTGACATGCTGATTCAAAATGTTTAGGTCATGTCATCTAGGGTCAACAAGTTAGTCAAGGTCAAGTGAGGTCACCTCCCTAAAAGTTTAACCAGTCATGCTTTAACAGATACAGATATTTTAATGAAACTTTCAGAGTTTGCTTATCCTTACAGATGCAACAAAACATGAGTTGAATTTGGCATTTTTTCCATTTTTGACTACATATACATTTTGCATATTTGTCAAATTGCTGTTCAAATACAGGTTTCTAGCTAAAGTAAGCATTTTTTAATAGGGCAAGTTGACTTCCAATGTTTCTCGGTCTGCTCTACCCATTGGAAAAGGAAAATTAAAGAAAACTTGAAAACTCAATTTTGAAATTTTGAGAAAATTTGTTTTTTTTTTTTTTGGGGGGGGAAATATATAGCCCTGGTCGATTTTGCTGTTCTTTTCTCATTCCAAATTAATTTTTTTTTCATATATCCCCCAAAATGAACTCCCCAGCCAAAAACATAATGTAAGTTGTGAAAAGTCTTGAAATCTCGCCCCCCACCCCCTGGTGACATCACTTATGGGGGAAATTGTTTTGGAGGGTGGACCCAGGCCCTACTCGTCGAGTGCTTTCCGTTGACACCTCTCATTTTTGTGAGATGCTTAGTTTGGATTTTAGAGGGGGTCTTCAACCACCCCCAGAGATGGGGTGGGAGGATTTGACTGGAAAGATGGCACAGGTTAATATTAAGAATTGGTTTCAATCAACTTTTCAGCTTTTTCATTGGAAAAAATTGTTCTTTATGGTGAGAATAAAACGATTTTAGATGGATTACTTTGGCATAATTTTCCTGAAGCCATTTTATATTTTGAAGCCTATGTCCAAATAGATAGAATATCTATTATAGAATAGACAAGCAACAAGTCACAGTCAGTGAGTGCCCTACTCATGGGGTGTGCTGTTAATATTTATTAGTTGTGCAGTGTGAGTATGTCAGGATCATCAGGTATGGATTGATGAACTTGGTTGACATTGATTAAGTGTACCTTTGTTGTTATTTTGTTTGCTGTTGCTCAGGAAGTTGGCTTATAACTGCATCCTTTGCTAATTTAACCATAGTGCCAATTTGTCCTATGGCAGTCATTCATTGGCTGCCATATACAGTAGAGCTTAGTGTCGAGAATAAAACATATAAATGTAAATCACAAAACATATTGCAATTTACTGATGTTCATAAGTTTGATTGTACTTATTTCAGCATCATGAACAGTAAAACCTATTTTGTTATTAAGACTGATGTGATGATTACATTTGGTGGTCACTTTTAATATATACTGATTAATATGCAAGGTCTTCTCATATCTTGTTCCTGAGACCTGGGACCTGCAAGGAAATTTCTGCTGTAAAACCAACTATGGACTCAGGAACAAGATATAGCAAGGAGACCTGACATAATGTTGCACATAGTTTAGAAATGACCACTGATTCAAATTCCCACAAAAATTTAAGTCATGAAGTAATTCTTACTCCTAACACTGCTAAAATAAGTAGAAAGCTTACTAAACTAAACTTGCACACATAAGCTACACTCTGATTCTTGTCAAGACTGCACTCAGCTCTATGGCATCTGGAAACTGGCATATGACTGCCAGATGACAAATTGGAGGTATGGTTAAATTATGAAAGACTACAGTAATAAGTCTACTTTCTAAGCAACAATGGTTAAAATGGCAACAAAAGTACATTTCAATCAATATGAACCAAGTTTTTACATCCATACCTGGTACTCCTGACATGCTTACACCCCACATATGATGAATATTGACAGCACAACTCAAGAGTGGGATGCTCATGTAATGACTGATTTGCATAGGGTATGGTTTCCAGAATATGAAATGGTTTATTAAAATTATGCTAAGGACACTAACACATTTCAATATTGCATACTTGTCCCCCACAGTAGACATGCATTAGTGTTGGAAAGAATGTCCAATTTTGCCAGTTCAGTCTTAACACACTCAGGCCCATATTGTCAAATGGGAAAACAAATTTGATGTGATATGCAAATTTGGTAATGGATTGACTGGGGTGTGAGCATTTACCTTTCTGGTATGCTTATGATATGGTATTTCTGGCATGCTTTTCTGCTATGCTCTAGATATGCTTGAACCAGATGGCCCCTTTGGCCCTCAGTGGCCTTCATTGAGTCTTAGACATAAAGACATAAAGACATAAAATATTAGTGCAACTATGAGCCACAAGGGCCCTTATTGGTTGCACTCTGTACATTGAACCAGTTGCCCACCAAATCTGTCAATCAGCCCTCCCTGTAATACTGAAAAGCAAACCCTCTATTCTTATAATGATTGTCTATCCTGTTTTTAATGATGCTCAATGTGCTGCTACTGACAATGTTTTCTGGCAACTGGTTCCAGTGTTCCACTACCCTGTTGGTGAAGAAAGTCTGCCTTAACCTTGTTCTGCTGTGGTTAACTTTAATTTTGAATTTATGACCTCTAATTGCATCATTTCTGTTCAATTAAAACATTTCCTCAAGATATCCCCTCTCCAGACCATGGACAAGTTTAAAGACCTTGATGAGATCTCCTCTCAGCCTTCTATATCTAAGTGAAAACGTATTCAATTTCTTCAATCTTTCCTCATATTCCAGGTTGCTTATGCCATTGACCATTTTTGTAGCCCTCTTTTGTACTCTCTCTCTCTAAAAGCCAACAATCTTTTTCATAGCTAGAAGACCAAGCTTGGATGCAGTATTCCAAATGTGCCCTGACATATGCACAGTAAAGCTTCCTGATGACTTCCTCACTTCTGTATGATACATTCCTATTTATTGCCCCAAACATTCTCAGTGCCTTGTTCCCTGCTTCCTTGGTCTGTTCTGATGCCCCAAATTTTGTGTTTAGAATAACACCTAAATCCTTCTCCTGTTGAGTCACTGATAGCACTTAGCCACCCATCAAGCATGGAGCCTTCGTATGCTGCTTACCCACATGCATGATTTTACATTTATCAAAATTTCATTTCATTTGCCATTCTTTGGACCACTTCACAAGTTCGTCTAAGTCTTTTTGCAGCGAGATATGCTCATCTTGACCTGTTATTGCCATAAAGACCTTCAAATCATCTGCAAATTTCAGAACTTTACTGCTTAGGCCCCTTTCAATGTTATTTACAAATATAATGAACAGTAGTGGCCCCAGTACTGACCCCTGTACTGACCCCTGGGGGACTCCACTAAGAACATTTTGCAATGATGACTTTGTACCATTTAGCATCACTCTTTGCTGTTTACCTGAAAGCCACAACTTTATCTATTTTAAGATGCTACCTTCAATACCATGGGACTGAAGCTGTATCATTAACCGTTTATGGGGTACCTTGTCAAAGGCCTTACTAAAGTCAAGATATGCTACATCAACCTGATTTCCTGATCAAATCGTTCTGTGGCGAAGTTAAAAAAGTCCGAGAGATTTGTGAGATGCGATTGTCCTTTTCTAAACCCATGTTGAGTATCTTGAATCAATCTGCTACCTTCCAAATAACTAACTATTCTATCCTTCATAATTGATTCGGGTACCTTGCAGACTAGGGATGTGAGATTTACTGGCCTATAGTTTTCAACTTTCCCTCTTTCTCCTTTCTTGAAAATAGGAACTACATTTGCCCTTTTCCACTCCGTTGGAATTTCATTTTGTGAAACTGATCTACAAAATATTATACTACGTGGAAATGCCAGTTCCTAGTCTTAACACTTCATGGACTTTATAAAATAAACTGATCAGTTGATAGCATCATCACAATCATCATTGTACTTGTGTTGCCCTAATTATAGGTAATGAAGGTAGGAAATGCTATGATGTGGGAGAGAACATTTATTATTACACTATATATTCAATAAGTTCAAAACGCAGATAGAACCTTAGGAAGCTAGGAACTTAGGGAACTTAGGAACATCCCTACAAGTCATATTTTGCTGCAATGTGAAGGAAGCAATCAAATTATGTGAAACTTACCAGACAAATCCAGCACATGATGCTTAATAATAAGAAAATATAGTAGCTGTGCATGTTCCTTCAGGATACATGCTATTTTTTTCTTCAAAAGTACCTGATGTTTGCCACAAATATTTATGTACTTTTCACTGACATGCATGTTTCCATAGATGATTTTGACTCAAGTGAATAGTTGTTCCTCATGATGGTTTTAAAAACCAGAATCCCAGTCTTATTATGTTTTGTTTTTTATCTACCCTGGTAAGCATGACAGTAACTATAGACAAGATAGTTTTGCATAAAATGAATGTTTCCATGAATGTCTTAACACAATAATTATCTTTGATGGACTGTTTGCAAGTTTTCCTAATATAGGTGTGGCATAGCAAACAGAAATAGTGCATTGATTCACGTAACAAACAAAAATATTCTGCACTGTTTCTGGAAAAACTATCCATAAACATTCTCTACATTGATCATCCATTAGTAAATTCTGTCATATACGATCATGTTTAGTGATGACCACATTCCCTTCCACTTTCCTCGCCAAACTGTCTTGGTGCCTACCTAGTAGAGGAGGAGCATGCACAAATCATGAGTAATGACAAGATTTAAGGCCATCTGGTCGAACCAAGGCTGGTTTTAGAATTGACACTAGTTCAAAAGATCAACACGAATTTCATGGGTGGGGAAAATCCAGGAAATCTGTTTTGAATGGTGCGGTAGGGCGAAGCAAAATATTTATCATACATTTTAGGTTCCTCAGGTTTGCAGTAGGGCGAAGCAAAATATTTATCATACATTTTAGGTTCCTCAGGTTTAGAAAGCTACTGGATCATCAACATAGAGAAGCATCGTCCCATAACATGCTACTAGTTATTGCATAACTTGTAATTGATGACAAATTTGGGGGACAAGTAGTCTAGGAGTAAGTTGCCCATCTCACAATCGAAAGATTGTGGGTTCGAGCCTCACCTTGCGCTACTCTTCACCCGAGACTAATCAGCATCAGAAATTGGCGATGCTATATTTCTCAAATGTCGACGTGTCGTAAATCGAGTACCACCGAGGACAAATTTTGCACAATGTCAGGCTGTTTAGGCCGTGGGGTCCGTGGCTGAGATGTCTCTCCTAGATGTCCTAGTGAATGTATGCAAATTACCAGGAGGGGATCGAGGAGGAAAGGGGCCATGCTCCCCAATAAAACGGTTTTGCCGACATATAGGATTAATTGATTGCCGATTTTGCTGAAATGGCATTGTCTGGCATCTAAGAATATTACATAAGGTTATCTTCAACAGACCCGGCGAATGTGATCCCTTTAAATCTGATGAGTGTTAAAATCAGAAAACATTTGTTAGCTCGCCTCCCCCAAGCCAGGCTTCTGGATCAGCCTGGAACATTACAGAGCTGACTAAGCATCACATCGAAGCCCGCTCTATGAGTCTACCCGTCCATAAAGGACTTCTTAGTTGGGTTTCTGGTTCTAACATTTGTCACTTATTGTGCCTGCAAGAGTAGATAGGTAACGTTCTTCTTGGGTAGGTGGGTAGGTATGCAAATTGCCACATTCCCTAACGTTGCACATTCTCTTCGCATTTCAGAATACCACGCATGGTCGCCATCACGTCAACATTCGCCAGTATTAAAATAATGATTTCTCGTTAGGTGTGAGATGTCGAAAAGAGTACAGTATGATGTCGAAATCACGTGAATAAATAATAATACTACAAAATTCGCTAAGTCCTCCAAACCCAGTTTTGAGGAAATTGCGTACATATCACTGTTCCCGCTTTGCATGTTTTGAGAGGTACCTAACTTAGCGACACCGATGTGAACGATAACGATACACATGCTATAAATTGGCATTGTATATGCGCACATCATGGGTAATCCCCTCACTTGGAACTGCGCTCCGGAATGTTTGTTTTCACGATCCCGGGTCCGTTATGGTGAGCATAGCATGATGCTTGTAAAAGGGATAGTTAGAAACGAGAAATGAATGGTTTACAAACGCGCACCAAGAAGCACGATGTCAATACGCCTTTGGTGAGCATGTCGATTCAGTGTTCAGAAAGTGGTATATTCGGTACTATTTCGCGAATATTTTTCCACCGACATTCGCGGAGGTGTATATCCGCCTTGCGCATTCGTCGCATTCGCCACACTTCGTGCTAGGGGTGTTTATCTCTGAAAATTGTTGGGGGAAGGAAATCATGCAGGTGATGGGCGATTTCCAGTTAATTGGAAGGCCCACTATATGTAGTCCCATGGTAAAACTTGAATTTATTGGGACGGGATCTAAGCCAATATTGGGTGGCCAAGGCCCTCTCTGAAGTACACAAATGGACACCACAACACAAATCGCCACAACGCCTCCTCATGTTAGACAAGTTGTTTTAGAGGACTGTGTGTATTGGCACACGACTCAACGGCACATATGGGTAAGCATAGTCATCGACAGTGCAACCAGGCATTGTAGCGATGTCATGGTTACAGCTATAACAGGCAGCGATGCATAACAAGAAACAATTGCATTGCCTTGAGACTTGTTTCTCGGAGGCAAACTAGGATGCAGATCGGCGCGTATGCCGAGCACTATCAGCGATCCCGCTGTTATCAGTTTCATCCAGCTCTTCCACTCCACTTCTTGGTCAAATATAGTCAATTATCCCCACTATTCTGCGATAGCAGGCAGAGGTCAAGTTAACTGGCGTGACCGACAAGAGTTCCAGCCAACAACATCCCTCCTCCCCCTCTTTCACTCAGCCCATCCAGTGTCCTCCCTGATTGATGCCCTGGAATTCCGAAGCTTACGTGACAAACGACACCTATCAGGAACTCGTTGATACTTCCTGCAGTCAGAGTTTTGAGTTCCTGATTTCCTTTCAACATGCAACTGCACTGAATGCTACTTTTCGTTCATATATTATTCCAAGTATCTGCACCGTCACAATATTGTCACAGGGTTAAACTAATGGTTTTTCGGTCGGTGTGAAATGTCAAAACGAGCCGAGCAGGATGTCGAAATTTGCCATGGAATTAGTGACGTTTAAAGTGATTTTGATGTCCTTCGGACCAAAATTTGAGTCGATGGTGTATGTACATGTTATGCATGCACATGCTATTTATAAATGGGGTACTGTTAGGAAGGAGACATGGAGACGTGATAAGCACTCATCAAGGAGCAGGATGCCAATACTTTTTGGAGAAGGATCGGGTTTGAGTGTTCAGAAAGTGGTATATTCCACCATATTTCACGAATATTTTATCACTGCATTGTCAACAGATTCGGTGCTCTCTGCCAATCTTTTGCTCCCAATTTTCCCCATCATGTTGCCAAATGGTTTCGGTACCGTCAAATGCTTTGACGTCTTCATCTGCTTACCCTCCACTGTATGAAAAAAACGGATTCTGAGACATTGCTCCGGATTCACGCTGGGATCTGGGTCTGGGCGTCGTTGTCGAGCTCTATTGCCTTTTCCACCGGCACGAAACAGCCAGCATTGCCGGGTACAGCGCCGTCCTCGGCCGCCGTCACCTGGAATCGAGCCTGCGACCCCGGCTGCAGGTCGAACACCTGCACCGACGTCCTGTTTCCCGGCACGAGCGCCTCGTCGGCAACGGTGCCGTCCACCGTCATGCGGACAATGAAGCCGCCGGGTGATGCTGTATCGGCGCTCCAACGGAGCTCGGCTGAACTGCTGTTACAGTTGACGGCCACTCGCGGCGCCACTGTCAGCTGCGCCTCCGCTTCAGCTCTGTCGAAGAACGTCTTGGCGCGGCAGATGTATCTGGAATTTGGTGGTTTTGTGGAGTCATGTTTCCAGGTGACAGGTATATTCGGTTCTGAGGATTTTTTCTTCGATTCTACATCACGAAATAGTCTTTCGAATCTCCGCTCAACAGATCTTTCCACAGGTAGCGCAAACAAGATGTTCCAACATACTGCTACTCTGCAGACACAGGAAAGGGGAGGGAAAGCTCGCCCTCTAGGAATCGCAAATGTTCCAAGTGAAACAAAACATAAAGTTTTTCACCACGTAAAACCAGACATTTTCGGTGCGTTTCGCGCGCCTAAAGCGGTCTCTGTTTCATCACATTTGTGTTTGGTCGCCCCCCCCCCTCCACCGCCTAAGAAAATTATGTCTGTATTCCTGCTGCTCTGTCAAGGTATATGCATTCCCCTCCGTCTGGGGCACGACGGTCTGGAGTCCAGCAACGTCTTGTGATGCCCGACAAACACTTAAGGCGCCGATTACTACCACAATAGACCTAATGGGCCCAGCAGCAGCGCAGGTCCTCTCCTTTCACATGTCCGAACGGTGGATTGGCAGACCTATGGCGACATCAGACTCTCAACATTGATCCAGGGCTCACCATCAGTTTGAACGTACCAACACAGCATTACAGAGTCGCCAAGTGCGGCCCAAGCGACACCGCCCCGCCCCTCCCGACAATCATTCGACGACCTAACGTATTAATGACTAAGTCTTTAGTCCTGACTACGTGAGTTGTGGCGCTCACAATTCCGGCCTCTTGGTTAAATATACCCCCCGGTGCGAAATTGTTGAGAGGAATAACAAATGCAAAGTTAACTAGTTCATCAGTTTGGAACAGCTTTCAGCATTTTAGTCCTAACAATTCTAACAATGCGGCCTCTCGTTAAATTTGCTTTGGTGCCTGCCCATATTGGTTGAAACGTTGGTACGCACAACATTTATTTAACTTTTTTTTCGGGAATGGGGTGGAGGGGCATTGAGTACTCGAGGGGCAGAATAATTTCTCTATATTCCGTCATATAATTCCAGTTGCGTTCCTGGCTGCCAAGGACCCCTCCCGTATACATTTTTGTATGTTAATCAGATACATAGCAACGTCGAAAAGATCGCCTTGCATTGCATCAAATCAGCTGCTGGGGGCTCGCTCCCTCTTCCCATTAACAAAATCTGAGCTGCGCCCTTGCCAAGATGTTCCATGTCCATGCACCAACTTAAAGACTTAACATCTGTGAGAAAGTCCCCGTTGAATTTACTAACCAGTCATGACTTCTAGGGTCGATGGTGGTAAAGAGGACGATGGTTTAAGCTCGGTCACGGAAAACAAACCACGAGCCACATCAAGCAGCTCAGGAAAGCGTTTTAGTCGCACGAATTCCACGGATCTCGATCACCTTAGATACTGTGTCTGAACACTGATTAGCCAATAGATATTCAATTTGGTCGTGCATGATAGTCACTTACTATTGATTCCGGTGCGGTTACTTTGACGTGCTATGAATACGTGCCGGCTCATGGCGCGATAAACTGGACGCACCATTACCGGTTGGAACAGGCCGGAGCAGAGCTGCGACATCGGATCAATAGCGACGTAGTCATTCCTGCCATGAGCGGCATCATTTCGGAGTCTGGCTGCATTTTGTTTGCAAGCGAAGCAGCGAAGCAAACGTTGCGAGATAAAATGTCAATAACTGGTTAACAAGGTTGAGGGAAAACTCAGTTCGTGGCCAGCCGGCCGCTGAGCCACCCCAGCTCCGGCGCCACCAGCCGCGGCTGGCCGGGCGGCGCCGGCGTGATGTGTGAGACTGGCCGGCGCCGGGCCGCGTTATGTGCAGCTACTGTCGCTCACCTGCCGGCGTCGGCGCGCGTCACGTTGGCCACGCTCAGGCGCCACACGTTGTGCGCGCGCTGTGTGGTGAGCGTGACGCGCGGCGGGTCGGGCGCCAGCAGCGTGTCGGCGCGCCACAAGAGCAGTGTGGCGGCGTGCGCCACGCTGTCAGTCATCACGTGACACGTGACCGAGAACGTGTCGCCCTCGGACAGCGAGCCCTCGTCAGAGTTGGTCGTTAGTCGAACGACGCTCGGCTTGCGCACCTGTCGGCCCAGGTGTCGCAGGTGAGGGTGGGAGGAGTGCAGTCGGTAAAAGCGGCGGCAAGAGAAATGTAGCCCGTATATAATCACCAAAGCAAGAGGCGGGTGGTATTTTGTTGTATACGCACCTTAAATATCGTGTATATACTGAGACAAAGCTTCATTTAGTCCTCCTGCATTACAATGCAATTCGGTTTCATGTACCTTTGCCTGGCCTTTCGCTGGCAATTATTTGCACAACTTTAGCTCAAAGTGGACGATTTACACTCTTCCAGAGTATGATCAATGGTGCTTATTGAAGCTCTCTTCATAAACTTTAAAAGTTACGGTCGTCAATAGTACAAAGTAGATCAGCGCTTTTTCAAACGGATAAGACTCCCAGTCGTCACAACTCATGCAGCGACTGAGAGTGAGGAGGTAGTTTCATAAATAATTACTATCATGCTGTGCGATCATGATCTGCCATATTTTTTTGTGTTTGTTGTATTTTCAGAATATTTTTGTTCAAACGAGGGCTGCTGCCGTCCCGTCCCGACTTTGAGTGATGGCGAAGCCCAAGCGAGTCTAGTGCCCTGCCGTGGTGCACAAGTTCGCCTGGGCGACTCGGCCCGGCTCCAGTTCACGCCTTCTAAACCCGAGAAGAAAAAAAACTCGTTTGCTACAGCGTTTCACCTAATTTCTTCACCCCAATTTTGATCTTTTAGAGTCAAAGGTCTCTAGGTGTCAGTCACGCACCCAACACCGCGGCCTGCGCTTGCCATTGGAGGGCAGCATGGTATACATCCCGAAGTCTCGAGTTAATACTCCGCCATCTCCATCCCCGTCTCAATTTCCATCTTCTTCTCAGTCTTCTCCATCACTCTCACTCACTATCTCACTATCTCACTATCTCACTCACTCACACTCACTCTCACTCTCACTCTCACTCTCACTCACTCTCTCACTCACTCACTCACTCACTCACTCACTCACTCACTCACTCACTCACTCACTCACTCACTCACTCACTCACTCACTCATTCACTCACTCACTCACTCACTCACTCACTCACTCACTCACTCACTCACTCACTCACTCACTCACTCACTCACTCACTCACTCACTCACTCACTCACTCACTCACTCACTCACTCACTCACTCACTCACTCACTCACTCACTCACTCACTCACTCACTCACTCACTCACTCACTCACTCACTCACTCACTCACTCACTCACTCACTCACTCCTCACTCCTCACTCACTCACTCTCTCTCTATATCTCTATATCTCTCATCTCTCTCTCTCTCTCTCTCTCTCTCTCTCTCTCTCTCTCTCTCTCTCTCTCTCTCTCTCTCTCACTCTCTCTCTCACTCACTCTCACTCCTCTCACTCACTCTCACTCACTCTCACTCTCACTCTCCTCTCACTCCACTCACTCACTCACTCACCTCACTCACCACTCACTCACTCACTCACTCACTCACTCACTCACTCACTCACCCCTCCACTCACTCACTCACTCACTCCTCACTCTCTCTCTCTCTCTCTCTCTCTCTCTCTCTCTCTCTCTCTCTCTCTCTCTCTCTCTCTCTCTCCTCTCCTCTCTCTCTCCTCTCTCTCTCTTCTCTCTTCTCTCTCTTCTCTCTCTTCTCTGCTTTCTCCTCTCTCCTCCTCCTCTCCTCTCTCCTCTCCTCTCTCCTCTCCTCCTCTCCTCTCCTCTCCTCTCTCCTCTCCTCTCCTCTCCCCTCCTCTCCCTCTCTCCTTCTCCCCTCCTCTCTCCTTCTCCCCTCCTCTCTCCTTCTCCCATCATCTCCTTCTCCCCTCATCTCCTCCTCTCTCCTCTCCTCTCTCACTCTCCTCTCTCCACTCTCCCTCTCTCCACTCTCCCTCCCTCCACTCTCCTCTCTCCCTCCTCCCTCCTCTCTCCACTCTCCTCTCTCCACTCTCCTCTCCTCTCTCTATCTCTATATCTCTCTATCTCTATCTCTCGCTCACCCTCACTCACTCACCATCGAGGCACAGGCGAGAATGAAAAGCGAGACGCTCCCCACACACTTTTTCGAACGATCCTGTGTCATTATGTGCCATGTTCAATTAATTACTTGCCAAGATTCAGCACGTATTCCTGACGGTTGTAACTTGAGAACTTCGAAGTCGAAATATTTATGGGTTGGATCACTGTCACGTCTTACTAATCAGTTTCGTGATCCATTGGAGTATATGCAAGATTAAGCATCGACACGGTTTGTGCACACACTTGGTGCTTCACCAAATTACACTGACTCTTAAGCAAGTATTGGCGACATACTCCACGCTCTCGTCAGCCCTGGAAGACGTGATTATTTTTGTGCTATATAATTTGGTTGCTGGTGAATTAGTCAATAGCAATGGAAAATCAGAACATCAGCAATATGCATATGTATTGGAAGGTTGCATCGTATTTGGAGCAGCACATTGAACGAGCCTTTACTGGAAGACAATTTTATGACCTCTGGAACATCGCTTCAGTGAGCTGAACCTAGTAATCGTCTTCGGTGTTGGTGCTTGATGTGTTTATACCATAATTTCGGTGAACGGGCCTAGTCTCACTAGCGGCGTGAATTTCTAGTCCATTGCCAACATTTTGCTTATGTGACAGGTGTGGCTCGCCATAGCAATCAGCGTCTTTGCCAGCTACCATCGTTAATGTGGCTTCAAGATGGCCGTTAGCCCGAATGAGGTCGCCGTTAGTCCGTCAGCTTTTACGCTCACTATTGGTGCGGCCCTCAGGTAGTGGTTAGTCTGACTTTGAATGTACCGCTAGACCGAACTTGATGCCATGGCTTGTTTCGCGCTTGCCTAGCCAATACACCAATTGGTGTACTACATACATCCTGCAGTGCCTGTAGGACGGTTGCGGGATGCTAATTTGAAACGGCTATAGCATTAGCCGTATGGTATCCATTGGAAAGGAAGAAACGACCTGAGGACGGTTCCCACGCCAATGAAATATTACGTACACTGACTCAGCATTGTTCTAACCTTGAGGTCGTAGACGGCGATGAGTTGGTCGGTGTGGACGTCGGTGCAGGTGAAGCGGCCTTCATGGCCGGGCTGCACGCGGTCCACCAGCAGGCTGCGGTCTGGCTGGATCGCGTAGCCGGCGCCGATCGCCGGCTCTGTCGAGCCATCTGTCGGACGGTGGTGCCACGTGACGGCGGCGGCGCCCAACTGTGAGTTGTCGATGTCGTCACCGCATGGCAGCACCATCAGCCGGCCAGCCGCCGCAGTGACGCTGTCTGTGAGTGGCGCCGCTGCAAGGAAGACGTTTGACTTGATTATTCAGGCTTTGGATCAATGAACTGGAAATGATTATATTATTTGATTAGCTTTTATATTTTTCCAAAAGTATCTGAATTGGGCTACGGAATGCAATGGGTGGTACGGATGGAAAGAATGCTCATTTCATTTTAGCGAGCATGGAAGTATAATTGGTGCTCATTTGCACAGCAGGAATGCTATACTCTTCTAGTTACTCCGTGAGTTTAACTTGTTTTCCCAATTGCCCTTACTACTTCCTGTGATGGGCATGCCAGCAGCAGACAAACAACCGGGCTGTAATCATTACCACATGAGTTATGGGCGCAATATGAGAAGAGCAGTCGAGGCGCCAGAAAGCCCAAATAACTAACTAATCGTTCCCACAGAAATATGCAAATCGTGCCATCACGGGTCAGTTGAAAGTGCTGTCTATCGCCCACTTCCTTACTGCCGAGGGTTGCAAGGCATGAACACATGCAGCTCCCGGTTTCACGGTCTGTGGCGTGTACTCCAAATTTAGCGCACCCTGGCTGGTAACGGTAGGCTGTTAGACACCTCATGTGCGCGGCGCGTGCACAGGCAGACACTGTTAGCGATTGTGTAACAAAAATGAGGGGAAATGAAGGCTCCTGGTGGTGCGGATGCCTGTTGCGCTTGAGACTGAGTGCTAAAGGTATGGCGCAGATGAGTGATTGCAATTAGAATGACCAGGACAATCCGTGGAATCATGACCATCCTTGCAAGATGATTGTGTCGTTCCTTTTTTCCTACACACCTCCCATGAGCTCCTCCGGCATAATGTCTGTCCATTTCCTCAAGGATTGCTGTCATCACTAAAAATTGGCACACATTACGGCCAAGTTGCGATTTCAAACCACCCGAAAGCTTGTCCCCAATTGAACATTGTTGGCTTTTAGGAAAGATTGTTAGCTTTTAGAGAGAGTACAAAAGAAGGCTACAAAAATGGTTAATGGTATAAGCAACCTAGCATATGAGGAAAGATTGAAGAAATTGAATGTTTTCACTTAGATATAGAAGGCTGGGAGGAGATCTCATCGAGGTCTTTAAATTTGTCCATGGTCTGGAGAGGGGATATCTTGTGGAAATGTTTGAATTTAACAGAAATGATGCAATCAGAGGTCATAAATTCAAAATTAAAGTTAACCACAGCAGAACAAGGTTAATACAGACTTTCTTCATCAACAGGGTAGTAGAACACTGGAACCAGCTGCCAGAAACCATTGTCAGTAGCAGCACATTGAACATCTTTAAAAACAGCATAGACAATCGTTATAAGAATATATGGCTTGCTTTTCGGTATTACAGGGAGGGCTGATTAACCAATTTGGGGGGCAACTGGTTGAGTGTACAGAGTGCAACCAAGAAGGGCCCTTGTGGTTCATAGTTGCACTAATCTTTTTTGTCTTTGACATACACTGTTTTTGCCTGACGCCACACACCCTTTATGGGAGCCGCCATCATAATAAGTGTGAGTTGCATATCCTGGGCGCCAGATGACAGACACAACTTATAAATAAGTGTGACGTGTTGCGTTTCAAGCTGAACCAATTAGCGCGAGGCCGTGGGGCTGCTTTCGGTGCACGCACCATACATAATTGGCTTCACAAATAGCCAAGCTTGGGGTTCTGGCATCTGAATATTCTGCGTAGGTATGCTGTTCCCCACCACACCTATGTACCATTGGCGTCATAAATAACTTGTCAGTCAGGATGACCGTCCTGGCACCTGAGTATCTTGCACGGGTATATTGTTTCCCACCACACCTATACACATGCAGTATATTCAGGTGTCAGGATGCCCAGTCGGACTGACAGGCTATTTATGACGTCAATGATACACAGGCCCGTGGAGCAGGGTCCAGGAAACGGTCAGGACGGCGGCGTGCCTCGCTCAATTCGCTGCCATTGGTCGCCGTTTCCAGCGTAGCCGCAAACAATTTCCATGGTACGTCAATGTTGTGACAGACCACAACGTTATGACGGAGCGTCAATGTTTCGGAGCAAACTTTAACCGGCTGTTCGTGGGAATTCGACAATTTTAGCCCTTCCGTTCCCGGGAATGTCGGCTCAGATGTTCTCGGGGAATGACGGCCCGTGGGTTCCCATGAATGTCGTGCCTAGTGATCCGACGTTGCAGAACATCACGTGATGGGTGACGATCTCTGTGATCATCCAAGCCATTTTGTTCACCGTGCCCAAACAATGTCGTTGAGTACTGCCAATAGTTGTCTATAATGTGGGGTAAGTCTGGCCGATCCTCTTGTTCTCCCCTTTGCTATCATTCTCGTGCCTGTCTTGCCGCAACTGGCGCTCCACCAGGTTCTCACGCAGCACTGCTGCTGCCTCCGTTCGTTCGTTCCGTGCCGCTCCGGCTCCATGCGCTGCGAATCGTCGGGTCTTCTCTCACGGCTTCACCCATTCTCTGTCTCTTATCCCGTTATCTTCTTATCTATTTTATCTTCCTATTGTTGTTATCTAAGTTATCTTGCATTCGGTGTCGCATCTTCTCTTCCCACAATACATTTCCACAGTCTGCGTGATGCCTCGCCTTCGTGATCGTAGTAGCACTTGCTCATTACACCAACCATTCGACACTACCTATCCGACACCACCTATCCGACACCAGCCATCCGACACCAGCCAGCCGATACCAACCATCCGACACCACGCATCGATACGCCAAAAAAATCCAAATCATCATCATCCGACATCAACCATCCGACACCAATTATCTGACACCAATCATCTGACACCAACCATCAGACATCACAGTTCCTTTGCAGTGTTGCCCCAATCACATTGCCATCCCTGCTGACAATGACGTATATGTTCAATATACTACCGTGCGTTAGCGGAGACCGGAAGTTTTAGGTTTTGCTTCCCATCCCCCTCTGGCCCTGCCCTGCTCGATTATTTTATTTACGCTAAGTTAATTAATTAACCTCATGTTCATGGTTTTGTCAGTTCGTATTCCAGTTTTAAAAAATCCAGCTCCTATTCCTAGTTACTCAAGACGCTAACCGTCAACTATACGCACTTATATTAGGTTTCTCCTATGACGTACATCATAAGTTCGGGATCAAGATGCATCGTGCTTCCCCATGTCTGATGAGGAGCCTACACCGATGCCATCCTTCCATGCATTGCCCTTTGCTCCTTTCGGTGTAGTCCATTCAGCCACGTTCGATACCAGGCCCATTGCCGGTACGTTCCTAGTAGCACCATCACACTCTGCCAATAGCACACTGTCACCCGTCACAGCTTCATCCCCTCCCTTCTCGTATGTGCGCAGTTTGTCATGCTCTCTGCGTCACCCTGCGACACCCACCTGACAGTGCCGCGGCGGCGCGCCAGCAGACCACGAGCAGCAGGACGGCCAGTCGGCGTGCTGTTGTGCTCGGCGGCATGGTGTGGCCAAGTCTTCGGCGTGCTATCCGTGTCCACCTGTGGCGTCTGTCGGCCAACTGCGTCTGGGAGCGTCCGTTAGTTGAGTGGTCCGGCCGCACTGGCCCGGGTCAGGCGCTCTCTCCCCGTCCCTCTCTCTCTCTCTCTCTCTCACTCTCTCACTCTCGCCTTCGTCCTGTGCGCTCGCGCTCGCTCGCCTCGACGGCGCCAGGCGGTTTTCGCCGCGCCACTTTCGCCCCTGGGGTGGCTCTCGGCCGGTGGCCGTCACGTCCGCCGGAGCTCCGGACATCGGCACGAGCAGGACGTCATGCTGCATGACGTCACTCGTGGCCAAACGGCATATCGCAACAACACGCTTACCCCACCACCAATAACACATTTTTTTAGGGAGTGATGTGCACGAGAAGATACCATGCTGTTCTGACCTACTACTACTAGTTAATCTCATGATGGCAAGTGAAAGTAATGATGCTGGAGGACAAGCCTGTGTACATTTACTGCTCAGGTTCGCAGTTAATTTCTAGTTTCCCACGCGCAGAGAAACCAAAAGTTGCATTTTTCACTAATATTCAGCATAAACCATCATCACGCATATGTGCTATGACGAGTGACATTTTGGAGATGCGTTGAGTTGCACGTGCTGTAATGAACAGCAGCAATTGAGTGCCGCGGATGTGGGTGGAAGATGAACATCACTGCTGCTCGTGAAAATTCCAAAGCTGTTGTTCAATTCGGCGTAAGTTGGTGTTGCATGTGCAACATCTGCAGTGATAAATTGTTCTTGAAATTGGGTGGAGTATACCACTTTCTGAACACTGAATCGACATCCCTCCCTACGAAGTATCGACGTCGTGTTTCGTGATGAGTCTTTATATCTAATTTTTAACAGTACCTTGTTGATAAGTACCATGCTGATGCTTATCATTGCGGATTGTAATGCACTTAGCGTCACGTAGCGTCTGATGTCTCTTAGCGCAATTCCGCATGAGAGGATTACCTGTGGTGTGGTCTGTTGCACAACATCACTTGATAAGGATAGGTATTTTGAATCGTTAATGCTAAAATAGTTGTCCCGAAGTTTGGTACCTAAAACAAAGAAAAAGGCACAAGTCACGTTAAGCGACATGGTTTTAATGGCGAATTTCGACATGTTTATTTACTATTTAATTTCGACATGCGATATACTCGTTTCGACATCTCACACCTGACGAAAAACCATTATTTTAACATTGAACGTCTGTATCATGCACTATCTACCCATTGTTACCGATATTTCGTAGTCGATGCGCCTGAAGCTCCAAGCACTATTTGTATGCTTAATCCAATAAAATTCAGATGATAGTACAAGTAATGGTGTATAGTCTCTCTGGTACCATTTTGCTTTGTATATAATATAGTACCAGGTCGTAACAGAGATGTTTCCGAGCGTTGTTCCACTAATGCTACACGGGTGTATTGTTGGGTGGCACCAACATGGATGATGTGTACCCAGGGTAATGTTTGATGAATGCTGTTCTCCGTTATTCCAGCTCCAATTTCAGTTACTTGTGTTTTCAGCTCCACCCAGTAATGTGTTAGTAGGGTGGTGCCTGTTCACTACAGCACCATTTGCGTTCACCCTCGCGGCACTGACAGTGCTCCAATTTCCAGGAGAGCCTGGAGGTGGCCGTCCAGTGTCTGGAGACTTCGTTCGGCCTCACAGCCGAGGACTCGCACTTGAGCGTAGATAAGCCACTGGCACAAATCTTCACCGATGGTCTCCTCAAGGTGTGGTGTTGTAGCCGTGCTGTGCCGTATCGTCTGCGCAGCTCCGTCTTACAGTGTCGTGTCGTCTGCGCAGCTCCGTCTTACAGTGTCGTGTCGTCTGCGCAGCTCCGTCTTACGGTGTCGTGTCGTCTGCGCAGCTCCGTCTTACAGTGTCGTGTCGTCTGCGCAGCTCCGTCTTACCGTGTTGTCGTCTGCGCAGCTCCACCGTGTCGTGTCGCCTGCGCAGCTCCGTCTTACCGTGTCGTGTCGTCTGCGCAGCTCCACCGTGTCGTTGTCTGCCCCCACCGTGTTGTGTCGTCTGCGCAGCTCCACCGTGTCGTGTCGTCTGCGCAGCTCCACCGTGTCGTGTCGTCTGCGCAGCTCCGTCTTACCGTGTTGTCGTCTGCGCAGCTCCACCGTGTCGTGTCGTCTGCGCAGCTCCATCGTGTCGTGTCATCTGCGCAACTCCGCCGTGTCGTGTCGTCTGCGCAGCTCCGTCTTACAGTGTCGTGTCGTCTGCGCAGCTCCGTCTTACCGTGTTGTGTCGTCTGCGCAGCTCCGTCTTACCGTGTTGTGTCGTCTGCGCAGCTCCACCGTGTCGTGTCGCCTGCGCAGCTCCACCGTGTCGTGTCATCTGCGCAACTCCACCGTGTCGTGTCGTCTGCGCAGCTCCGTCTTACAGTGTCGTGTCGTCTGCGCAGCTCCGTCTTACAGTGTCGTGTCGTCTGCGCAGCTCCGTCTTACCGTGTTGTGTCGTCTGCGCAGCTCCGTCTTGCCGTGTTGTGTCGTCTGCACAGCTCCACCGTGTCGTGTCGCTTGCGCAGCTCCACCGTGTCGTGTCGCCTGCGCAGCTCCACCATGTTGTTTCGTCTGCGCAGCTCCACCGTATCGTGTCGTCTGCGCAGCTCCACCGTATCGTGTCGTCTGCGCAGTTCCACCGTGTCGTGTCATCTACGCAACTCCACGGTGTCGTGTCGTCTGTGTAGCCCCGTCTTACCGTGTTGTATCGTCTGCGCAGCTCCACCGTGTTGTGTCGTCTGCGCAGCTCCACCGTGTTGTGTCGTCTGCGCAGCTCCATCGTGCCGTGTTGTGTCGTCTTAGCAGCTCCATCGTACTGTTTTGTGTCGTCTTACCGTGTTAGCAGCTCCGTCTTTGCGACGCGTGTACTCCTGGGGCTGACCGTGATCCCGCCTGGCCTGCTATGTCGACAGGCGGAGACAGCTGGCACCGCCAATGCCGCCCCACCTCGTGCTCCCGATGCCACACCTGAGCAGAAGGAGAAGGCCGAGGCGCTGAAAAACGAGGGCAACATCGCTGTCCGAGAGGAGCGGCTCCACGAGGCGGTCGATAAGTACACCCAGGTCAGCGCAGGCAGGGTCGATAAGTACACCCAGGTCAGCGCAGGCAGTAACTAGGGGAGTGGACATGATGAACGAGGCGCTTCATTCGTGAGTACCGGGCTGTTGGTTGTCGGAAAATCGAACCAAATGTGAGATATGTCTATGTGTGTAGGAGTCGTTGAGGTTGCCGCCTGTAACGTTATCAAATGCAATATTAATGGGTACATTGCGCGACGTTGAAATTGGTGTCTACAAATTAAGTTCTGACCCCGCTCTTGAATACCCCATGTTTTTCAAAGTAAGGGATGCTGATTGAATTGCGTATGTTCTCGACAGTGAGGTTGATAGGGAAACTGATGGCGCGGAGCTAAGCATGGCACTCTTCGTTTGTCGTCTAAACAATATCGATTTGCCTTCAGACCACATCGATCAGGGCAAAAGCGTCTGTGGAATCTCCACGTGCATAACGCAAGCTGCAGTCTTGCTGAGAATGCATGCTGTCCATAACACGCCAACGAACCACACCGCAGGTTCACGCACATGTGTTATCATGCAGTGCTGTATTTAGGCCTAGGCACTACAACTAACGCCATGTCAATACCAGTATGCCACCTGTTTCGACATGTAATGTAAGTGTGACATGCGGAGATCTTGAGCATTTTTCTGTGGATCACGGATCTCAGGTGTCTTCTTCCTCGTCCCTGCAAGGCGCAGGCACGGGAGTTATGTAGCCAGCAACAATTAGTGCGCCCATACGCTCAATCAATCACAAAGCTTCGACTGGATTTCCAGGGTCCATGTTTTTCTGTTTTACCAGCTAGGCCGAAATCCGAGAACTTGTTTATTTTGTGTCCATACGACAAACGTCCATCTGAGCGATTCGATCAAATCCGACTCGGCCAGGTCCGATTCGATCGTCATGTTTTTTTTTTCAGACCGGAACATCTACTTTATTACAGCGTTCACGTCACTCGAGGCAGTCAGTTTCCTGACTCGAAATTCGACTTGCTATTTTCATTTTGATTGCTAGCAGCGGTCATTCCAGGAAATTTCCTTTCAAGTGAAATGCTCGCATTGCTCCTTTCAAGAGAAAGTTCCACCGGTTATGCGGCTGCGTCATACCACGTGAGCTGCGTACCCCAAGTCGGTCGGCTGGCCCGCTGGCCTAGTGACAGTGTTGTAGGAAGTGTAGCGCAGTGCTCGTCTGTGGCGTCACCCGAACGGCGGAGCTGGAGCCGGGAAGGCGCGTGATGTGCCGCATCACCGAGCATATGTCGTGACAATTTGGCATTGCTCATTTCTTGGTTGTGCAGTTCGGCATTTGCAGTTGTTGGATACGTGGACAGTATTCATCGGAACATGTCAATTTCGACAAAGGTGCGACGGATTTAGGCTCATGAGGATTTTTGTTCCACGCGGTTACGTCGAAACTGTAGGCACTAGGTAAAATGAGGATCCTCTGTCAAATGTAGTGCATGCATCGCGAAATTCAATGCACTGCATCAAATTGCTCGACTTGGTTCTAATCGCTTCTGCTATGCTTGATTTGCGCGTTCGGGCAAAATTGAACAAATTGGGTTACGTCACTACTGACTGCAACCAGTTCACAAGTGCTCTGAGCGCTGTGGCGCCTTAGGGCCGTTATAGCTGACTGGAATCAGTTGGTCATCGGTGAACGAGGCAGGAGCAGGTACTGGGGTGTGAACATTTGGGGAATATACCCCTCTCTTTGAGAGAATGTGTCCCTGATGGGAATTCCTGAATATGCCCCTAGAGCAAGGATACACGGCGATAATGTTAAGGCAACAACGGCGCCTGCGACTATTCAGCTTATGCCATTGCTCTGAAGTGAAAAGCCATGTGGTTTTCGATTCTCCGCTGACAGTCTAGGTTCCGTTCAGTGTCGATGTAATGATACGGTGAACCCACGCTGGCACACAGTCGGGGTTATTGCCGTGCAAAATTATAAATGTCTTGCTTCACTCACAAACGTCCAGCGGCGTGAATTGTAACACGGAGTCAGGCGGAGGCCTGTCAGGCCCGTTGTAGGCCAGCACAGCCTTATGCGGCACCGTCGACATTTTCACGTCCACGAGCCGCAGCATTTGTGCGGTCACGTAGATTGCGTCCGACGCCGCATTGTCGCGCCGCCAGGCGATCGAGCTTGACGGCAACAACGCGGCCTACTTCAGCAACCGGGCGGCGGCGTGCACCAAGCTGGGCGACTACACGGCTGCCACCGAGGACGCCCAGCGCGCGCTGCAGATCGACCCTAGCTACACCAAGGCCTACAGCCGGCTGGCGTGAGTACAGGAGGCAGAAGATCGACCCTAGCTACACCAAGGCTTACAGCCGGGTGGCGTTAGTACAGGGAGGCAGCAGATCGACCCCAGCTACACCAAGGCTTACAGCCGGGTGGCGTTAGTACAGAGGAGGCAGCATATCGACCCCAGCTACACCAAGGCTTACAGCCGGGTGGCGTTAGTACAGGGAGGCAGCAGATCGACCCCAGCTACACCAAGGCTTACAGCCGGGTGGCGTTAGTACAGGGGAGGCAACAGATCGACCCCAGCTACACCAAGGCCTACAGCCGGCTGGCGTGAGTACGGGGGAGGCAACAGATCGACCCCAGCTACACCAAGGCCTACAGCCGGCTGGCGTGAGTACAGGGGAGGCAGCAGATCGACCCCAGCTACACCAAGGCCTACAGCCGGCTGGCGTGAGTACAGAGGAGGCAGCAGATGGACCCCAGCTACACCAAGGCCTACAGCCGGCTGGCGTGAGTACAGAGGAGGCAGCGGATCGACCCCAGCTACACCAAGGCCTACAGCCGGCTGGCGTGAGTACAGGGGAGGCAACAGATCGACCCCAGCTACACCAAGGCCTACAGCCGGCTGGCGTGAGTACAGAGGAGGCAGCAGATCGACCCCAGCTACACCAAGGCCTACAGCCGGCTGGCGTGAGTACAGAGGAGGCAGCGGATGGACCCCAGCTACACCAAGGCCTACAGCCGGCTGGCGTGAGTACAGAGGAGGCAGCAGATGGACCCCAGCTACACCAAGGCCTACAGCCGGCTGGCGTGAGTACAGAGGAGGCAGCAGATGGACCCCAGCTACACCAAGGCCTACAGCCGGCTGGCGTGAGTACAGAGGAGGCAGCAGATGGACCCCAGCTACACCAAGGCCTACAGCCGGCTGGCGTGAGTACAGGGGAGGCAACAGATCGACCCAGCTACACCAAGGCTTACAGCCGGGTGGCGTGAGTACAGAGGAGCCAGCAGATCGACCCAGCTACACCAAGGCCTACAGCCGGCTGCCGTGAGTACAGGAAGCAGCAGATCGACCCCAGCTACACCAAGGCCTACAGCCGGCAGGCGTGAGTACAGAGGAGGCAGCAGATGGATCCCAGCTACACCAAGGCCTACAGCCGGCTGGCGTGAGTACAGAGGAGGCAGCAGATGGCCATGCCTGCACGTGTTAACGGTGCTGCTGGCACCCATCTTCTCGCGACAGAGCGAAGGCGTTTCCGCTGTGGACTGCACGCGCACCAGTATCCGCACCCGCACATGCACCAGGGATGTTTCTGTCCACACATCCTATCCTATCACAGCGGTGCTGCCACCCCACGTGCGTACACAGCAAGGGTCTACTCCCGATTTGTATGCCACCCGCACCAGGAATGCTTCTGTCCACATACGCCCATGTTTTCTGTGACAGCGGTGCCGCCACCCCACGTGCCAGATATCTGCACCCAGTTCTAATGCGACAGTCACGACGTGTAGCCGTCACACCTCCCACCGGCATCCACGCCACATGTGTAGCCGCCGTTACCGCCAGGATTTAAGCAAGAAGAACAACATTTGACGGTGTGCCACCACACGAGGGACGTATCCTCCTCCACTGCAGCCACCAGGGGCAGCCGATTGGGTACACCCGCCTACCGTGGATAGGCAGCACGTGTGCTGCTGAGCCAACCGTTGAGCAGTCACCTGCGACTCTCACCAGCTAACCACTAGTCCTTGCTGACCATTGACCCGCTCTGACACCGATCCCTGACCTGCTCATTACTAACTCGTGACTTGACACGCTAACCAGTGGCCTGCCGCACAACTGACTAGTGTGGCACCGCACCAAAGACCAACAACCACCACCACTGACTAGTGCCACTCTCCACCACTGAGCAGTGACCCGCTCAACCACTGACCAGTGGCCCCTCCATCACTGACCCAAGAGCCGCCCCATTAGTGACCAGTGGCAGCACGCCTCACCAGAGGCCAGTGACAGCACGCCGCACCAGTGACCGGTACCCGGTCCGCAGACTGGCCTACGCCGGACTAAACCGATTCGAGGAGGCACAGGCACAGATAAAGAAGGCGCTCGAACTGGACCCGGGCAACGAGAGCTATCGCAACAACCTGCGCGTCATCGAGTCGCGAATGGCTGAGGCGTCGCAGAGTGAGTCAAATAAAGCTCGACGTAATTATTTTTTGTTGTTCTTTGTGGGGCAATGAACGCGCCTAGGATTGCAAACATACTACGCTTTTGCACACGGCGCACGGAAAGAGTAATTCGGTAGGATTGATGATTGATAGATTGCGGGACACTGACTATGAGTTCACAGGCGAAGATGAGGGAACAAGAATTGGTTTGACCACTTAACGATACGCTCGATATTACCGTAACGACGGCCTGTTTAAATCCAGGTTGTTTTGCGTTGAAGATGTCGATACGTATGTGCCTACTCTGAGAAGGCTTGGCCAGCCGATATAACAGCTGATGGAATATGGCTTACATGACTATGCACAAAAGACTTGGCATGACCCGGTGAGACCTGATATGCCATGACCTAATTTTCTCGGTCTGGCTTGGCTGTTCTGACCTAGCCTAGTTTGACATGACCAGCTGTTATGACATAGCTGGATGTGGTCTCGCTTGACTCGCCCCCGTCTCCCCCGGCAGTGGGCGGCGGCGGCGGCGCGCCCGGCCCAGGCGGGTTTGGCCAGTTCGCTAATATGGGCGGCATCAACCTCGAGGCAATGCTCAACAACCCGGCCATGATGAACGTGGCCGCTCAGATGATGCAGGACCCCAACATGCAGCAGATGATGAACAACCTGATGTCAGGCGGCGGTGCGGCCGGTGCGGCGGGCGCCGCCGGCGCCGCCAACGGCGGCTCTGGCTTTGAGGCCCTCCTGCAGGCGTGAGTGCTGGTCGGGTGGAGGTGGGAGGAAGTTGCGGCGGCGGCTACCGAGCGAATCAGGGTGGGGCGCAATTTTGTAAGTGTATAATTTCCGTGTAGTACGTTTGTCACTCACGTAGTGGCCTTTATAGGGATACTGACACCATGGTTGGCTTGTTACTTGAGGTTGAGGGCGCGTCTACTCGGTTCGGTCATTTAGCACCCATTGATGCTGGCTTGATATATTTGATGTGCTTTGCCATCCGGAAATAAAATCAGTTGTCATGGGACAGCGATCAGCTGTTAGGATTAGCTGTCATGCAGCGACAAGAATGATTGTTCCATCTGAGTATTCTGATGACTGTCTTAATCACTCGTATGAAAAAGTGAATGCCAAGTTGGATGATTGTCAAGTGCTGAGAAGACGTTCGTTGATGTCCGGTCAATACGAAACATTGAAGATGGGGGAGTCACTCTCAGGAAGTTGATTTGTGGAGTCCTAACCCGCACCGTCCTGGGGGTGGGGACCCTAATGCCCGTGGACAGGGAAGGAACTGCGCGCGGTAGCGCGCCGAAATTTGGCGAATCTTTCCCCATCAATTTTACATGTGTCAAAATTTTGAAGAAGGGTCAGCTAGAGTCAACGAGTTAGTCAAGGTCAAGTGAGGTCACCTGAGAAAAGTTGAACCAGTTGTCACGCTTTAACGGATAAAGATATTTTCATGAAACTCAGCGTTCTCTTACCTGCAGGGATGCAACAAAACCCACCAGAGGAATTTGTCATTTTTCCGTTCTTCATTACTTCTTAGTTTTGTATATTTTTCGCATTACACGTAAAATCGAATATTCTAGATAAAGTGAGGATTTTTTAGTGGAGCAAGTGGACTTCAGCAAGTGGACTTCGAACACCATTTGTCGGTCCACTCTACTCATTAGAAAAGGAAAATTAAAGAAAACTTGAAAACTCAAAAAAAAATTAATTTTTAATTTTGAAAGTTTGGTTTTTAATTCTTAAATTTAACAAAATGAAGATTTTTGGGTGGCCATAAATTGTATGGTCCTGGTCGATTTCGCTTTCCTTTTGTGATTCCAAATATATTTTTATTTCAAATATCACTCAAAATGAACTCCCCAGAGCCACAAACATGATGTAAGTCCCGAAAACCTAGGCCACATTGACGTCACTTTTGTTGGAAATTTGTTTGGGGTGGTGTCTGGCCCTACTCGTCGAGCGCATTCCGATGACACCTATTTCATTTTCGTGCGACGTTTAGTTTGGTGATTACAGGGTAGGGTCCCTAACGACCTCCCCTTGGGACGGGGTGTGAGGATCTGACAGGAGAGACAGGTTGACGGCATATACACTGCTCACGTCATGTCGATGCCTGTTACTGCCTCTTATCGTGTAGCCTTCCGATTGATTGCGGTTATCAATATCACGTGATGTGCACACCGAGCCGACTATGACTGACATTGACTGGTTTTGTGTGATTTCACTCATATTCGGCCTCACCTGGTTGTATCTAACATCCCTCATCTGCATCTCACGTCATCTGGCCGTATCTGCTGTAACCCATCCGTGTCCGAGGATATGTCCAACTTCATTCGGTTGTGTCTGACGTCACTCATCTGCATCCGACGTCACCTGGTCGTATGTGCCGTAACCCATTCGTATCCGAGGCTATTCCTCACTTCACTCGGTCTTGCCTGATGTCACCCGTCTACGACTGATGTCACTTGGCCGCGTCCGCAGGGGCCAGCGACTAGCTGAACAGGTGCGCACCACCAACCCGGATTTGATTGAGCAGCTGCGCTCACAGATGGGTGGCGCCGGGGGCCAGCAGCCGCCACCGCCGCCACCACCACCACCACCACCACCGCCGTCGTCGTCGTCGTCGTCGGGCAACAGTTAGACTGTGGCGCCGCGCCACGGAGATGCGCGGAGGTCAGGGTGTGCGTGCCGGCCGCCGGGCGGCTCGGGTGTCCCGGCTGTTTTGTTCCGAGTTCGACTGTCGGGTGTTTCGGGTGGCAGTGACGGCTGCCTGGCGTGTCGTATTGTATCCTGGTCGCCGCAATACACGGGCGCACTGGCACGGTCCTCTGGTGGAGACCGCTGTCCTACTGGTTCGCACAGGGTCTGGGTCGTGGTTGCGCGCTGCCGCGTTACACCTCGACCATGGTCGATGTGATCGTACCCGTTCAGCGACCAGACGTGGGTAGTGTGCCGGCGGGACAAGCCTGTCAACACTTGGTGGGGCGAATGGTGTCAGGATTGTGGCAAGAGCGCGTGCGGGCCAGGTATTGGGACCAACCTGCAGACCGGACGGCAGAACGAACCTGTGAGACGGATGGAGGCGGGGGATCGAAATATAGCGCGAATGGTGGTCTGTGCCGGCCCGATAAACCCTTCCGTACTCTGAGAGTCGGAGCAGGTCAATACCGTTAGTCACTGGGGAGCATGGTGATGGTGGTTGGCACTGCAATGACAATTCGTTGCCTGCTGTATGGTTGTAGCTTGACTGGAATGCATGTTACAAGCGTAAGTTTGTTGGCACTAAAGAGTGGGCACTCCAAAGGTGAACAAAGGAAAAACAATGTCTGCGCGTGTAGAATAAATAAATACGTGGGATTTTGCACGTCAGTACTTGGAATTGTTGCATTCAAATTCGCAATAAAAATGTGCCAGAAATGAAGAGTAAGCGAAAGGCTAAGCAAAGCTGGATAGAGTACATAGACCAGCAATGATGTTATTTGCTGTGGAAACTGAGCGGACAAGGTATGTAGGTACGAACCTGCCGCGAATATGGTCGAAAACAGTCTGGGCTATATGAGGTGAAAAGCTTCACGTTTGGAAGCACTTCCAAGCTTTTGTTTTTTTCCACATCGGCCGTTGTCGCATCGTAGACAAATATAAAAAGAGGATATACCAAAAAGCTTTCGCCACAGTTAATTTTTTAACGTAAACCGCAAAGGGAGCGCTATAGTGTGTCGCCAAAAAGGTTGGTGTATCCCAGAGACAATGGGAAGTCAATTTGAAATATGAAGGTTTGTCCGGATAAATCGACCAAAATGAAGGCTTGTTCAGACACCGCAGGGATTTGTAAATGACTGAAGCCTAACTTCTGAAGCTTTATCCGTTACCATGTGCGGGTGAAAGAACTTTAAGGTTATCATGTGCAATACAAATTAGTTTGCTTACCAAGTAAACGAGATATCCTGGAAACATCGGATGGTACGTTTGACCGGGTAGTGATGTGGAAAAGGGAGACCGCACAACTGAAGCAAGATTCCAAGAACATTTGCTGAAGGAAGGGAAGCCTGTCTGGTTGGTCATCTCCTCAGGAGGTGTCTCGAAGTATGTTATCAATCCGTTCAAGAGGACCTCGGACGGTGAGGTCTATCGCAAGAAGTGCATCAAGATGGTCGTGCGATTTTGTGGCCAAGAATATTCGCACGTGGACTCGAGCGCTCCTGGGTCCATTGGCCAAACTCGACAGGGGCTCGCCACACACAAAACAGGGCAGTTTGGAGCAAGTCCGGGCATCGGTAGTGGTCGTGATAGGAATTCCGCTGCCTGTTTCATCCCGGCCCACTGAAAACCTATGGGGGTCATCGAACGGAATGTGTACCGAGGATGGGAAGCTTCGTTTGGTGGCATGGGTGGGTGTAACCACGGTTTCGAAATTTGGGTGGACAAACCAGGGACTCGGTAAGTTTGGACATGATGGAGGGGCAGCCCCCAAACAGAATTCATTTCAGCCACTTCTTTTTCAATACCTTGTTTTGCGATTTGTCATTATCAAAATGATTATATTTCGGACGAAATGGGAAATTTGCAGCATAAGGTGTTTTTTTTTGGTTCAGAGTACCGTGTAAATGAAGGTGACTAAGGTGATTGGGCACTTATTTTCTGTGCAAACGAAAAAAAGTTTTTAATGAAATTTTTGTCAACATTTTCTAACTTGAAAACCGAGAATAACCTAGCCAAACCTAGCCCATTTGTTCCCTTTATGGAGACATGCGTGTACAAGGTTTTCTTGTTGCCACCCTAACCCGGTCGATACATACCCCCTCTAATATCCAAACTAAGCGTCGCGCGAAGACGAAATCAGTGTCATCGGAAAGCGCTCGATGAGTAGGGCCAGAAATCTCCCCCCAAAAATACACCGCAAAAATTGACGTCACTACGGGCCCTAGAGTTTTACGACTTTCATCATGTTTGTGTAAGGAGGCTTACATTTTTTCCTCATGAAGCTTTCACATTTTTCCCCACCCGAACAGGCCGCCAGACGTCCAACCTGATCCTGGCCACCTTCCCTTTCTCTTACAAATATTTGCCCGGAAAGCCCAAGCAAACTCGAGTGTCGCCGGCACCAATATCAAAGGGGCGGCTCCGACAACCGAACCCGAGTAATGGCCCGGCACCCCGTCCAGGTGGCCACCGGAGGTGCAAACACCAGCTGAACCACCTATGGCAGAAGGGTAATCGGCCCGTGAGGTCGGTGGCCCGGGTTTGGAGCCGTCGCCACCCAAGCCAGAAAAAAGCGCCATGAAGGCCCCAGGCGGCAAGGGCAATAGCACATTCCACCAATCAAAAGCGCGAGCTCACTCCGAAGCCCAGGGAGTGTGCTACAGAAAAAAATGAGGCGGGGCTACAAAAGATTGAAGAAAACTGACGGACAGGCAGAAAACGCTCTCACCCGCTCAAGCTCTCACGCACAAGATCTCTCACGCTCAAGATCTCTCACGCTCAAGCTTTCAAGCTGACACGCTCACACTCGGGAGCGCTTACTCTTGGAAGCCCCCGCCCTTTCTCTCTCGGAGATGGAGTAATCTCGGGCAGAGTCAAGGCGGACGAAGAAGCCAGCCGACCACCAAAATGTAAGTGCCGTCGGGCGGCCATTCCTTCGTCCTTCTTCCAAACTGGCCCAACTTCTACCACCTTCTCCGGGGAACAAGAGTCTCCCAGGCAGTCGAGAGGAAAAAGACGACGCGCCCAAACCACCGGCTAAAATGTGGGTGTCGTCGACCGACACCTCCTCTCCATCTTCGGACTACTACATGGACCATATTAAACGAAAATGTACATGCTGTTCCCACCCGGCGCCGTCGCCCCAACCCACAAGGTTACCACCAGGTCATTCATTGGATGATTAGCCGGGGAAGGACGTGCGAGCGGACGGTGGCATTGACTGCGCACGTTTATTTTAGGACAGGGTAGGCAAATATGCATGGGAAGGGGGTTGGACGGAGAATGCGTGTGTCAGGACCGTGCTCCGACCCTGTTGTCGTACCCTGTAAAGACATGTAAATATACTACCTTTGATGATGGAAACGTTTGAGCGAACGATTGACAAGCTGTCGATGAGAATAGCTTGGGCTGACGAGCGGGGATACTCGCCACAAACCGGATCCCAATATCCGTCATTATCAGGTCCCCGGACACGGGTGGGCCTTGAAAAGGGCTATATATCGTTCCGTATGCCATGCGTTGCAAAAGACGCTTGTGCAATATCCGTCATTGTCAGGTCCCTGGACACGGGTGGGCCTTGAAAAGGGTCATCTCTCGGTCCGTTTTTGCCATGCGTCGTAATATGTGTGTGCAATATCATTGTCTCTCCCCTCTCCTCGTCCTAAGCATTCGACCCTCATATTAACCGGATCTAAATAAATGATATTATAGCCTAACTTATCACCGTGATGCAAACCAATTCAAAATCCAGCAACTCTTGGGGCGCCCTCCAGCTACGCGTTCAGTGGCGACCTTCATGACAAACAAGAGGGCATTGAGGTCAGAAGCCAATGGCCGAGTCCGAGACCCTCCTTGGGGGACCAGCAGCAATGGATGACGTGAGAACTACGACCCTCTTGAAACGGTGCCCGCGTAGTAAATACTTCAGCGACCAGGTGCGAGTAGGGAAGGATATTTACGTCCAGAATTGAAATGGCGGCCGTGCCGCGAGTGACGATGGGTGCGCGCCGCGCTTTTCGCTCTGACCGGGTCATCAATAGCCGACCCGTAGACGGAGATAGTACCGTGAGTACTTCCCGACAAGGTGGAATGATTCACACAATTTTCCTTGGATATGTGCATGATATTAATTTGTACGATGAAGTAACTTTATAAGCGAGGCAGCCGACCTGCGAGCCGTCCTCCTATGGACTAAACGTTTCCGGGTAGTGGTAGTGAGTGTTCAAGCCAGTTCAATTTGTCCAAAATATTATTTGTGTTATATATATGATATGCCTTTGGATAACGTCTAATTGCGAACGGGCGCGATGAACGGACACTTCGGGGGCATTAATTCACCTGCTCTGGATCGTCGACCGCAAAATCCCGCTGGCCTCTGCGACCCAGGTGTGCAGGTGAGGTGATGAACATGGTATGCATGTGGGAGGGCCGGTGAAGAGGCCACCACATTGCGTTCGCCGGAAGTCTGGGGCCGGACTATAGGGTATAGGCAAAACACTGCCCGGCAATTTGTCCACCCCCGAACCCTGCACGTGGGCACGGTTCGTGCAGAGATTCGAGGGACACATGGACGGGTTTGGCATGCCATAAGCCTCGAGGCTAAAAATGGTAGGGCCGGCTAGGGTATAACGACGACCAGGTACGTGCCCAACATGGTAGGGATCCGTGCCCGCCCGTGGGATACGTCAGACCTGGTCGCAAGTGTACGACGAATAGGGCCCGGCGCGGCATCGATCGAACTTAAGGCTAGGTATGTCGGTCAAAGACACCAGAGCACTTGTATCAGCCCTCGGAGCCAGTACTATGAGCCCCCCCCCCTTATTGGAGTTAAGACTCTGTCCAGGCGAGGAACGCTGCTAATAATGGCTAGGCCAGCCATGATTGGCAATAAAAGGTTTATTTGTTCGGCAAACGTACCATCAAAAATACAGCAATGGTCTGTCGACCTATGTGTTTGTGTACCGCTGAGGGGGTTGGGAGGAGGGTGGGGGAAGGGGTCGGGAGCTCAATTTGGGGACCAGGCAATTAATTAAATAATAAGGAGAGTATGAATGGGGCGAGCGAAGGTAAAGTGAATGAGGAGAATGAACGCGAATAGGTAGATTTAAGGATCAGCGGGAGCCGCTTGGGGCTCAACACAGGCACCTACTTCATGCGGTACCTTGCACAAAATTGTACTATTACTAGCGTCCAAAAAGTCCAACACGGGGCATGTCATTCAAACCAATGACAAATTTAATTTCTCATCAAACTTCTCCAATACAACGCATTGATTATAATCTGGCTGAAGACGCTCACTTACCTATATGGTGTTCCCAAAACTTTGACCTCGCACATATATAAATTCGTGTTAGGGACGGCAACTCAAACCAACATCACGTCGGCTGAGGCTTAAGGAATGTGTGGTGGAGGTGGTGGCGAAACACAACACAATACACCACTGGCGTAGGTACAATCAACAAGGGAGTGATTTATGTCAAGCCCTCAATCAGTTCAGTCAGTTCAAGTAGTTCAATCAGTTCCAGTCGAGGTTAACAATATGTAAAATACGTTTCACACACCCATACCACTCACCCCGAGTTGAAGGAGCATTTGGAACATCTTTCACCCACATCCCACTCACCCACACCCCACTCACCCCACACACACCCACCCCACTCACACGCCGCACACCCACACCCGCCACCACCCGACACCCCACCGACGGCAGAGCCGCCACCCCTACATTTGTGGCTTTGTGGAGTTCATTTTGAGGGAGATTTGAAGAAGAAAAATCATTGGAATAAGAAAAGGAAAGCGAAATCGACCAATACCATAATTTTTTTTGGGCATCCATAAAACAATTTTTTTTTTAATTTTATAATTTTCAGATTTCAAGTTTTCTCTGATTTTCCTTTTCTAATTGGTATAGGGGACCAACAAATGCTATTTCCAAAGTCAATTTTCCCCACTAAAAAATACTTCCTTAAAGCCAGAATCTTCGATTTCAACTTTAAAACACGCGCCCTGGAGGGCTTCTGAAAATTACGCGCACTGGAGGGGGGTCGGATTCCGCCCACATAAGATCTCGGCTTCCATTAAGGCTAGAGTACCGAAATGCGCAGGGTGGATGGGCACGATAGTTAACTCTAGCGTGTGGAAATTTCGTGACTTTAGGTCAATATCTTCAAGGTCAAATGAGTTAAAAATAGCAAAACTTTCTGGTTTTGCGTGGCTTCGCTTGTCATTGTTATGGATCGCTATGAATGTGTTTAAATGGTCCGAAATCGACATTAATTATATTTTGGACATTACTAATGATGCAATACATGTGCCAGATCCGCCATTTGACCTCAGGTCACCTATATAGGAGCACTTTATCAGATCATTACTTCTCCAGTTATCTGAACCGGGCTGCCCATCTGACTGCTCCGTTGGGCGGCCCGGCACAATCGGCTTCGCAAAGAAAGGAGTGAAATACTTGAGTAAAGTATAAAGACGCTTAGAAACACAATGACAAACAGTAGATTTCCGGATGTGTAGGGAGTAACATGCAAAGTGACATCAATCACATTACTGTCATTTCCATTGATGACAAAATTCCAGTTGAACAAGCATGGTTCCATTAGCCTGTCATGATTACCTCGGCGACCTAACATGACTTTTAAATTACATAGCATAATAATATGCATCAACAGGTCGCTAGTGTTGTTAAAAACACTTCCCTTTTGCAAATATACGGGAAGCGCATCAGCGCCGATTTTTGTGATCTGGCGCTGCGATTTTGAAAAGATAAATTGAAACAGCCCATAATTTAAACACTTTTCGGCCGATTTTATTTTTTCTTACTTTAAACAATGCGCCGGACATTTCTAAGCAGGCACAGAAAACATGGCGTATATCGGCCGGTATAACATGGAGTTGTGTACGAAAAATCGGAGGGGTGGGCGGATGTCGCCCTCCCCTTCTCCAGGGCGTGTGTTAACCTGGCATGAACTTGACCTGACTTGACCTCGGTGACCTGACATGACTTTAAAACAATGTAGTATAACAATATACATCAAACAAGTCGCTAGTGTTGCCAAGAACACTTCCTTTTTGCCAATATACAGGAAGCGCATCAGCGCCGATATTTGTGGTCTGGCGCTGAGAAAATGTTTTGACTTTACCGACGCCTAACTAAAAAACATTTCGGTCGATTTTCGTTTTTCTTACCTTACTTTAAACAACGTGCCGTTCATTTCTAAGTAGGTACCCAAACAATGATGTATATCGGCCGGCAAAACCGGGAGTTATCTACGAAAAACCGGAGGGGTGGGCGGATTCTCCCCCCCCCCTCCAGGGCGCGTGTTAAAGGGTAAATATAGTGAGTGTTTTAATGGAAAAAAATAAAAAATCCCTCTGGTGCGTTTTCATGCATCCCTAAAGATGTGAAACGCCGAAAGTTTCATTCAAATATCCGTTAAATCCGTTAAAGCGTGACGACTGGTTGAACTTTTTTTGGAAGTGACCTCACTTGACCTTGACTAACTCGTTGACCCTAGATTACCTGACCTCAGAATTTTGACATAACATGTCAAATTTATGTGGGAATAGGTATGCCGAACTCTGGCGCGCGGCATCGCGCCGTTCCTCCACAGTCCGCGTAAAACCTTAGGGGGGATCTTCAACGACCCCCGGGTGCGGTGTGGTTTAAAGCACAATAATGCATAGGAGTTTTTTTAGTATTTTTTTTTAAACAACGTTCGTTTCTTCAGAAGCAGCTATGGTTAGGTTAGGTTAGTTTATGGTGAGTTAGGTTTCTTATTTAATTTTGGAATGCTCAGAAAATAAATCGCTTCACACTTTCCTAATTGTATTTTTTCCATTGTAGAATGGGAAAAATACAAGAAAAATGCCCATTGTATAATAGGCATTTATCCCACCATAGACTGAGAAAATGACCATTCTACAGTGGGAATCGCTTGCATTGTAGAATGGGCAGAATGGCATAAGAGAACATTGATTTATTGCCAGGGGGAGAGTGATTTTTTTCAGGCGTGCCGGACCATAAAGGTCATTTGCACCGCTTTTAAAGGAACACGTTACATATCTTTATATGAAAACGAGTGTTACGATCAAGGTACAGGCAAGAGGACATTTACGTTAAGGGAATTTTACGTTATACTTTGTGCGAAGTGTTTGGGTGCTGAAGGCGGGGGCTGGGCTGGGGACGTCTCCCTGATGTCTAACTGGTTTTAATTTTACTTTACTCCTGCATATAATAATTTATGGTTTGGGTGGAGTTGGGGGTTTTTGAGAGTGTTGATTGCCGTTGATTTGAGCGTTGATTTTGCCAGGGTGCCGGCCCTAGCCTTAGCCTGCCCCTACAAGAGCACCGAGGGATTTTTATCGTGCGGACAAGGAGGCAATTGTCCATACCGCCTCTCACGCAGGCTGCCGCGTGTTAGTTGTTAGTAATTGGTTAGTCTAAACATGCCGTGCAGGGTTGTCAGTTGGATTAGTACGGTGTTTGACAATTTGGCTCTTCTACGTCCGCTGTTCCTCTTGGTAGCCATTTACGTTAGGAGTCGGAAAGCAAATCGGCTCATCTACGTCCGACGGCTCTTCTGGGTAGTCGTTTTCGTTAAGCTACTTTTTTCTTTTCTTTTTTGTTTTTGTTTTAATTGCTATGTTTTCCTAAAGGAAGTCGGCTCATCTACCTCCGACGGCACCGCTAGGTAGCCAATTATTCCTAACTGGTAAGCAAATCGGCTCATGTACGTCCGACGCCATGCGGGGATGGCTATTTACGTGTTTCCTACGAGTATTTCGTGGTCATGTATTGCAAGTTGGTGTGAGCGTTGGTGGTGTGTTGCCTAAAGAGCTCCTGCTAGTTCTGTGGCATACAAATATTCAAATAGCAATTGAATGAGTGCTGCGTGTTTGTCACCGAGAAGCGATGGAAGCGATAGGATGGTGCCCTCTTTCTGGCATAGGGCCTTAAGTGGTTGTCTCTGAGAGCTATACCTACTGCAGTCTAGCATGGTGTGGCCTATAGGCCACCTCATGCTATCACATCAATAAATGCATAGATGCATTTATTGCCACGACAGGCGACAATACATGTATGTTAGCTGGAGCAGTATGACCTAATTAAGACATTGAAACAGGTAGATAGAGAAAAGTACATGTACGTGTGTGAAGCGTCCATGTCAGGCAGGTGACAGAAGTTCACGGCAATAATAGCAGATGACTATTGGAGTATTAAGGACTGTTCACACCTAGCGCAATCTCGACGCACTGTAGGAATCGACGCAAAGCTAGCGGACAGTTAGCATGGGGCCCAGTGAGTCTGCCGATTCTGCCATTGCGTCGGCCTTGCGTCAGCTGTCTGCCGAGTCCGACAAAACGCTGGCGATTTCCGAGCGGACAAAGTTGGGTTTTCTGAACTTTTTCCGCTCGGCGCACCAGCGGCCTTGACGCAAGGTCGACAGACTGCTCGGGAGAAGCTGCGGTCGCCATATTTGCCGATCTTCGGCGAATTGGGGCCACATCGGGTGCGGTTTTTCAGCTTGTAAGTCGCAACATGTCTTAACATGTGCGTCGGGATTACGCCTAGTCCGTCATTGCGCTGGTCTTTTTTTGCGTCCAGATTACGCCAGGTGTGAACAGTCCTTTAGAGATGAGCGGAAACACGTGGTACAATGGATCTGGATAAGTACAATCACTACACTGACACCTAGTGCCAAAAGATCGAACGACTAGTTCTCAGCTACTAGATGGCTGGTGGATTACTGGTGTGTTCGCCACTGGTTATTGCTTGATACTAGATTTGGATAAGTTTGAGGGAAAACGAAAGAAAATTGAGTGGACCGGGTGATCAGCTTGGTCTTTGCCCTTGAAAAATCGATTGCTTAACGTTCTGATACCGCATAGCAAGCCACGTCGAGTGACGTACACTTGATAGAAATTGAAGCGATAACAACCGAACCTCGCGTTCGATCGATATCTCTTTAATATCGTCATCTAGTAAATCTAGCTAACCTTTGACGCAGGAATTTTACCTTCACATGCACCGATTTGAAAGGTTTCACGATGGTTCACTATTGCTTGATACCAGATTTGGGCATGTTTGGGTGAAAACGAAAAAAATGGGAGGTTACCGAAGAAATCGGTTTGCGTTAAACCTTGACCGTTAAAGTGGTAAAGTGAGACCTACGTAGTTCCTTTCAGCGTGTTCAGTACAGGCAGAAGCACTTGTGGTATTTGATTCGAACGATCATAAACCCGTCGCTGAATGCCGATGTCAATACAAATACACTTTCTGGCGAACACGTCACTGAATGCGAATACAAATACGACGAAAACCTGATGTGCTTGCATTCGGCTGCCCATGACTCCCCTCCATGGTCTTGAAGATACACAAGGACACCCATAGTCACGTTTGCTCAAGATATATCAATATATGTGCAGGGGATTGCACCCTAAGTCTATGATAAAGCATTTGGATAATGCAAATTTGTTCCCTGACAGCACAATTTTCCACCAGAGCAAAAACACAAGATGGCCAAGGTTCATGTCATTCAAGTTTTCAGTGGTGTGGAAGCAGAAACTTCTAACGTTTGCTGACTTACCATTCGGATATTTTGTGACGACAGATAGGCTGTGAAATCCGTTGATTGGCTTGATCGGTTTCTACTATTTTTGGTGATTATCCAGCATACATACTTTCACTTTATGCATGATTAAGTATAATTTTGCGACGATCATACTCAGGTAGCTGAGGCTTGGGGGACCCAGAAAAATTGAGGGGACAAATACCGCCACTTTTCAGAAATATTTGGGGACATGTCCCCCAGCCTCCTCAACGGTTACCCCATGTTTGGTGGGATCGTGCGGATCAGGAAGTGATGCCAATTTTGATCCAGAGGGATCATGAAAAAGGGTAGATCGAGTATACAAAGTGGACCGCCATGGTGCAACATATCATTTCATGATGGCACACAAAGGATCAAAGACAATTGAAGTCAAGATGACATGCTGATTTAATTATAAATGTTTGCTCCGTCTAAATTGACTGGTCCGATCGTAGGGCGCCCATCGATAGAACAAGTGGCATTGGCATCGATAAATGACCGTGGAAATACGTACAGTGCTAGGAGCATTTAGTGGTGCCGAATGAGCACTGCATCATTTCGTCAGGAGCTTATTCCGTCTGGGCCGCTTGTGCGCAGTGCCGCTTATCCGCCCAGGGCGACCCGCGCGGCGTCTCGACGCCAGCTGCACTCGCCAACAAGAACGCGCAATTACATTAATGCCGGGCTGCAAAACATGTTTGAAGAGCAGCCTGGCAATGGTCGCCACCTGGCGCCACTCCACTTCGCGTGGATGGTTACCGGTGTTATCCCGTGGTGTCGACGTTGCAATTTGCCGACTGTGCTGCCGGCTAAGTCACATAAGCTGCGTGTATGCGTGGCTGAAGAAGGGCCAAGAAGTGATCGTTGGGCACCATTTCGATTAGCCTGAGCACCGCCTTGCTCGGCAAGATAGCGTCAAACTTATGGAGACAGACAGAAATAGCACCATCTGGAGGATTCGGCTGAATCGTCACGTGACTATTTTGGATAACGGCTTAGAAGGTTCGACTAGCAGTGTCGGTGAAGTTCGCACTTACGACTCAAGGACAGACGGTGCGGGTTTTTTTCCGTGTGCCGGCTGTCGCGCAGCAGCTGATCCCACCCACTGCCGATCCGGCGCGGTGATGTCCGGCTGTCTCAAGGGAGAGCGGCTGGGTAGGCCTCAGCTCACCTGGAGTAGTAATGTCCTCTTGCACCAGGGGAGGACGGCTGGGTAAGACCCAGCCCATCTGGCGCGGTAATGCCCTGCTCTCCCGATGAAGTGGGTAGGCCCCAGCTCATCTGGGCGGAAATGCCCTGCTCTCCCGATGAAGTGGGTAGGCCCCAGCCCATCTGGCGCGGTAATGCCCTGCTCTCCCGATGAAGTGGGTAGGCCCCAGCTCATCTGGGTGGTAATGCCCTGCTGTCCCGATGAAGTGGGTAGGCCCCAGCTCATCTGGGCGGAAATGCCCTGCTGTCCCGATGAAGTGGGTAGGCCCCAGCTCATCTGGGCGGAAATGCCCTGCTCTCCCGATGAAGTGGGTAGGCCCCAGCTCATCTGGGTGGTAATGCCCTGCTGTCCCGATGAAGTGGGTAGGCCCCAGCTCATCTGGGTGGTAATGCCCTGCTGTCCCGATGAAGTGGGTAGGCCCCAGCTCATCTGGGTGGTAATGCCCTGCTGTCCCGATGAAGTGGGTAGGTCCCAGCTCATCTGGGCGGAAATGCCCTGCTGTCCCGATGAAGTGGGTAGGCCCCAGCTCATCTGGGCGGTAATGCCCTGCTGCCCCAGTGAAGGACGGCTGGGTGTGGCCCTGGTGGTGGGGATCGGCTTAGGTCTGTTTTTGAGGCTGTGGGCGCGGATGATGAAACACGGGTCAAAGCGTCCCGAAGTCTAACAAACCAACAAACGAACAAATTTGTGCGTGCCTCTTCACGGGGACACCGTATAGTCAGTGTAGCAGTGCAGGCGGCCAGCGATGGTCACTCTTCATGGGGCCACCGTGCTTCCCACTTCCCATGTGACGTTTGGCGGAGAATATGCGTGTGTTGTCAAAATGGGACGAGTGCGGACTGCGCACGTCTAGCCCTTTCATGGGCCCATTGCATGCTGCCCACGATGGCTCCGCATCACGGGGCCACCATACTTCCGATATGACTTTCGGCGTAGGATCTGCGTGGGCTGCCCTCGTTTCAGCCTGCGTAGCGCTATCGCTGGCCCATCGCGGAGGCCCAGCCAGGGGGTGTCGGTGTCCCGCCCCACCCCTTAGCAACCAAAAATCCACTAGATGAAACAAGACATTTTTCGATTTTATCATACAAAGCCAAACTTTTTGGCTCCCGAAGCACGTGAATGCGTTGCCTTTTTCACATTTTTCTTTAGTAGGCCTCACACTTAGGAAACTCCTGGCTGCGCCACTGGCCTATCGCATAGTTGTTTGCTAGGTGGGTGCTATGTGGGCGTGCGTCAAAACCCTGTCAATGAAAGCCAGCAAAGGACCTTCGCTGAAAAGCATGCATCGGACCATCGCGAGTGTTTTGTGAGTAGCCCTTGCCCGCGTCGCCCACACATAGCCCTCGCTTGCCCGCGAGAGGTCAGCTGTAGGTCGTTTGCTGGAAAGATGAAGCTTTACGAATTGACCTGGCTGGGGACGGATATGCATGGACGCTGCTTATCTAGGGAAAGACGAGGCCATAATGCCGAATTTGATGTTTTTAATCAGATTGCCATCAACTGGGATGCAAAACTTAGGTGTCTCTCTGACGTCTACGGTGAACGGTAAAGTATAATCATCTTTTCGTCGGCATGCACGATGGTGCGCCTCACGCTGGCAACGCGTCTAAACCTGTACTGAAGTGTATCAATGTGCACCACTCGGCTGCAGACTGTCGACATCTTCTTGTGAAGACGACTATTGGGGCATATGGCCCTGGAAATCGTTTGCATTCTAGCGTCGTGGTCGGACTCCCAGTGGGTGGGAGACGAAGATTATATATAACAAGTTACCTTTCTGCCATCCCGTAATCGCATTATGGTTTGCGACGCTAACCAGATATCACTTACTCTTTGCACATGGTGGCAAATATTATTATTGCGTTCTGCGCGTGGGGAACAGCTGGTCATTGACTAGGTGTACACTTACGTGCAGCGCACAGCAGATGTGTTATCAGCACGCATCCTCCCCTCCAATCCTCGCTAAGAATTGATTGCCTTGTACATCATTACGAGTGTGGGCAAAGCCTGAACCAAGCTGCTATACGACACAAATTCATGATGTATGCGACAAAAAAAAACGCAACCCGGCACGGTTCGACCTGACTGGCACGCTTTTGAAACCCCAGTAACTTTTTGTTCGTGCAGTATCAAATGCTCTATTTTGGAATGTTTACCTGATTTCGATTTAACATACATGTGCAAATATTTCCTCTGATGGACTAACTATCTTCATTCACATAAGGGATTTTGACGAAATCGTGTATGTGAACAAATATAACACAAAATAATTTCCTGGCTGCAATTTCGTGTTCGCACAGTACGGCCGCTCAGTGATACCTGATAGCGTAGGTGTAGACTGTCCTGCGTCTCGACTGCCGACTCGTTCTCAGAGATGTGTCAAACTTACCTCACTTCTGGTCATCGGGGCCCGCTATATATATATATATATATATATATATATATATATATATATATATATATGGTTTGCGCACGTGACGCGAGGACGCGAGATGGCATAACGTGGAGGTCAAAGCTATTTGCGATTCAAGGTAGCAAGCCTGTGATTGGTCAGTTTGTAAAGATAAATACCGCGAGCGTCATATTGGAAAGATCTTTTTGCGTGGTAACAGGCTGAGACTGGTACCGATAGTTAGGTTTTGCTAAATATATCGAGCGAAATCCGTGCAGTGTGACGGGTGATTATAACTCAGGGTGACAAGACCTCACGATGCTTTCATGGTGGCAAGCTGAGGCTGACTCAGAGTGCTACAACAGGGAGGACACATGTCGGTCGGGGTCACACCGTCCAAGGTCCAGCGCGCGAACCGGCTGGCAAAAATGAATGAACAGTTCCGTGTGGCGAACGTCGAGAATGGTCGGTGGGGTGGGAAACAATGTGACAGGCACATCGGAGCATGTTACGGATCACGGTATGACATGGCTAACCGTTACAACAGGTAGATTCACAAACTCAACCACCACTCGCTTGTGTACGTCATCACGTCACGTGACTTGTTTGCCCGGGGGCGGGGCGACTTTGGGACCAGTGCATAACGATGGAGGGTGTCTTGCTGAGCAGGCGTGTGCGACATGCATTGGGTGCAAAGACGTGAGACAAAAAGACCATGACACCCGTGGCACCTATGCTAATGCGACACTTCGACACGTATGTTTCAGATACGTACATCATGTTCGGGAGATGAGCCAGATTTCAGCAGGAGTGCAAGTGCATTTCTGTTAAGGCGGATTATTTTCAATGCACATTTGTCGACGCTGTGGACACTACTTCCACAATCGGGTTCGTCTGACAAATGTGCAGAACACATTTCAAATTGAAATGCACCATGCCGAATTGTCGAAACCATTTTCCCTATGTCTGAATGTTCTGTGCTGCCTGGGAGATTGAGCAGAATTGGGTGTATGATGTCTTCAGGGTTGCCAATAGTCAAATGACGTTTCACAACTTTCCTCTCGGGATAGGGCATCAGATCCTGTACCTGCGCCACGTGAGCCCCATGTCATCCGATTCTCTGCTTGCAACACGCGAGCCACATGTCATTCGATACTGTGCCTACAGCACGGGAGCCCAATGTCATCCGACCTGGCACCTGCAGCACTGGAGCCTCATGTCATCCGATTATGTGCCTGCAGCACGGGACCTCCATAGCCCGTCTCTTGTCATCTTTAGCACCGCCCCCACAGTTGCTCGCCGCACTGGTGAAGTTAAACAGCTCAGACGGGCTCAGCGTTATTCGATGGCATGGGGTGAGGCATACGATGTGCTGGCGGATGCCCGTCTAAGTTTATTTAGTGTCGGGAGGGGGAGGTGAACTGTAGGTTAACCCACGGCATCGTCTAACACGGTGGGTGAACACATTGGTGGTGCAGCTGCCTAATGCGTCGGCTCCGGACGTGGGAGGTTCGCGGTCAAAGTGTGACATATGGCAAACTTTCCCTCGGGCGGCTTCTGCCCAGGAGATGGCAGTAACTGCCGTTGGGTCAGAGGAACATCCTCTTGGGCTCACATGTCAGATATAACCGAAGAGTGTTCGCTACTGCACGGAGCTAACGCTGACCGACCATGCCCCGTGGCATCGCGTTCACTGGCATGCTTTTTTAAATGTGATTTAGCGTGGGCTAAATCAAGTTAAAACCCGAACGGCGAGGCGACGGACCGCACAACTGGGCGGTCGCAAATACGAGGGGTGAGGGTGCCTTATCTTGAGGGGGAGCTCACGGGAAGGACGGTCGCCAGACCGCGCAGTCTGGTGACACGCGGTGTGAACGTCGGACAGTGCGCGTCACCAGAGAGCGACATCTTCCCATCACCAGAGGGCGACGTTTCCCACGACTCCACAAAAGTTGACGTTGCTTCCTACACCGACGTCAACTTGACCCGTCCGGCTATGGAGCCTCATGGCAAGATCAGCCCACGGGCGCGGACCCCGTGGAGTCGCGCGTACGTATCGATGTTGCGGTGTCGCGTGGGCCCCGGGCGATATCCCGCCCCGGGCGCCACCCGACTGGACCACACGTACTCGTCAGAAGCATAGGTACCCGCCCTGGGCACGGTCTGTATGGAACAGGGGTCCTCTTCTCGGGCATCGACCGGGTGATTCACAGGTACCTGCCACGGGCGCCGATCGCATAGACCAGATACCGTCCCGGACACGCCCGCGCCGAACATAGGCATGCACCTGTCCACATGTACCTGCCCCGGACACCGCACGCGCGGCCACAGGTACCCGTCCCGGGCACCCGCGTGTACCACATGTACCTGCCCAGTAGCCTGCGTCGAGAATTTCCAAAATGGTGTAATCAAAAACAACTACAGTTTTTATGTTGCCTTGACATGTTTGGCATACAATTTGGCATACAATTTAGATCGCTTGGCAATCGGCATTTTTCTCAAAATGCGTTTGAAAAGAACCCTGTTTTCAGCATTCAGCGCCATATTGGCTGTGAAAATTAATCCAAATAAGTGGGTCAAATAGTATGTAATTTTTATCGTTTCGACGAGCTGAGTCGATTTGAAGAACGCAGTATTGTCGAAAAATCGCTAGTTAACAAAATATCGGTTATCATATGTCTTCTAATTCACCAGCAAATGTCCATTTCGGAGCATACAAGGAACTCTGAGGTTTAAACAAGTGAAGATCATGATACAGCCGGGGTTTCTGCACTTACTCATTTGAAGACTTCAGCATCACTCACTGGGCATAGAAATATAGAAAAAGCTTCATATTTATTCGCTTTTTGAACTACATAGCAGCATGATTGAGGGAGGCTGCTTTGTACGCATGTGCATCACATACCAAATAACTACATGTTCGTTGCATGCTGAGACATTCAGATAGCCTTTCCACATCACGTTCAGACTAAAATAAGATACATTGATGATAAGAATGATTAAGATTCGCCATGATTATTGAAATTCGCCATGATCACCATGGGACCGTCGATGCCTTTTTCTTCCCCAAAGGGACACATGTCAGACATCAATCAATGAACACTGGTTGTTTTGGAACACCAGTGGAACACCAAGGCAAACATCGCGCGAAGGTGCGGAGCACAACTGACCGGACGGCATAGAGCACCTCAGTTCTATCTTTCATGGAACTCACAGTTGTTTTAGCATATTCTCCACGTCCCTCTTAGTTGTTAATACGGGCAAAAGCTCCCGGTGCATGTAGCCAACCCGGATGGAGCCGTCCATCCTGTCCTTTTCGTACACGGTTTTTGCAGCTAGCAACACCTGTTTCACGAATCGTTCAACTGACTGACCGTGCACGGGATACTGTGAAACTGCCGTTGGTATGTTCACATAGTCATGATGTTCGGTGTTTGGCGTGTGGCACGTGAGGGCCGGTTCGAAGGCGCCGTCCGAGGATATCAACTCCTGTAGACTTCCCGCGGTCTCACCCAGTCTCTGAGTTCTCCTGGGACGGACGCTGGGGTCTCCACGCTCATTTTTGCCGGGGATGCACCTGATACGTTCAACAGCGAACTGGCCCTCTGCTCCGTCATCGCTACAGATAAGTGTCTGGAGCACTATTTCGCTGTGAGCATACCAGGCACTGGAGTGGAGGTACGGCATCACGATGCTCACGGCTTCCCCATGCTGCATTCGTGGGCCCCGGCACCATCGGCCAACGGCGCCACACCTGGTGCGCCCGCGCGGGTCTTTCCACTGCCGTCCCCCACCCCACCCACCATCCCGATGACGCCAGTGGATCGGGCATGATGGAGGGGGGGGGGCCTCCAGCGGCACCAGGGGCGGCGCTGTTCGGAGATTGCACGGGCCGAACAACCTGCCTGGCGACCGCGGGGCCTTGGCCGCGGGGGCCTCGGCCGCTTCATCGGCGCCACCACCGACCGGGCGCTGCGCTCGCGGGAGGGCAGTCGCGAGGAGCTCAAGACCACGGCGCCCCGGCGGGCGTTTACGATGTTTGAGCTGTCGTGGCGAGAGCAGCGTGGGTCAGCGCGCTGCTTCCCCGGACCCTCAGTGTCCGCCGAGGTGGCCCCTGGCGGGTGGGATGCCGGGTGGCGTGCCTCTACGTCGCCGCGACCGGTGTCTCCTGTGTACCCGACTTTTCCCCACGCGCCGGAACACCCCTGCCGGGTCCACGCCGGCTTGGATGCAGTGGCCCGACAGTTGCTGCAGAATGGAACAGAATGTGCCCGGCTGCTGCGTCGTTGCCACCACTGACCAGGCGCTGCGCGGGCGGAAGGTCAGTCGCGAGGGGCTCAAGTCGCCTCTCCGTTGGCTGCCATCATGTCAGCCCAGACGCCTGCATATGTGGCCGCAGTTGCGGCACCCGGCGCTGGGAACGTCAGACCATACTCCCGCATCCACTGGCCGACCCACTGACCCGCTGGAAGACGCGTCTTCTCGCGGGCCGGCCTAGGCCTGATAGTCTCACGCAGCTCGGTATAGACCGGCATCTTCGAGCGGAGCTTGGTGCACACCTCGCCGACGCCAGCCACGCGTGGCCTATCGTCGTCATTTTCGGCGCCTCCGCCAACGCCGCCAACGCAGCCGGTTCCGCCGCCGGCGCCGCCGGCGCCAAAGCCATCTCCACCGGCCCCTGGCGGCGCCCCCGGACTCAGGGAGGTCTGGCGGCGATTGCAGATGACGCGAGTCCGCCTTCTGCCTGATGGACGACAGGTGTCTTTGGTGGATGGATAACAGATGATGCCCCTCCATCCACCGGCTGGTGGCAGACAGGCGGCGCCCCACCACCACCCACCGACGGATGGCCGGCTAACGGCTCCGCCCAGGCAGCCTGGGTTTCGGCTGCATCCTGCATCCACGCGCCGACCTGCGCTGTGACATGTCCGTTATCGCCGTGTGGCGGCGGGCCTGGACCCACGAGCCGCGTACAATGGTGCTGCTGCGACAGCTGTTCTCCCTGGCCGCTTCACAGGCGTCCCATCTCGAGCTCCGGTATAACGCGACGGGCGACACCGGCGCGGCAGACGCGCTGTCTCGGGGCGACTGGGGCCGCTTCCGCCGCTTGCACTCGGCGGCTGTGGCAGCTCCATGTGCAAGTAGGGTGTGTCACTTCAGGCACTTTTTTACCGATGCAAGGTGTCCCTATGATTTTATCATGCCCTGTCCATATAGAAACAGCGTGGCACTATTCATTCCCTCTGAATTTTAACCCCCATCTAGCTCCAAGCGAGAGAAGTTCGGCCAATCTGCTAACACTAGCGACACTAGCGCCACCATAGCGGAGAGCGTATGAACTAATGACACCCAATCGTTTCCAGAGCCTCTTTCACTCGCCAGGTCACAAAACTGAAATATTTGACGTGTACCGACTCCTCGTCTACTAAGCCATCGAAGGAACACATACGATTGATATTTATCTAACCCCATTCTTAACTAGGTATTTAACTCACTCTTACCGAGCACAAACAATCACTATTCGCAGGACCGCCGCAGTCCCACGTGATTCGCAACAAGACCCATGTTATCGATGGCTGCCAAACATACATACAATGAGTCATCGAGCATCCCGTCTCTCGGCAAGACGTCCGACCCATTCCCCTGCATTGCAGTCCTGAGTTCTTGAATTGAGACTGGAACTATACCTACAGTTGGTGATTTTTTCTAGTGTTAGAAACTATAATGTCTTATGAGGCATCATCTCGATGGGGCATTTTATCCATCCGCCACTGAAGACCCTCGAAACTCTCGGCTAGTTAATCGTTCATAATTGACCAACGTATGACTAGAATACATTTTTTAATCCCAGTTTCTGTCATTTGCAGATCCTGATCCGTCATTCAGGATGTCCCTTCGAAGCCGGGCAAAACACTTCAGCCTCGGTCCTCCGAAGAACCTACCTGCCAATCAGTTTCCCGCTAACAAAGATGTCATCAACTATGTTAGGCTATTACATGGCCAAAAACCCAACTTGAGATCGAAAGTGCTGTCAGCTGAAATATTTAAGCCGGTCGCTGAGCGGGTATTGACAATTTGGAACGACGAAGGCATCCCGTCGATGCAGTTAAAAGGTGTGCAGCGAAAGGTCGCTGCCTGCTACAGCCAGTATAAGAAGCTCAATAAAACCAAAACGGTGGACCGTGAAGCCAAAAGCTCGGCGTCGGAGAAAGCTTGAAGCTATTTCGGAAGGCTGTTTCACATAGCTCTATGTCGATGTAAAGATCTGCGCCATTGCAGATGTCCTCGGGAAAGAAAAGTGCACGAAAAAGAGATCAGCTTTCTCAGAGACCAGAGGCGCTCTCGTAAGATGCTCCTGGGAGGCATCGACCGCAGGGAAAGTGCCCGACGTAAAACTGCAACTTCTAGAAGGCTGAGACAACGGCAAGCTGAGGGACAGCTACAACCGGGGAGCCTCGCTGGTCCCAGTGATGACAGCCAGAGCGGTCGCAACGAGGCCGGACAGTCTGACACGCCGGACGTCGCAATGGGCGATTAGAGCTCCCATGATTCAGTTGACTTCTCCAGTGGCAGTCAGTCAGACAGTGTGACTGTCTCGGAGGATAGTGCAACTGTCTCGGCGGGCGAACCGCTTGTCGCAAACTGTGACACGCTGACAAATACAGCGCTGGCTGCAGACAGGTTCGGCCTATCAAACCGGTCGGTAGCTGCCGTCATTAATGCTTTCCAGCTGGACATCGGAAGGGCCTCTTCTGAAAATCCCACACTGCTGCTGGACCCTAAAAAAGGTTTGGCGGGGAGAGAGTCAGGGTGCAACGAACCTCGGCTGAGGCCAGGTCCGACAAGAGGCATGGCAGTGCCTTGCAGTCTCTGTATTTCGACGGGCGAAAGGATCCCCACACTAACACCGGCCGATCCACAGAGTGTTCTGAAGAGCACATTGCCGTTGTAGCTGAGCCTGGGGAGAATACGTGACTCATTTCACCCCATCGTCGGGACGCACTAAAGATCAAGTGCAGGAGCTGGTCGACATCGCCGCCGAACGCGGAGGCGGCATCAGGGTTCTCGGCTGCGACGGCGCTGCCGTCAACACCGGTTCTGCGGGCGGCGTTTGCCGCCTTTTCGAAGTTCTCACGGAACATCCCGTGGACTGGTTCGTGTGCCAGCTGCATTCAATGAGCTGAACCTACGCGAGGTGTTTCGGAAATATGATGGAAAAACCACTGGTCCTAAATCATTCACTGGACCTCTCAGCAAGGCTGTGACTGCCGAGGTACATGCACTACCGCCTGTCCAGTTCAACCCAATCGCCGGTCACGTCTCTGATCTCCCAGCAGCTGCAGAAGCCGAGCTCAGCGCGGATCAATTGCTGCTACATCGGCTCGCTGTCGCAATACAAACTGGCCACCTCGCAGAAGAGGACGCAAGGAAACGGATTGGGCCAGTTAACCACGCCAGGTATGTGCCGGTTATGATCTTTTTTAGTGGCGTGTAGACGGTAATTGTTAGACGGTCCTTTTGCTTTTGAAACATGGCTTCAATGTGATAAACGAGTAAAACAATCAATGTTATTTGACAGTAAGAACAGTTTACTTCGCCTCTTTCTCGTATTTCATGCATATTTATCGCAAACGGTGCTCTTTAAAAAAAAAACCTTTGTTTGTCTACCAGTAAACCATTCATGCACGAGTTACCTAAATAACAGCAATAAAATATGTTTCTGAACACATTCTTGCTTCACAGGTGGCTCTGGCTGCAAGGCTACTCCGCCTGTACGTCGCAACCGCGTCACCATCACCTCAACTCTGCGATATCATAAAGTTTCTAGTGGGCCACTACGTGCCAGTGTGGTTCCACATCCGGAAACACAGCGAATGTAGTAGCGGCGCGAATAACATGATGTTTAGCTTGGAGCTACTACGCACATTGCCTCAAGAACTGCAGGACACAGTGAAGCCTGTCATCCAGCGTAACAGCTACTGGTGCCATCCAGAAGCGATACTGCTGGCTATGGTGACCGACCAAGACCCGGAACTCCGCACCCGCGCAGTGCAGGTCATCCAGCAGTATCGACAGCAGCCTCAGGGGGAGGTCCGGCCATTCGTACTCCCAGCGGTGAACTTCAATGCCGTAAATTTCACCGAAATGCTGGACTGGAACGCTGCGCTTCTCACCGAACCGCCGCTCACCATGGACCTGAAAGATTCAGAGCTGAACGGCATTCGGGTTGCACCGCTGACCGTGGGCGCCTTCCCGGTGCACACTGTAGCTGTGGAACGTACCGTCAAAGTGGTTACTGACGCGGCGCGGGCGGTGGTGGGAGAAGAACAACGACATGGCTACATCTGCAGCCGCCTCAGGCACCGGCAGCAGCTGCCCGCGGTCATCAGCAAAAAATCGTTTCTGTAGGGAGAAAGTCGCCAGATGATTGCTTTGTATGTCAGATATGGCACAGAGTATTGTGTTGTGGTTGAAGAAAGCTTGTCTTGTTGGCATTGTATCTAAGACGCGGCATTTTTAAGGAATGCAAAGCAAATGTCTTGTCTGGTCCGATATGAGAAGCCACCTCCTGCTGCAGCCCTCCCTATCCCCATCGATTCCGTCTGAAGCAAATTATTGCTACGTAAGTTGTGTAAATCTGAGCCTCTTATTGATATACTTTCTTCAATAAACCAAACAGAGAATCAAACAAGACTTATTTGTCAGTGAGAAGTGGATGCGAGCGCTGCGAACAGCAACTGCTCGCTAGTTCACGGTTTGCCCGCTATGGTGGCGCTAGTGTCGCTAGTGTTAGCAAATCGGCCGAACTTCTCTCGCTTGGAGCTAGATGGGGGTTAAAATTCAGAGGGAATGAATAGTGCCACGCTGTTTCTATATGGACAGGGCATGATAAAATCATAGGGGCACATTGCACTGCGATTGATGATACACCCTAATGTGCACTGCCCGCCGCCTGGGTGGACGTCGCCCGTGATCACTCCGTTCACGGGTGTCTCCTCACCGGCCTCACGCGGTGACCTACAAGGTTTTCTATCTATACCAGAATATACGTTCCACTTGGCATTTCTTGGTGGAGGATCTAACGTCTAACTGCACAGACGACTTAGACACCGCTATCGCAAGATTAGGCCTATTCGCGCCGCGATAAGGGACCGGCCAAATAATAGCCAAAACTGGTATGTGGTAGAATGTAGTAGGACAACGTGACCGAAGCGGTCCGACAACGACAACTAAGTGAGGTGTTTAATAGATCTTTCTGTCCAGTGGCACATCCCGAGGGCACGGCCCCTCCTCGTGCCACCGGAGCAGTCCTCTGTTCACCTGGCACGGTCCCGCCTCGTGCCACCGGAGCAGTCCTCTGTCCACCTGGCACGGTCCCGCCTCGTGCCACCGAAGCAGTCCTCTGTCCACCTGGACAGAAACATCGGGACAGCCTCGCCATGCGCACAACCTGCTTCGGCGGGAAACCTGGCAACCACGGCGGGAAACCTGACAGCCACGGCAGGGAACCTGACAGCCATGCTAAGAAACCTGAAAGCTACGGCGAGAAACCTGACAGGCACGGCGGGAGATCTGACAGCTACGGCGTAACACCTCACAGCGATCGAGTGTTCAAGACTACCCCGACGGGGTGCCAAAAGCCGAAATGTCTGGCTGTATATGCACTGCATGCATGGTTATGTGCAAACGCAAAGCCCATAGGAGAACAAATTTGTGTAAAGACGTTAGCTGGGTACATTCCCTCCCTCCAGTCATAGTCACGCCCTGTATCTTCAGTCAATAACCATTCCCCATTGTATTAGCATTACCGGTGAGTCGCAGTCTAACTGGCTGGGGCAGTGACCCGAAGCAGTGTTGGATTTTAACTTCTCGGTCTTTGATTCGGAGGGTAAATTTTTTTGGCTTGCCAAAGTATGGAGTGTATAATCTTGAGAAGCACTATGTAATTGAGTGTATAATTTTCCAGTTTGCCAAATTATGGGGTGTATATTGAAGCACCAAGTAATGGAGTATATACATTTTATAAATAACGAAGTGTATACATTCTGAAAAAATGCAGTGATGTTTCCTGGAATGAAGAATAAAAACCCGGGGGCCTCGGTAGCTTAGATGGTGGAGTGTCGGACTCGAATATCGCGGCCGGCGGCATTTACAGAGTCCACCCACGACCAATCGGTGTGATAGGCTGGCGACGCTATGCTAACCTTGCGGTTGAATGCGTCGTAAAATAACCCGAGATTCTTCTTCTTCTAAAAAAAAAACGCATTCAAATCATGTGTTCGGTCCCTATCCTAGTGTCTCACAGACAACCAGATGGGGTCCACCACACATCGTCGTCTGAAGTCATCCACGTTACGTGGATGATTTATAAGGCAACTTCCTGAGCAATGGTAGAGAAAATGATCACAAAAGTATACTTACCTGAAGAGCAGGACGTTCGCGCACCGACTGATATATGGGACGGTCTAAAATGTTACTTCGGGATATGGGTTTCGGATTATGTAATGGTTTAAGGAAAGCTATACCAAAACAATCCGTCTAAAATATTTTATTCTCACGACTATGAAGTTTTTTTAATGAGAAAGGTGAGAAAATTTATCGGAGCCAATTCTTATTAATATTAAATGAATTTCGATCCACTTTTTTAGTTCATGTTTGGAATGTTTAGGTGAAGCAAGAAATGACTTGGAGGTATGGAAAGCGACTAGACGGGCGGGACAATTGCCGCTGTAAATCCGACTATCGTCACGGACGAGCGGAAATTAGGGTCTCATTTTCCACCATTATTGCCATGAAATACAAAAAAAGAAGAAAATAAGTTAGAGGAAACTTCTAAGAGAATTACAGGGGACTTTTTCTCAATTAATAATAATCAGGATTATGGGAAGAAATTAATCATTGGATCAGAATGAAGCTTATAAGATTGTAGAAGATTAGATCAACACCCGTAAATCTGAACTTGTCCGGAGTGGGGACCTCGCGGTCGGAACTCACCACGCGGTCGGAGTGGCATAAACACAAATATTCCCGCTTGTTGATGAAATTCGGAAACAATATGTCATGAAATCGAAAGAAGGTGAAATTTCTGGTTCTATGCAGTTTCATTTTTGGAGCGAAGTTTTAGCAGGTTTTAAGAACGTTTTGGTACCCTTCAGGCGATTTTCATGAGGAAAATCCTTCCGATATATTTTATGTATATCGCTCCCTGACTACTTAAAAATATAAATATAAACGGTTTTATCCATCCATGTGATGCAGAACATATCATTCTCCAAGGAAGCAAGAAGAAATGCATTATTCATGGCTTTTCGTGGCAATGGTTTAAATAGCTCCGGCCGGAGTGGGAACTGGAGAGCGGTGAATCCATTGAATCCACGAACGGACCTTCGTACGCGGTCGGGCTGGAAGCATTCATAATGTCCACAGTTCACAGTGTCCACAACACACAGTGTCCACAAGTTCATAATGTCCACAGCTCATAGTGTCCACAGTTCACAGAGTCCACAACTCACAGTGTCCACAAGTTCATAATATCCACAGCTCATAGTGTCCACAGTTCACAGTGTCCACATGTTCATAACTTTCATAGCTCACCATGTCCACAGTTCGTCATTTCCACAGGTCATAATGTCCACAGCTCGCCCTGGCCACAGGTCACAATGTCCACAGTTCACAGTGTCCACAGCTCATAAGTACCACAAGTTCATAACGTCCACAAGTTAATAATGTGCACGAGTTCATAATTTCAAGAAGTTCATGTCCACAAGTCATACTATCCACAGTTCATAATATCTACAAGCTCGAGTTCATAACTTCCACACGTTTATTATCTTCGCAGTTCATAATGTCCACAGCTCATACTGTCCACAGTCCATAATATCCACAGCTCACAACTTCCACAGTTCATAAAGTACACAGCTCATAATGTCCACAGTTCACAATACCCACGCGTTCATAATGTCCACAGTTCATAATGCCCACAGGTCACAATGCCCATTCCGTCTCCGCGAAAACATGCTACGTGAAATCATCTTCAACCTAATCGCATTTGGCGGCGCGGCAAACCGGCAGACGTAGAAACCTCTGGTTCACCTCTTGTTAACAGATGGCAGGTCGATCAATTTGCGCGAGATGCTGCAGGGCGATAAACTCATTCAAGACACGTTTTTCGGAATCCGAGTTGGATATTGGCCTGCGTTTCTTAGTCAACATCGATGTATAGTATGTAAATACACCTACTCTGGTGGCTAAATTCTTAAATGTAATGGGATATAGTCTTAACCCTCGCATTGGTGACATTTCAATCCTCATTTGTATTGGTAGCGGTTTCTAGAAGTCAACCGGCTAAATTTGTTTCTGATCCGAAAGACATATAATTTGGTGGACGTAATCGATGCATCGGGACTTCCCAAAATTGTAAGACAATATACCTGATATGATTAAAGTTATTGTGATATCTTCATCGGCTGCCCGGCACAACCGACGATTTGCCACCTCCGGCCATGGACCCGGCCGCCCGGCAGTCCGGCCCGGGGGTCCGGTTCGTAAAATGTTTACCAGCTCGCGCAGGTCACATCATCCATCAAATCGCTAAGGTTTGGACACCATTAGGCTGATAATTCAACAAAGCTCAGTCATAGGCGCCATGCGGTTGTGTTTCTCCCCCTCCCCTTGTGCTCCTGTAGGCCTCCAGCTCGGTCAGAAGGACCACATGCCATCGTCCTGTCGCTACTGCACGGTCGAACATTGGCCTGATTCGCAGCACACATTCCTTCGTTTCGTTCGAGGTCTGTCATCGGCTCTGAAGACCAAGGTTGTCGAGTTTCACAGCCAGCATTGGCTTATAGCCGGAGCCGCCGACCTCCGTCCGGCGCTACGAGGATATGGTGGTCTGCTTCGTGGCTCATCTGTCTCGCTTCCCTGTGGCCTTAAGGATTGTCATCTGCTTGGTAGTCCAAATGTAATTTTCAGTGTTATCAATTGCACGTGTTCGATTGCCCTTGGCCTGGCTGTTCGCACTCGATGCGTTATTAGCATGCTTTTCAAACATTAGCTACAAAAAAGGGAGAGGTAGCCGCAAGAAGTCTGTACTCGAATGCGACATAAAGCACTGTCTGCGTGGTGAGGTGATGTGAGCACGATTGCCAATATAAGCGACACATTGTGCAAACTGGCGCATTTTCCAAAATGCTCGACGATGTAGTATTTAAATCGGCGATTGGTAAAGCAATTGATGCAAATTGCTGATTAACGCGCCGTACCGGGGGGGGGTTGTTGACGATCCCCCTTAGGTTTCCGCGGACTGTAAAGAACGGCGCGCGGCAGCGCACCGACATTTGGCATACCTTTTGCCACATCAATTTGGCATTTTGTGTCAAAATTTTGAAGTTAGGTCATCTAGGGTCAACGAGTTAGTTACGATCAAGTGAGGTCATCTCCAAATAGTTGAACCAATCGTCACGCTTTAACGAATAAAGATATTTGAACGAAACTTTCAGCGTTTGCTTATCTTTACAGAACGTCGCTCCGGAGGAATTTTCATTTTTCCGTTTTTGATTACTTATTATTTCTGTACATTTTCCCTTTATAATTAAATTGAGAGATTTTGGCGAAAGTCAATATTTGTATTGGGGAAGTTGACTTCGAGCGCAGACAACCGCACAGTGTGCAAACCACCTGATTTAGCAAGGACCTGGCCGGCCCTCGTCCACCGTGGCACGATCTGCACCATCACAAAGACGCCGGCCAACCGCCGTCTCCGGCCCAGACGACCACCCTGCATTGCAGCTAGATGGACACCAACCACGCTACCATATTGGTGTGTTCAAAATCGATGCAGGCTATTTCGCTCCTGATCGTATTTCAGCGGAGTTCACCCAAATTGGCAATTCATCTAGCACTAGCCTAACCTAACAAACCAAAACCCAAGCTAACCTAACCAAACCACCTAGTCAAACTGAATCAATCCTAAACGAAATGTAACAAAACTGAACCAAACCGAAGCGAAACCTAACCTAACATAACCCAACCTAACCTAACCTACCTAACAGGACTTGACCTGACCTAAGGATACCTCATTTGATCCGACCTTCTCTGTTTTAGGCTACTTTCATTTCTATGCTTCCTATAGCACAGCTGCAATTCCCGGTAGGCAGCGAAAGTTACATTCACCTCGAAAATCATTCTCACGGTAGCTTGGCTGGCGTGGCAGCTCGAGCAATTTGATCGTTGTTGTTATTGGAGTTTCGGGGCGCATCGACCGCGTCGGTCATGTAGCGCCCGAGCGATTGATCACGCAAAATATGCATAGCCTAAGTATAAATCGTGTAGGATCCCCCAAGCTGATTTGAATCGAGTTAACTTACGAAATTAACTAATACACTAACCGAACCTAGCCCAGCTCAGCCCAGCCCAGTCAGCCGGCCCCATACCAATACAACCAAATCTAACCCAATACCACCAAGCCTAACTTAACCTAACAGGACCAGAGCTGACATGACCTGACGTAAGCGGAACCCATGCTGATATGATTTGCCCTTCCATTTTCCAATTTCATCTACCTTATTCCTTATAAACCTTGTTTCCATACTTCCTATAAAAACAGCTACAATTCCAACATGAGGAACATAAAATACATTCACCTAGCAAATCATTCGACGGCAGCTGGCTAGCGCGGCGGCAAGAGCGACTGATCGTAAAGGTATGGTTAGCTACATATAGACCGTGTAGAATACTTCTCTTCTCCGAGCAGTTGTGAACCGAGGTAGCGCGAAATTAACTAATCTGCATTAACCTAGCCTAACCCAACCAAACCCAACACAACGCAACATAACACAACACAACACAACACACAACCCAATCGAACCGAATATCACCAAATCTAATTTAACCTAGCAGGACCTGGCTGACCTAACCTAAGCTGACCTCAGCTGAGTGAGCTGTCCTGCCCTTTTCCAACTACATTTCTATATCCTTTTGTAGCACATTTGTATTTCCCAGCAGACCAACATCAGAGATGTATTCACCTAATATAAAATCCTTTACACGGTAGCTTCAACTGGTGTGGTAGCACGTGCGACTTGCATATTTTCGACCGATGAAGTTGGCTCCAGCAAAATCTGGCGACTCACCCATGCAATGAGTCGGTTGGGAAGACTCGAAAATTGATGGGTTCGGTAGTGCTTCAAGACATTCTTGATTGTATGAAAAGCTGTTTGATTGGTGAAGGTCTAAAGGTATCGTGTGAACCACAATCGTTTGGGCTATGCGTTTATATCACTTTTTATCCAAAATGTGGCCTCACCGAGGGTTTCAAGGAGTGGGGAGAGGAGCCAGTTTTATGGGTCACGACACTTGTCGCTCTTGTCGCGTTGGCTGACCCCTGGTATGCCGTAGATGCCGATAGTCAATGGGAAAGTGTAGCCGGTGCATGGATCCAGCTAATGCACGCCACGGCGTGTCGTCACTTTATCCGTTTTCCAGCACCAGACCCAATCGGAAAAAGCGACGAAAACGGCCGGCTATTCTTTACACCCCTCCTTTGGATGCACGTGCCACGTACGGCGAAAACGTTTGCACTCCTCCCGGCTTCGAGATTGTCTCGGCTACACCACGGTGTCGGTTTGGTGTCGATCATTTGTTTGCGAGCTACGCCGGTTGAAACCGACCCGATTAAGCGCATGAAAAACGATGATATCCCGACTCTAAAATCCACGTTTCACACGTTAAAGCAATTGACGACTTAGGCGGAACCCGTTCCCCCAACTACATCGGCGTCGCTCACATGCAGCACATTTGCTCGACCGCACCGAAAGTGTGCCTAAGGGTGGCCATTGAGGAGCCACGCGCGTCATGCGATCCGACCTCATCACCTGGCAGTCATCCGATTACAATACTCCCGGAGGCAACGCGCGGGTGGTGCGAACCATGCACATAGAGCGTTCTCACGTTCCGAGAAAGTCAGTCATGTGAGCCACATTAAACTTGTGCTCTCACGGTTAGATCCTGCGGTCAGCACGATATAGCGCGGTCATGTGTATCAGATCTCCGGCATCGTAGGTGCGGAAACTAGAGGGTAAAAGTGAAAAAGGTCAGGAAATTTTCTTACAACCAGGGGCGGTCCGAGGCATCGAAAACGGGTGAGGAAGTCACCATGCACCCCCCCCCACCACCACGAAAAAAAATAAATGGATCTCGGCAACTATGTTTTTCGGTTTCAAAAATTCAGAAATTGTCCCATCCACCCATCCACCTCCCCCACAAAGATCACCGGATTTTAGGAGCACTTGCGAGACATTTCGGTTGTGCATCTGACCACTCATGGGCGGTATGAGTACCGGAAACTGGGTGAGGTAGAGTAACCACTTCACCCCAAAAAAAAAAAAAAAAAAAAAAACAAAACATCGGATTTCGGCACACCTGTTTTTTTTCTTCATTTTCACGGGACTCACCTGGGCTTTCAGAAGCAGTTTTCCGAGTTTTCCGAGTTTTCCGAAGTTTTCCGAACTGTCCCTAGTTGTTTCTTGGTGGCAAATAATATGTCCTGATATGACGGAGAAGAAAATGAAGTTTGAAGAACTTTAGCAAAGTAGAATTTGTCATGATTGTTGATGGGGGACGAGTAGTCTATGGGTAAGTTGCTCGTCTCACAATCGAAAGGTCGAGGGGTTCGAGTCTCACCTGTCTCTACTCTTCGCCCGCGGCCAATCGGCGTGTGAGATTGGTGACGCCACATGACTCAGGGGTCGATGTGTCGTTAAACCAATAACCAACCAACCAACCATGATTGATGATGGTCTTAATTTCAAGGCTGTTCTATGGCGACTTCGGGGCCCGAAGTCGCCAGTTTGAGTCTGGCTGCCTTGGGCGGTGACCCCCTAGTCGCCAGTGGGCGCGGCACTCAGCCATACTCCTTTAGATAAGGCTCTGGATGATCTCTGGTTGGTGGTACCGACACTGGCTCAAAGTTTAGTGGCAGACGAGAGTTACTTTGAAGCAAATGATTACCATGTAACACCCATAGGGTCAATGTCAAGCTCGTCCAACGTTGGGGAGGGTGCTGCACCTCTATCTCTCCCATCCCAGTTCCCTTGCCCTCGCCTCTGGTATATGTTAACAGCACCGGATGATGGTGAATCGCGTCCAAGTGTACGTGTGTGTGAATGTGCTTTGGTCGAACTGCAGCCGTTTGGGGATACTTACGGCTTGACACTACCGATCTGCGAGCGCACGCGACCCCGGTGTGCCAACATAACTTTTCTTTTTTTCTAACACACCGAGCGTACGCCGCCAGTCGCTCCACCTGGACCCACAGCGAGATGGCGTGTGCAGGCGCATGCGTCTCCCCAGGGGTGCATATTGTCAGGCAGCTGCTGCTGCCAGGGAGGCCGAGAATCCCGTTGCCGTCCGGCCCGGCAGCCAGCACCTCAATCACACCTCATTGGCGCCCTCATGTACGCGCTGGGTAGCGGCGGTGTTACATCGCTGCTGCGACATGAGTAGTGTGTTTCATTAGCCCGTTTCACGACGTCCAATAAGCACCGGGATGCACTGTTGATGACTTCGTCTAGTATGAAGGGCATATTATTGAAATATATGTACTTTATCTGTGTATATGAAATCTGTCGGAAGTTTTACATATCAAATAATAAATTAAATATAAAAACTGAACCAAATTATTAAAATAGAGGCACTAATTTGAAAATAAGCACTTGACTCACAGAACCGACTAGCCAATCTGGCAGCATCTGGCACCATGGCGCGCGATTTGAGAGTTGTCGGATATAATATAAATTTGCCATTGCATTACCAGCAAACATACACTATTGGGGGAGGAAGTGGTAGTTCATATCATGCTGATAAATATTTTTCATCTTACGTTTTATTTCATGGATGTGAATTAGCAGTAGTAGGATAAATGGGAACTTATATCATTTCTAGATAGTGCCATCTTGACGGTCCCGTAAATATTATATTCCTTCCATTTTACAAGCGCAAATGCCGTTGACATGTTGACAGCTCATGTTGACAGCTCAAATGCCGACTACTGCAAATCACCATACGGGGCTCCGCTCTTAGATATCGTTTTAGCTTAGTACATAAATACCTACCTGAATAAGATTCAATGAGTCTGGGATTCGGTAACGGTGGACGCGTGCGTTTCAGATGTGGGTAGTGAGACTCTTTTGAGTGGATTCCTTTCAGTCAACGCCTTAATGCTGATGTACAATGACTATTTAAGGGCGGTGTTGCATCCTGGCTCCCCATACCTTACGGCATATCTACAAAATTACGTGTATCCCCACCCCAAGCTAATGTCAGAAGGGTTTTAATGCAACTCACCAGGTACCTCACGATTGGGGATGGGCAACGGGGGCCTCGGGCCTTCCTGGAACCCATCGGTAGAGATAGTTTAATCCGCGCCGTCTGGGGGGGGGGGTCGTTGACGACCCCCCCCCGAGGGTTTTCCGCGAACAGTGGAAGAATGGTGCGCGGCAGCGCGCCAAAATTTGGCATACCTTTTTCCACATCAATTTGGCATGCTGTGTCAGAATTTTGAAGTCAGGTCATCTAGGGTTAACGAGTTGGTCAAAGTCAAGTGAGGTCACCTCCAAAAAAGTTCAACCTGTCACGCTTTAACGGATAAAGACATTTGAATGAAACATTCAGCGTTTTCTTATCTTTAGGTATGCAGGAAAACACACCAGCTTAATTTTGCATTTTTTTCTTCACTTTTTGATTACATATTAGTTTCGCACATTTGTCCATTAGAGGTAAAATAGAAGATCCTGGCTATAGTAAGGTTTTCTTTCTGGGAGCAAGTTGACTTCGAACAACATTTATCGGTCCGGTCTACCCATTATAGAAGGAAAATGAAAGAAATCTTTAATTCAAAATTTTGAAATTTAAAAAACAATTTATTTTTCGGTAGCCAAACATTTCATGGTCCTGGTCGATTTCGCTCTCCTTTTCTGATTCCAAATTACTAAATTACTGCAAATCTCCCTCGAAGTGAACTTCCCAGAGCCACAGGTTGTGAAAACCTTTTCGGGGTGGTGTTTGATCCTACTCGTCGAGAGCTTTCCGATGACACCTATTTGTTTCCGTGCGACGCTTAGTTTGGATATTAGAGTGTGGGGGTCCCTAACCCCCCCCCAGGCGGGGTGTGAGGATCAGATAGGAGAAACTGGACGGGTTAAACAGTTTTCAGATAGCATCTATTGGACGTGGACCCCCCTTCCTCCACTCCTTTCTGGCTGGTCATTGCCCCCCCCCCCCAAGAGTAAGTTTTGGCCATGGACATATTCAATGGGAAGTAGGTGGGTGTGGGGGGCAAGAGTACCCACGAGTGCCATCACTTTTTTTCGGCAGGGACCTCGTTGATTGCACGCAAGCCCAGGGTGGTCGGCGGTGCCCCGCAGCGGGCCAGGTCAAGCGGCAGCGCCACCAGCCCGGCCGACCAGCCCACCAGGTCGAGCGCAGCCGACGCCCTCGCTGACCAGCCTGCGAGGCCAAGCGCCGCCGGAAACGGTCCAGTGAATGCTGGCCTTCGAGCGGACGTCGTAGGCACCGGCGTCTGCGTCCCGACGACATTGATAGCCGGATCCCGGGCATTCTGGATCGCATAGACACCAGGGGAGAGGAAGCATTGGGCCTAGAAAGGCAGAAAGCTGACCTGCTGCGGCAGCAAATGGAGACGGATCAGCGCCACCTCGCTACCATGGAGCGTCTAGAGGGCCAGATTAAAGCTGTTTGTCGCGCCATGATCAACAGACAAGATAATCTGGACTGATAATCCTTTCTATTCTTGCTACTCCTTGCTGAGTTTCGCAACCGTGTTTTCCGCCTCATGTCATCTGTTTCACCCATCTCGCATTCACGGCATGCACGGGAAGTCAATGTATGTGTACATTTTTACATTCAGTTATCAAACGACAATTGGACGCCCGGTGTTGGCGGACAGCGGGACGTCATACCATGGCGGTGGTGATGGACAGCATTGATTACTCGACAAGCACGCGATTACGTGTTCTCGGTTCGCTAACATGAGTTAGAAAAAACAAATAGATCTGAACTAGTGGGAAATTGCATGAGTACTACTCGCTATTCGGGCTGGATTACAGAGTGCACCTACGACCAATCAATGTGAGAGATTGGAAACGCCACGGCCTAGCAGTAGAATGAGTCATAAAAGAACTCACGGTTGTTCTTCGTTGGGTAGGTATATCATCAATTCAGCTATGCATACGCACGCACAAATGAATTAAGCGAATAAAAACGAACCAATGAATCAAACATAAACGAACACATCGATCTCAAACGAATGAGTCCAAAAGACACAACTTCACAAACTGTCCTTGATATGATCGCGTATGCCCGCGGCAGCCATACTGTCTTCGGCTGGATGACACCTTGCTGTAGGTGGCTGTTCGCTGGTAGACAGCAGCTCGGCTACGCGCAGTGCACCTGCTGGCAAGTCGTCGTGGTACGACTCTACCACGTTGTGTAGGATAGCGGCGGCGAATTCTATCCGCGGAACAAAACGGAAGCTGTGTTCGGACGGCTTCAAGACGCGTCGCCACCGACACTTGAGCCGCCCAAACGAGCGTTCCAGGACCATCCTAATCACACCAAGCTTGGCGTTGAACGCGTGCTTTGCTGCACGGTCGGGCTGGTCCTCTCGGCAACTTGGGTACGCCTTCAGGAGCCAGGGCGTGAGCGGGTACGCTGCGTCGCCAGTCAGCATGAGCGGCAGCTGCCTGCCGTTGACCTCCACAGTGCCCTACCAATATAATTTTGCATTAACAACAATCATGTGGCATTGATGTAGGAGTTGTACTCGAGCGCCCTGGATGGGAATGTTTTCAGTCAGCGTGGTGCTGAATAAAAAGTATGGCGAGGGGCTTGTCCGCCCCCGCTCCCACCCCACCCCATTCCCATACACACACTAACTATGGCCATCCCAGATTGTGTTTCGGCTCTCCCGGAACATCACTCACTCAAGCAGCATGTGGAATAATTGAAGAAAAAAATGCATAAATATAACCAATAAGTAATGGTAAGGAAATAAAACAGATGTTGGCAGACTTCGGGCACCACCACATGTTCCCTACCACCTCCACAGTCAAATGGATTTAATATGCCTTGAGCAAATTATGATTCACATTTGTTTTCTTCAGGGCAGATAATGCATAAGTTTCTCAGAAATAAATAGGAAAGGTGGCAATAGCAAGAGACTGTTGTATAAGAGGGTGATGAATAGCACATGCACACAAGGCGGCACTGCCTTATTCCTCTTTATTGATACTTTATTTATTCCTCTCTATACAAATGTATTAGTACAAATGGTCATTAGTAAAACTGTATGATAAATAGACACCCTTTGACTCGTTTTGGCATACTTTTAGTTAGGGGTAGAGAGGGGGTATCTAAACATGTTCTGTCTTCCGAACACCTACTTTTGGGTGTCACCTGCAGCATGTCCAGTGCATAAATAACAAAAAGATGGCAGTGTTTATAAGTGGTGCAACTGTCTACCAAAATATGAAGGCCTGATCACATAGTTCTACAGATTCTTTGTGCATGGAGCTAGCAAAGTTCATAGGCACCATTTAGGCTTCCAAGAGCAGTTGGTTTAAGGAAACCATAATGAAGTCTCAATATGTTTTCCAATTACACCAACATTTTAAGTGGCTACTAATAGCTTATACCACAACAGCTATAGCTGCACCAGGTAATCCTGCACAACATTTGTGTTCAAAACACAGCATACCACTACAAAACAATTGTTTTAAAGTTGCTCTTTGCAAGTGGTTAGAGGATTTAGTTGAAAGGAATTGCTTGAATATGGATAGCCTGTTCATTTTTGTGTTCAGTAAATAAAGTACAATGACTGGTTCAGCCATACAGATGCAGCAGTAGAGCAATTTCAATTTCTTGCGTGCCTTAAACGTCCAGGTTGGTTGGTTATTGGAGGTCAAGGGTGCTTTGACTCTTTTGGTCATGCAGCACCCATCCCCTGCCTTGAGTGTCCAGAAACCCCCATCTTCCCCTATGCAGGCACACCATAAAAGCACAAGTCTGTAAAACTTAATTAGTTTGTACATTGTTCGAAAGAAACAGAATATTGTTTTTGTTCAATATTTCATCCTTCTAGATATCATCTAATACTCATATAACTTGCAGGCATCCAGCACAATCATTTCTTTAATTACACATAAGAACAGAAGCCAGTCGCAAAATACCTGCTATAACATGGTTGTCATCATACCCACTTGCTGCTCATAATAGCCATCATATACTTTCTTAAAACTAGTGCATTCCACTCAACATATGCAGTTCAGTTGTTAAATCTACTTATCAATCACTATACATGGCAGCAAAACAATTGAATTCTTGTTCAAAGGGAGCTGTTACAATTAAGAAAACCCAGTTCAATACCAGTTTAAATAATGCAAATACCAAAAGAAAACGAAGGAGCGGAATAATACTTAGCACCAACTTAAACACTAAACCATAATATTTTTGTTGAAATACTGATAGAAAAGGTACCTTTGTGCATTTGGGTATTGTGGTGCACTATTTTGCCCCATATTTCCTAACTTGTGGGGGAGTACCAATTGAACCCTGCCATTGAACATCATAACTCGAAAAAAAGAACAAATCATTAACTGTTCACCACAACAGCACCCCAAAGACCGAAATATGTCCAAAATATGCGCATCTGAGACTAACTTATCTGTTAGCCTACTTACCATATTTCAGCCGTAAATGATGCACTCGGAGCATAAACGGTGACGTCGTTTTTTGAAACCTCGATCATGATTCGTCATATCAATTATACAGAGCCAATCACTTAACGCAGTTGGAGATGGTTGGCGATATAGATCAGAGCGGTCAACTGACCGGAAAGCTTGGCATTTGAAGACCGCTGAATTCGTCAGTCAGCTGTTGTCATCGAGTTTACCTCGATGTCAGGCTCGCTTGGTCTGACTTCCAGATTTCCGACTAGATGACTTCCCAGGAGCGGAGGTAGGTATATATTTTCAGGGTTTTTGTATAAACAAGCTATTGCTAGTCCAAAAACTTGTGATATTAAGTAACTGGAGATCCTCTGACTGTTTATTAATATATTAACGTGGTCCAATCTCCAGTTTAAAGTTCCCAGATCAACGTAATTAATATAGTCTGACATCGCCATTGGGATGTCATGACGATTACTTCCCGCTAGTGCACGCGTGAAACCGCCTATTGGCAGCAGGCTCGGTCTCATCATGGGCGGTGCATGTCTGGACGGCCTGCTCGGGCGGATCCGGGGAGCTGCCGTTCCGTTCTTATCTTCTAAGTACTTGACATAAAGAAATGTTGGAAGACATCCGCAATGCTTACAAAATATAGATCATTGCTTTCCCCATAAATATATCAGGCCTCGTTCCTTCCCAGTGCAGGGACGGGAAGATTTCGACCCTCCCTCAAAAGTTTCCAAATGGAGAATTCCAACGACATGAAATGAAACCAGCGTGATGGACGTGACTTGATCTTATGATTGGCACCCGATTTTTAGACTTTCAGTGGATGTTAGGCTGTTTTTATTGTTGCAAAACTCAGGAATTTTCACTCATAATTATTACCTTTGTGAAAACGACGCTCGATGCACGTTTGAAATGTTCAGAATAGTATTTATCTGTATTATAGGATAAGGACGGCATGAAGGTTGACGAATTTTAATTGATAGATCAAGCGTTAGATTAGGTGGTAGTGTTTACATCATTTCGTAAACTGATGAAATAGTGTTCGAAAATACGATGTGGGAGTAACGAGAAGTAAGCACAGGCGATAAATGAAACGTGGTCAAGCGTCAGAGGTGGATCCGTGAAGTTCCATGAGGGCGCATTTCCCCAAGGGGCGCCTTTGACGGAACATTTCGCTAAGTTGGAGGGTGAGATGGGGATTGGGTGTACTCCAGCACGTTCAGCGACGACTTCCTGAATAGCCGAGTCCTTCCCCCGGAGGGGCGCCACCTTTCCATGGGGATACATGTCCCCAGGATCCCTTCCTTGCATCCGCCCCTGTCGGGCGTCCAAGCTAGCCTCAGAGTGGCACATACCCTCACGGAGGTCATCTGAGTCAAGCTGGGCCATTACCCGTGAATGACGTGTGAAAGGTCAATTATCTTTGTAAGCATGCCATCGTGTGCAAGAGTTGCGCACACTTCTAACACATCAAGCGTGTTTTCATTTTTAACAGTGTAGCTGAGCATTATTCCACTACACTCATCATTGGTCATTTCAGGAAACACGTCAGGCTATCAGCTGATACTTCACGATGTCGGCGAGAAATGGCCTAGCATGCTATCCTTATCTAATAGTTAGTTTTAAGTTTAAGTCGTATTAAAATAGGCACTTCGTCCTCCTCAGGGTATTTCGTGCCGTGAAAAACAAAGAAAGAACAGTGTTATGTGATAAAAGCCAATTTATATTTCTAGTATAGTTTATATTTCTTGAGCAAGTTTGTTTGTCGGAGAATGATGAAAAGTAGTTTAACTAGAAAAGGGTGTTCGTCTCGCAGTAGCGTGGGTAAAGAAAATGGAATAATGTGTGTTCGGCAGTAGTCGGTAGGTGATTTCGAGGGACAATTTATTGTTGACAGTGTAGGAGTATATGTGTGACTGTAAGATGCGTGTTAGATGATGGGCATGAAGGTCGAAGTGAAGCCGTGTAGGTATATCGATGTGTAAGAAAAAGCATGGCCGATGCGTAAACGAGGTAGTACTTTTTCTTCGAGACGTTTTTCTATCATGTTGCTCAAGTGTCGACGCCAGGTTTGATGACGCGTAACTGTGTATGGTCTGTACTTCGTGTCCGATTTAGAGTCCAAAAATGTCGAATGCTCTGTTGTATTGATAATTTAATCTCTTCGAAATGTGGTGGAATTTCTGTGATGTTTTGAAGGCGTAATGATGCTTTGCTAATTTGTCGTCTTCTTCGTTTCCTAGGATGCCGCAGTGATTCGACACCCACAGGAAACGAACCTTCACGCCCATGAGATAAAGTATTTGAAGTGTGTCATAAATGAATGTATGGCAATGCTGCAAAAAATAAGGTGAAGAAAGTGATTGATGGACACATTTCGAGTCGAAACAAATGACGACGCTGCGCATGGGATGGCATAGAAAACAATTGTGGATACAACGGAGAGCAGAAAGAATGGCATGTAATTCGGAAAAAAAATATTGAGATTCCGTCCGGTAAATGATATTGCTTTTTGTATGCTCCCGAAAAAATGACGTTTCCTGTGATGTTGGCTTCCATGGATCCGCCAGTATAAACAAAAGGAACATGGCGATATCGAGACCGAAAATAGTACATTTTTTGTTTGACATATTCTGGACAAAGCTGTGATTTTGGAGTCATGGTGAAATAAAAATGTGTCGTTCGGCCATCTGCCAGGGTGCTGTGGTTGCCGGAGAAAGATAAATAATCAGTGGAATAGTGAAATGAAGTTTTGCAGAAAATGTTTTGATCCGGGAAGCTATAGTGAGGCCAGTTCTCTCTTGCCGCTGGACCGAGATAAGCATGATGTATGTTTGGAAGAGCATGCAAGGATGTGTGTGGGGTGGTTTCCTTGAAATAATTTTTTTTTAATGGCATACGTAAGTGTCTGTTGCATTCGTCTGAGAGCTAATGGAGGGATTCCTTCTTCGGCTTCTAAATAAATGATTGGTGAGGCAGTCATTGCACTGAGTGCGATACGAACAAATGGATTTTGAACGGTTTCTAAAATGTTTAAGGAGGATGTGCTGGCACCAGCGTATACTACGTATCCATATTATATTCTGAGTAAAACTAAATATTTGTAATATGAGTGTATGGGAGTCGGCTCCAAGTGATGAAGAAATGATGCATCGAAATGAATTGAGTCGGTGAAAACATTTGTTCTGGATGTGTTTGATGTGTTCATGCATTGAAAGCCTACGGTCTAAATAGTACAAATAAATTTAAATGAATTTACAAAGCGTATGTGGTTGGTCCTGAGGTGAAGTGGTGTATCGGGGTTTGAGCAGGGTATCGGGGGTTTGAACAGGGTATCTATTTACTAAATATCAGTGTTGCAGATTTTGGGCAGAAAAATAATGAAACCATGCTTCAGGGACATTCGTGTATTCTGTCAAGTGTATTTTGCAAGCGGATTAAGTTGTTCAGAATTGTTGTCGGAACACCAAATTACGCTATCGGATGCAAATAGTGAATATGACATATTTGCAGGCACGTGATCGAAAAGTCATTTATGATAATGTTAAATAATGCCGGTGAAAGACAACTTCCCTGTGTTAGGCCGTTCTGGAGACAATGTGGATCGGAAATGGCTAACCGGTACCTGATGTGGAATCAACGAGAGCGAGATAAAAAGCCTGCTAAATTATGTGCTAAATTTTATACCGACTTGTTGATGTTTGGAGAGTAATGCGGGTTTGAAAACCATATCGTAACCTTTCCTATATCTAGAAATACTGCGACAGCGTGTTGATGTTTTTGTTGTTGTTGTATCCTTGATGGATGTCTGTGTCGAGCCGAATGAGGTGATATATCGTGCTGGGTCCTCGACGAAAACCAAATTGAAAGGGTTGCCGGCGGAGGAAATGGCCGTACCAAGTTCTGAAATGTGAAAATGAGTTTTATATGCTTCTGTGTCATCAGAAACAAGTTATGCGAGATCGAGGTAAAAACCTATAAATATTGTGCTAAAGGACCTTTTATACCGAATTGGTGAATTTTGAAGAGTAGTGCAGGTGTGAAAACGATATCGCACGCTTTGTTGATGTCTAAAATACTGCGACTGTGTGTTGATGTTTTTGTAAGCTTGACGGATATCAGTCTGTCAAGTAACCGAATGAGATGATCTATGGTGGTGCGTCCTTGTTGAAAACCACGTTGAAAGGGAGATAGAAGATAATTTGTTTCGAGGTGCCGGGTCAGCCTTTTTATAATTATACGTTGGAAAGGTTTTCCCGAACAACTGGTGAGTGCAATGGGTCGAAAATGTGTGGGGTTACTATGGTCCTTGTCAGGTTTGGGGATGGGTATGATGAAAGATTCTTTCCATGTTTTGGGGAAGGCATGAGTTGCCCATAGTGAATTAAATGCGTGCAAAATACAATGTTTGGTATCATCCGGTAAGTGTCTGAAAAAAGAACAGTGTAAGCTATTAGGACCAACTGAAGTATTGCCGGCGGAAGAAATGGCGATATCAAATTCTGACATTTGAAAAGGCGTATTATATGTTTCTGTCTTATCGGAATCAAATTCTGTGAGACCGACGTAAAAAGTGTGTTGTGCATTTGCTATGAAACCCGGTCTGTAGTTTTCGTCGAAGCTATGGTGGGCAATGGTATCCGCTATGTTGTTTACTTTTGCTTGGGGTTCGTTAGTGGTGATATTGTGAAGTTTGAGGGCCAGTAGTGATCTAACTGGGGATCGTCCGCTCAAACGGCGGATCAATCCCTATATTTTGCTTAAAGGTGTTTGAAATGTAAGTTGCTGTAAAAATAATGATCATGAACGGCGTCGAGCTTCCCGAATGATGCAGCGTGTCCTCGCACATTCATGGTTCCGATTGACTACATTTGGTTAATCTGGGTGGCATAAATCTTTTCTAAATGCTCTTTTTCTAGCGGCTATTGCTTGGGAAACTTTTATAGACCACCATGGGACTGGGGTTCGTTTTGTGATTAGCATTGTCAGTGGAATTGCTGTAGACGCAACTTGTTAAAGTTCATTAGTAATGAAATGAATGTTTTGTACAGGAGACATCTCTGGGTTGCATTGCACTGACGAAAGGTCCTCAAATTTGGTCCAGTCGGCCTTCGAAAGTCTCCACCGAGGGATAAAACTTGGTGTGTTACCGGCAGTTACTGTAATGATCGGCATTCATTTAATGGGGTAATGATCGGCATTAATTTAACGGGGTAGTGACCGCTATCATGAATTTCTGTCTATTGGTGAATCAAAGTCGTTGGCCAGGGCTGGAGAACGAATTGGAAACTTTATTGCATTTTCTGTGTTGTGTCCGAGGTGAAACATAATTGTTGGCCCTCCAGTCTTAAGTATTACTAAATTGTGTCGGTCTCAAATGTGTTCAATAATGTGTCCGCGAGTGTCTGGGTGTGTACCTTTTTTATCCCACGCTGGGCTATGAGTGTTGAAATCGCGAAGTAAGATGAACGGGTTTGTAAAATTTGCGATACGGTTTTCTAATTGCCGGAAAATGTTTGCGTTGTCTGTAGACGGTGGTATGTCTAGTGAGCATACATCTATATTTGGACCATGAAAACGCAATGTACAAGCTACGGCTTATAGCGATGAATGAAATGCAATTTGTGTATGTGTGTATTCACTGTTAATGTGAAGGGCTGTACCGCCACTACGGTGTGGTCCATGGACCTCATCGTGACGGTACAGCGAATAATTGATAAGGTTGAAATTATACGTATCGGTGGATAAGAACTAGGTTTCCTGTAGTGCGATGAGTATGGGGGTAAGTAAACTAAAGAATGCATTCACTTCAGCCCATCCTGATATTAGACTACGGCAGTTCCATTGTAGAAATATTGACATTTGTGAAAATTAAAATTTGTCGACAACCTTCGGTGCATGTCGAAGCCAGGAGGGTAATTCTGGCGGACATGTGGGTTGGGTGCGGACGGCAGCGGTGGATCCGCCCGAGCCGTTCGGTCGGCTGATGACCTTCGCAATGTCACGACGACCGGTCACTGCCGCGGGGATGTCCGCCGGCTGGAAGTTGGTCGGGTCAAGTGGGTGCCGGCCGGAGTTGGACATCTGAGGATGGATCGGCGGCCGGCTGACGGTGAGCGTGAATTTGCTCCCGCAGCTGAGTGACTGCGGGCTCTGCCACTCCTCCCTGGAGTGGCCCGTTTGCTGGGAGCCGGAGTGGTGTGTGTGCTAAGAGCCAGGGCGGTTTGTATCGGTGTGGTCAGTGGTGTGAGTTTTTTTTAGTGGAGCTAAACCGGGGTAGGGTAGCACTATCGAGGTAGGGTTCGATTGGTTGAATTGGTTCAGTTTGGAAGGGCGTGGTTTGGTTCTGGCGTGGGTCAGCGGCGTGGAGCGTGATGGTCTGGTATGAATTGCGAGGCGAGGTCGTGGGACGAACAGGGGTCGGCGAGGCACAAAGGGCTTCCATTGCGTCATCGAGTGTAAAAGTTCGGCGCAGGTCATCAACGGCTGTATCTTGTGATGGAGCATCAGAGGCATAATCCGTGTTTGTGTGATGGTCATCGAATGTGGTCAGAGACGGGAATTCTGTGTCGGAGTTCGTTGGCGAGTATGGGTCGCTGTCTTTTTCTCTCGTTTTTTACATCGTAGGGAAAACCCTTATCTAATGCTATTTAAATAAAGATGAAGAACGCAGAGAAACACAGGGAACGGAAGCACGATGAAGATGAAATTCGCGCGTGACGACGGGTGTTACCTCTAGAAACAATAAAAAAACAAAAGAGCGACGGGTGTCACCCTGCGAAAATAAAAAATGAACTGCGATAAGTAGCAGTCAGTCGCGCCAAAACTGGCAGAGCGGAGTAGTCAGCTAGCTCTGGCTAAGCGTGAGCAGATCGTACTGAATGTTCCTGGATCATTGTCAGTAACCCACAATGACGTCCACAAACTTTACGGTTCCATGAGCTATGCCAAGAGGTAGCGTCGCCCTTTTTGTGGTGAAAAACAACTTGTGATTGCGCTAACAATCTGCCCTGGATAGGCAAGGATTAATACCACCCTAGAATCCACAGCTATCCATGTTTTTCTTTTCTGGATTGGAGTTGTTTTTCTGAGAAAAAGGTTCCCTGATGCACCAATGACCTTGACCCCAACGTGCCGGTGGTTATCGTGTTTTGCACGCGTTGGTCGTGACGCCATTGACCGACACGACGACATACCGTCCACTTGTACCCAGGCTCAACCGGTGAAGGGGGAGGGTGGAAAGTGTCACGCACAACCGGGCCCGCGTGGCTGGTTGACCTCCAGTTTCATTCAACTCACTAAGGGCTGTTTGTTTGCATTGTGGCGCGGTGTCGTACTTCGGGTGTACATTCCGTGTGACGGGTGAGGGCCGTGTGCTTCACGCGTGCTGTTGCTGTGTATATAGTTCCGGTAGAAATATTGCAGCAAGCCAATTATCAAGAACATGGCTGCTAGACCTTTAGCTTGACGTGATGCTGGTCAGGCCACAGGCTACCAATCTGAACAGATAGTGGCAAAACGTTCATCAAAAACAGTTCACACCTATTCGTGTCTTTTGTGTTCGCATTCAGATCATCAACCATTTCACCATGATCGCATGCAAAAGCAATCAACGTGCAAAAACAACGCACGTCACGATAAGCTTACCAATTAGGTAGCATCATTATTACGATCGGTGTTTTGGGCCACAGGTGACATTCGTGAATCAGGTTTCAGGATCCTCTCAAGTTTATAATTCATTCAGCGGCCTGTCACAATATCGCCAAAGCCACCTCAAGTGGCTTATCGATGGGCTCGATGACCCGACGTGGGTCACACATTTTCACATTTAAATGTATGGCATATAGGGTCACCGAATGTAGAAGTCAATGCACTATCAGGATCTCAACACAAATGATCTCAGTAGTAATTAAAGGCGTACCAAACAGTACCATGTACTTTGCGCAGTTTCACCTTCAACTTGGTGGTATGCAGGGATCATCATATATCACCGGGTGCATCGAAAAACACCTGGCTATTATTGTTACTACAATGCGATCATTGTTATCGAACTTGCCGTAATCCGGGTGTTCAAATAATATTTTCATTTCCGGTTATGTTATGGCCGCTATAGGTCATAATAAGTCAACCCCGGTCGCTCATAATTTGCCATAATTTGCAATAATTTGTCATAATTTACTGCCCCGGTAGCTCAGTTGGTTAGGGCGCTGGCCTGTACTGGTCTCTCCTGTCCTGGCAACACAGGGTTCCGGGTCGCTTCGCGGGTTCGCATTTAACCCCCGGCCGGGAGTGTCAGTTGGCAGCTGGCCCGATAATGCCGGGGACGAGCTATCGAACGGCCGTTTCGGTGCATTGATGGCACGTTAAGCTTTCGATACAAATTCTGCCGTTGAATTATAATTCATGTATCGGGTGGTAGGGCCAAGGTTTGCACAACAAGGTCTGCAAGCAATAGAACCCTGGTTCCTAAAGCCACCCCAGCAACAACTCAGAATAATTAAAAAAAGAAAAACCAGTAGTATAACCTTTGTATCGGAAAATGATCTAAAAATTGCAATATATGTCCCTAGTTCTTCCAATTGAAACATTGAAGCGAAATGTTTGCATCTGATTGGCATCCCAAGAATATAGGGTCAGGTCAGATCACGCTATATGATGAGGTCAAGTAAGTTCAAGCTAGAATACGTCAGAAACACTACTTTTGAAGTACGCAATTGTGTTCCAAAGATATTATTAATACTGGAAATTATCTGTAGACTGCCCAGCTTCTGACCTCGTAGCTTGACCTCATGTCGCGCCGGGACAATGGCGATCTATTCAGCCTCCGCCTAAGTGTACACTACTCGGCAAGTAATTTCACACAGAGTTCAAGTCAGGTCAAATCAGATCAAATCAGGTCAACTTGCACGAGGTTAGGTCATGTCAGGGCATTCAATTTCCATACAATGTCATGTCGCACGACTTGCGCGACACTGAAACTGAATTACGATATTACTTGGCGAGAAACATAAACCTTCTGCATTAGATTGCATTGTGTAGAATATAGATGCTAAGTGACCTAACATTATGGTCTCGACATTTGACTACACATTAACCCAGAATGCTTATTTCATGATCGTTGTCATCTATGGCCTGCAAAATTACCACCAAATTTAATTTTCTCCGCTGAATACCATGAAATACAAAGAAGTTTACCTGCCATAATAAGTCAGTAACCTTGACCTTAATTAACATTTCTGTATATGTGTTTGTTCATTTGGATGAAAGGACAGCATGCTCCGAGATTGGTGCTTGTATGTTGCAATTACTCTGATTGGCGGGACTTCGAATATTTTGAAATACCACTGCTTTTGATTCGTACCAGGTAAATTACCTTTGACGACCTGGATCTGAAATGTGTACAAAGTATACAAAACAGATTTATGGTAAGCTACTGAAAATTTGTTGGCCGAGTCTCCTCGCTCGGCCGCTACTGTGGAGAAACTTTGGTGGGGGAGGGTGGCCTTTTGAGGTGGGGGAGGTGAGGTGGGGGAGGGTGGCCTTTTGAGGCATCCCAGTCCGGCATTCGCTAAAAAATCAACGACTTCCACGTTTAAGAAAAACTAACTTAACGTGACCTAACCCAGCCCAGCCAGTATCATTTTTGCTTTACGAAGATGAAACGCATGTAAGACGTTTAGCATAAACAACATAAACCGTAATGATACTAATAGTTCGTGGAACCGCCCTTGGCCGCAGCCAACATCTGGAAACGTCGTTCAGTATTTTATGCGCGATGTAGAGAAAGACTCGTGATGTAATGAGTGCGAACATGAATCCAGGAACCATGGACCACTCTGTTACTACCATGTCATTGCTTTAAATCACATTTTGTTTTCCCATCAGGCAGAACCTTTCGCCCGCTCTCTCCTGTCAGATCCTGGCACCCCGTCTCGGGGAGGGGGGAATTGATGTTAGTTGAGGTTGGTTGAGGTTGGTTTGACACATGCAAAATTGATATCGGAGAAAGTATATCAAATTCCGGCGCGCTGCTGCGCGCCGTTTTTTCTTCACTATCCCCGGAGAATCGTAAAGGGAGGGGAGGGGGGGGGGGGCGGTTGAAGGCCACTCCAAGACGGTGTTTATATGCGCAATTCAGAAAGCCATCGTTTTTGTTGCCCAATGTGCTTCCCCTTCCCATGAATGCAACTGTGCTACATTCATGTATGTGAGCCCATCACGGTAGAATCATACACAATTCACATAGCCATGTAGTCATTGCTTCCTTATCTGCTTAATACCCTTGCTTTTCAATCTTGTTCTGACATTGTCCTGAGACATCCTCACAGGTCCCAGTCACCGCCGACCGCTGAGAAACAAAAATGGCGTCCGCACGCGCATGGCGAACTTTGACTAGTGGCTCGTAGCACCTTCGAACCTCATCTGTCAGTTGATGCAACACGACCCTAACACTGCAGCAACTCTCAGTTACCTCAATTAAGCATCGAACATGAATCCCGGCAGCGCGCCGGATGTCATGGCAACTGCTGAGTCTGTATAAACTCTGTCAACACTCCCCATGACACTGTCTTAATCTCGTTGTGCAGTTGCTGGTGTCGGTACGGTGCTAAGGAACTCGCTGTTGCGCGTCGATGACTCGGTGACGACCTAGGTGAGTTTGAAAACCACCTATTCATAGTGTAAGTCACGTGTTCATACAGCATTTTTAGGGAGTAACGTACTCAGTGCCACGGTGCTATCATTGATTAACGGTAAGCGCTGCTTGGTACCGCTATTCAGCTATTTAGTGTTCAGACCTGCCTTACCGGCCTCATGGGCGCTAAATGACCTAGTAGTCGGCGCGCCCTTAAACCCAAATAATCAATCAATCAATCAATATCCTAGCAGGTAGACGTTGTCAGAGACAGGAATATCGACTTGTTGTCCCCTTCCTACCAATCTGATACTAGCTAAAGCTTGCTTTCGAAACGTGTTCTACAATAAATATACATGGTACAAAACTTCGCAAACATTCTTTGAACGAAGGAGTCTTAGTCCCTTCGACTAAAAATTCCCGCCTACATAAAGGAAAACTTCCCTGGTCTAAATATAAACGTATCTAGGGAAGTAAAAACATCTTGCCAGAGCAACAATCGTGACCTAAATACTGCAGCAATAACTGACACCTCAGTAAATTATAGAGCCATGTAATGCGTATGTAGTATGTAACAACTCCCACAGTTTACTTCGTACCTACACCAAGTAATTAGCTTTCCATCCATTTTTCGCTTTGCAAAAGACGTTCTAAGTACCAAGACGCCCAGTTAAAATCATCAGCATAACTAAACATGCCTCTTTTTGGCTCCTTGCCACGCATCAAGGAACCGTGTGCAGGTTGTGCTCCCCACGTTTTTCAACTGCGCGTTTGCGTAGGAGGATTTGTTGTTTGTGCCAAGCTGTCGCTGGCCTGGCTGTTCGTTGATCAAAGAGGCATTCAGGAGAATTACACGCTACACAGTCGGCCACATGATACAATTACCTAAAATGACTGCACCCAAGTGTTCATCTTGCCGCCGTGTGTGCGCGTGTTTGAATATTGGGAGTATATGGTGGATAGTGTGTACAAAAGCACAACCCTTTTATCGATAACTTGATTTCAGCAGCTGCATTTATGGGTCCGCCTGTGACGACCCATAGGAATAAACAAGTGATAATCTGGCAGTGGAATGCCTGCTAGGAAGGTCTGACACTCCTCCGTTTCCAATTTTCACCCTGAACGTCCACAATACTTAATACGTTATTACGAAGATGCTAGAGCCAGACATGATGAATGTGGCGATCATTTCCCTGATCCAGCATCATGCCGCTCGAAGAGGAAATGCATGGCGAACGTTAATCTTCTGTTTCTTCCGTAAGGACGGCATGTTTTGTGCATCTCCAACCAAGTCAAGTCAAGTCATTTATTAGGCACTGCCACATGATGGAACTCACGAAATACCTAGTTAACTGATTACATTCCTGCCATCACGTCAGATCGCCACAACCAGGATCGCCCCGAGTGCATTCGGTCCGATCTTCATTCATATGTGAAGATCGGAAGCGTATTCATAACCATGCACTTACTGTACATCCTGGTGACATCCATACCGTATCCACCCGCACCATGCACGCGTACTGCATGTTCGTACTGCCTTGCCGTACATGTGCTTAAGTGCGAGAGTGCTCCAGATAGGCTGCATTTGTCCCTCAGCGTGACGGTGTGATGGCCTGCCACACGGGTCAGTGGCATTGCACCAAGGTTCCCATCCATACCCACGCACACCTACACGGAGCTGCACACACACACCCACACCCACACACACACACACACACACACATACCCACCCACCCACACCCATTTTATTGATAAACCGGATCAATCTCATTTGTTTAATGGAACACTAACCCTCGCCAGGTATGGGATCTTCCAGGGACGGTGCCTATTTTTAACCGAAGTCACAATAATCCAGTGTCGAAGCCAACCTAGCATTACTCGTAGCTGAACTTTCAATTCTAGTTCATAAAAAACGAGCATATATGAAAAAGAGAACGATCTATGATCTATGACTAAGAAACATATATTGTCACCGAGCCAATACTTCGTTCGGCGTCGCGACCAATGCTGCCTAGCTCTGGGGTCACAGTGCCTGCCTAAAATCTGCTTGCTGATCTCATGGTAGCGTGGACAGCTCATGGTACACAATTGAAACAAAATATATACGTTTCTCACGTAAGTTCCAGGGTTCATATACCAAAGCACACCACATTTCAATCAAATCATCCGCCAGAATCAAAGCTGAAGCGACGAGTCCCCTCCTCAGGTGGACGTGGCTGGGATTGACGACCAGCACAATAAAGGCCAACTTGAATAACATCAAATCCTGCACTGTTGCCCTGGACATATTGGATCATAGCAGATACACGGGCTGAAATACCTGTCTGTGACGAGCTGCCGAGCACATCTGGGTTCCACAGGAGTCTCGGGTGCCATACGGCCTGGAACGAACCCACACCAGTTAAATTACGAGATGCTAACAATGGTCCGAGTCATACATCCACACAAACCTATATACATATACACACACACACATATACATATATATATATATATATATATATATATATATATATATGTATATATATATATATATATATATATATATATATATGTGCATGTATATATATATATATATATATATATATATATATATATATATATATATATATATACATATATGCATGTATATATATTCACATACAAGCCGCCATGGCAGCAGGACGTAAATGTGTACACACTTCACGATCGATGCAAACAGCTTTGCTCAGGGGAATCGATTGTAATGCTAACGATCAAGAACGATCAAGAATGATAAATCAATAATTTATCAAGAACAGATAATATCCCCGCTGGTGAATCAGCCATAATGACCATGCACGTCATCAGTACCTCAATACCTGCCAGGTGCCGGTGTTCCCCCAGTGGCGGCGTGCGCTCTGCTGTAGTTGACCGACATCCATCAGCTCCTTTCCGTGAAGCCACACGTAGATCCAGAGCTGTGCACGAAGTAATGGAATATTACGAAACTCGGCGGAACGCAACATCGATGTAGAACATTGCCTGTTAATTATTTGATGGGCATATGACCTGCAAGTTATAAGATAAAGACAGTGATGCAAGGGCCTGTTTCACGTACTGTAAGCGTGGTTCGGTTGCTATAGCAGTACGCTCAAATCAGTGCAGTAGACACTGGCAGAGATGTAGAAGTAGAGATGTAGAGTCTACATCCTAATACACTTCTACATTTTCGTCCACGTCCGCTGGACTGGCTTAAGCGTACTACTACTATAAAACGATGGGTCCTTTACCTCTCCACGATTCTTATACTCTTAATATTAATTGATCACCCAACGATTAACTGTTCATGAAAAATAACTATCGGCTCTTTAGCGCCTTCTGCATTCATTTCGAGGAATGTTTCAACGTTAATTAAGGTTAGAGTTAATCCGAACAGTGTATTGCACCTATGTTACAACTATGGTAATTTGACCAGTGAGTCCGGATGTACAGTGACTCCTACACCTTGATAATGTCATGGGAGAAAACCGTGCAATTGCACCTTCAAATGAATGGGCGAACATAATAAGCACTTTCGTCCATACAATTTCGTCGCCGGCAGCATGAAGCAATGCTGGTTTGATGCAGCACTGGATGCATGCTATTGGCGATCATCAGTCGACACCCACACAATATAAGTCCAGAGCTCCCCCATAATCATGAACAAGCCACTGCACCAGCTATGAGGTAACCAGTTGGAAGAAACCGCAATGGCGCACGTACATACCACCGGTGTGACGACGGTGTGTACGGTGTACTCACCGTCGTCGGGATATCCTTCCTGGCACGTTCTGGCGTCGGAGGCCGCCGACTGGACCGCTGCGGCATCAACGGTTGTTTCGAAGGCGCCTGTGTGCCCCATGGAGACATATCAGTCAATGGAACAGCCATGTGGCTGTTCAGGATAAGATGTGGATATCCATCACCGATGGTGTTCCCAGTAATTTTCCACGCCGCTGTTTGCGCACCGTCAACGGAAGTTGGGAACTTTTAGAATAGGCATAAACCACTTGGGTAGCTATAACATAGTCAACGTCGCACACAATGCATCGCGTGCATTGCTAGTTTGAAAAAAATCGCATAATCTCGAACGTCCAGTTGTGTTCAGAGTTGCGAAGGAAACGTTTACGGATAAATGTTTGCTCATTGCGTCATGACTGCAGGGTGACAGGACTCGGCCACCAGATTAGAAACATTGGAATTCATGAGTTATACACCGGAGGTCAAGCATAAGCAGATGCATCAAAAGTCCTCATTTGTGGAGAAAAAAAATCCGAAAGAAGGTTCGCCCCATGTCATCAGGCGTTCAAAATGAAGCATTTGTTCAGGGTAGTGAACTTTGAAGTTCTTTGGTGTAACGTATGGCGCAAAACCAGGTAGTTCAAACTATCAGTATTGCGGCATTCGGTCGGTCGGCGTTCTGGCTTGACCGCCGATACCCCGGACAAATAGTGGAGCGGCGTACAAATAGACCGAAACTGGCGAGCATGAACCGAAATGAAATGAACTGTCAACTGTCAACTTAGGAGTAGGTGAAATGCATTCGACTTCACTAGTAACATTTTCCTTACCAATCGTTTCAAGCATTAGCTTCATCGAAGACGATGGTCGTTTGGGATCGGTTAGCTTTAGACATGGGTTCATGGGCAGAACAAAAGTTGGAGGTCACTGTGCAATAGCTGTGAATGCAATGATTGGTGTAATAGTAATATAATCATTACGTGCTATGCGGTTATGAGATTCAGAATAACAGTTTAACTAGTTGCACTGAGTAGGCATGGGAAAATACAACACATTTTAATACTTCCAATGTCAGTTCAATTTACCTTCCGTAGATGAGACGCTGAACAAGTTGCCGCCCGCACTGCTCGGAACTTCCAGGGGAATGGCAAAATCTGTTGGCATGAAATATAAATGATTACATCTCAGCATAATTATAGGAAGTCAGGAAAGAGAAAGTTCCTCGGACGTGGTTGCAGTTACTGCATACATTGCTCAATATGAATACAAAATACACAATTCATGAGTTTACACTTCTTTTGACAAAGTGAGCAAGAATGGGATGTAGCAAATATGGATGTTGTTCAACTCAGGTCGTAAACGTAGATCGTAGTTCATAGTTTATCTCCACTCGGCGTCAGTCGCATGTATGCAATTATCCTAACTCGCCAATCAATCCGTTACCGCTATAGTTCAGTTATTGTTTAATCATTTCGACACTGCCTGTGATCACATAGCAACGAATCGCCAGCTTCAAGAAAAGGACACTCCATCATTTGAGGTTGACTCAGACAGACTGAGTCACATGGCAAGATTCCAAATTGCGGCTCTTAGTTGCACAGGCATCTCACCTTCGTGATAGGACTTACAGGATATCGGGATGAATGTTTTCCGGAATCTCCCAGATTGGAGCTCTACACACCAGGACGAGATGGAAAACATGATTAGTACCAGTCCTGGATTGGCTAGGCATTTGAACTTTTGGACAGGGCACACCAGCTGCTATGGCCGAACAAGTGTTCCCCCAATGTTTAGTTGAAAAGCTGCTGGTCTTGTCCACCAGCCGGCACATACTCCGCTCATGTCTGTATTTGCCATGGAAATAGGAACATTCGAATGGATTACGCGGTGCCACCAGGAGGTCTTTTTTTCGGACACTTATTATTTTGTTGCACAGGATGTCATTCATGGGAAAACGTTCAGGCAACTATTCACGCGCTTGTTGCATATACGACCGCTGATAGTACCCACGTAAAAATTAGAAGTAGCTTTGCAATTGGAAACAGGACTCAGCATATACTGAATCCATACATGCATTCCTGGGCAGAGTAGCAAATCGTCCCAAATCCAGTATTGAAGGCACCGGGTGGTTGTGGTGGCGGCGGCGGTGGTATATTGATGCTGTAAGGCGCGCCGACTAGCTTGGATCATATTGCGCCCACTGAAGGCATTCCAAAAATTCACTACTTCACTAACTACCCCGCAAACGCCGCATGCAAGCAAGCACATTTGAAATAGAGGCAGGCAGTGAAGATTTTGGCCCGGAATGTGAATTGCTAATACTATGGGAAAGGTTAGTGTGACGGACTTGAGGGCACCGTTAAAAACTTCACGGCGCGCGCCAACGTTCAAAAACCAGACTGACTAAATGTGCGAGCCTGAAACCATATTTAATTTTCGCTCAGCCACTTACAAGTTTTAGGCACAGGCAATGTTTATATTTTAATATATATGTAAACCGCACTTTGCTTGCTTGCAATTCATTAGACGCTATGTTGTTATTGGAAAATTGCATCTCGACAGTGTGTAAGGACACTGTTTGGCCTACAAAAAGCAGCATTGGTTCCGTTTTTTTTCAACGCAAAGCATGCTGTGACCTCATATTTTGACATTACTGTGAACGACAAATGGCTGATCAGAGAATTGGAGAACAGACGATTCCGAGAACCTCCGAATCGTGATCAAGGCATAAGACGACCCCATAGACAATATTTCATAACTCTGAAAGGGTGACTCGGCCGATTGAGTTTGCATGGAATGACCCAGGTGTGTTTCTGTTGGTTCGGGACGCAGGTGTGTGTGCACTGTATACATGAATTTCACATGCTATGATTGAATATTGAATTAAAGGATGATAACAGTGACAGCTGAGAAGAAAAAACTTACCGATAGCCTTTCCACTTGATTAAATACAATAATTATTCGCCAACTAGTTCATGGTCCCGCACTGCTTCAATGAAGTAGTACTCCTGAAACAGACAAAATCAAAACATTGGCAAATCTAGATAATAATCATTGTGAAGTAGCCGATAATTATGCAATATATAATGGCTGGGCTGACATGTTACATACCAAATTTGGTACCATGCGAGTTCATAGTACCTTCATAGGAGGGCTGAAAATTACGCGCGCTGGAGGAAGGGGGAAGGGATTCTGCCCACCTCCTAAGATTTCGGCTCCTATTAAAGCCAAAGTAACGAAATGTCCATGGTGGATAGGTACGGTAATGAACTGTTGTGTGCAAATTTCGTGAGATTAGGTCAATATCTTCCTGGTAAAATAAGGTCACATATGTCACATTTTGCTTGTTTTGCGTGGCTTGGCCTGATATTGTTCTGGATCGCTGCGATTGTGTTTAAATGCTCCAAAATGGGCATCAATGTGTTGGCCATGACTAATGATGCAATATCGATGATAGACCCGGCATTTGACCTCAGGTCACCCATATATCAGCACTTTATCAGGTCAGTTAACTGTCCCAGCTACCAGAACTGGTCCGCCCGCCAGACCGGTTCGGCGGGCGGCCCGGCATAATCTGCTTCACGAAGAAAGTAGTAAAGTACATCAATGAAATATGGAAACGATTAGGTTCACAATGATACAAACAGTAGTTTTCAGGATGTGTAGGGAGTAAATGCAAAATGACATCAATCGCATGACAGCCATTTGCAGTTATGACAACCTCCCAGTTCACCGAGTTTAGTTCCATTGACCTGTCATTAACTTGACTTGACTTGACCTCGATGACCTAACATGACCTTGGAACCATATACCATAACAATATACATCACACACATCGATAGTGTTGCCAAGAATACCTTTGCTTTGCCGATATACGGGAAGCGCATCAACGCCGATTGTCGTGGTCTGGCGCTACAAAATGTTTGAATTAACGGCCTCTAAGTGGAAAAAGGTCTTCCGATTTTCGTTTTTCTTGTTTTAAACGACGCTAGGGACATTTACAAACAGGTACGAACAAAACGGCGTTTATCTGCCAGCAAAATCGGGTGTTACTTACAACAAAAAACGGAGGAGTGTGCGGATTTCGCCCCCTCCCCTCTCCATTGCGCGTGTGAATGATTCCCAGCATTCTGATTGCCCTGTTCCTACCTGATATAAATTTTGTTCTGCTTTAAGATCGTTTGAATCTAACACACCTAACTTTATTTCCTCCTCAATAACATCCAGTCTCCTACCTTCCATTGCGTATCTGAAAGTCTCACCTTCAGGCCCAAGATGCATAACATTACGTTTTTCGAAGTTGAAAGACATCTGCCATTGATCAGTACACTTTTTAGGTTCTCAAGTCTAGCTGAATATTTCTAGATTGATCACCACTGTTAGCCACCCCTATGAACTTAACATGCTTGAGCACCCTATTCCTCAGCCCTACCTCAATGTTATTCACGAATATAATAAAGAGAAGTGGCCATAGAACAGAGCCCTGTGGTACTCCGCTCAGAACATCCTTCCATTCAGATTGGCATCCATCCAACACTACCCTTTGTTTCAGTCCCCTTAGCCATAGTCAATTTGTAGGAACTGGAATTTGCTGTGCACTTTAGGAACACCAAGATATGAATGCATGGCATTATTGTGCTTCAAGGTATTCATGATGATGAAGTGGGGCTTAGGGGAATGTAGAGCACCAGTTTCATTTTCTATCCATGCTTTAACACGCACCCTGAAGGGGGAGGGCGAAATCCGCCCACCTCTCCGGTTTTTCATACATAACTCCAGATGTTACGGGGCTATGTACGCCATTGCTTACCTACCTGCTTAGAAATGACTGCTTAGAAGCGTTGTTGAAAGCAAGAAAAACGAAAATCGGCTGAAAATTTGTCAAGTTAGAGGTCAGGTTCGAGTTCGAGTCAGGGGCCACATTTCTGCAGCATTGCCTGAATTTGTCATGGCTTTGACTTCCAAACTTGGGGTGATGGAGGGGGGGGGGCTGGAAGCAAAGTTTAGGGGCTCAAGCCCTCCCAAATGAATATGATCATACACCATTGATGAAAAAAAATTTCGCACCCCGCTATTTCGAAGCACATGGGACACTGGACTGAGTTTCCCGGCAGGTATTCTTTTTTTTTAGCGGGAAACAAATTTGGATGATATCAACCGAGAGGAGCGTGGTGCACTGTATATTTTTGCAGTTGTCATTTTTTCATGTGCTTTTTGAAGTACCGTATGAAGATCCGTGGAATATCAGTTCACTCCCGCACCAACCACATCACGGCCGCACCGCTGACCACGTGACCCGCGCCGACGAGATCTCCTCGAAATGCCATTTTTTTGCAGTCTGGCCTTGAATCAGGACGTCCAACATTAGCATGCAATTCACTGTCACTTACCTTCCGCTTCATGTCACTTCCAAATATATCGCGATATCACTGCAAGCTAAGCGTCACAAAAACGGCAACAGCTCCCACAAGCAAAGAACCACGAGGGCGAACGACGCCCAGTCTAAACCGGTCAAGGACAACCTGACAGCATTGCCGCACCGCTTGTAGAAGAAGTAAAAATATCTGTGTTAATTTGTTTGCTAATGATGAACGCAGGCAAGCAATTAATGATGGTTAATTATCAAATACAACACTTTTTTTAAATAGTGTATGATGTCTGAGACAGATGTATGATACAAAATCGCACATCATGTTCCTGTCGTCACTACTTTTTTTCTGACGTCATACATTTGGCGCGAAGGGACTTGTGTGAGCGGTCCGGCTGAGCATCGACCGGATCCGATGGTGTTTGAAACACGTGGCAGGTGTATGGTGCAAAGTGAGGGCCTGCAAAAAATTAATACCAGATACAGAAGTGAGGCCGAGGAGCACGCCTACGGTGTCCCCGAAGCGAGGACCGGGTTTTCGGCCCTCGCTCCGAAAACGGCCCTCGCTTCGGATGGCTTACAAGTACACACACACACACACACACACACACACACACACACACACACACACACACACACACACACACACACACACACACACACACACACACACACATACATATATATATATATATATATATATATATATATATATATATATATATATATATATATATATATATATATATATATACACACACCAACACACACACATAAACACACACACACACACACACACATACACATCCATACACGCACGAACACACATACACACACGCACACACGCACACACACACACAAACACGCACACACATGCACGTATTCACCAACAGCCTTTTGTCGTAGACTGTTTGTCTTCATGTCATAGTACAGCAATAAGTTTGTATCAATTGCGCTTTAGCTAACTTCCCTTAGCACTATCATGCGGTGCACATTTGAGCAGGGACGGTCCGTGACACCCAAGTGAGGTGAGTCAGAAAAAAACGCCGGATCTCGACCAGTATTTTTCATGAGTACCCATTATTATTTTATGCTAGGATGAGCATGAACAACTTAATTTGGCGCTGCAAGTTGCCAAAGCTATCACCATCGTTCCGAAATCAGTGGATTTCAACTGTTCAAATGCCTCCGAAATTGCCGGGAAGTTTTCATATTTGATATATCATTGAGGTTTTCATATATTTCCATTTCGTTACTCGAAATGGCTGGCATGCACACACACAAACATATTTTACATATTATATATATAATTATTATTATTGTTGTTATTCTTATTATTGATTATTCCAGTTAAAAATACATGAAGTTAATAGGAGGCCCCGCGTCGATGGAGTGCATGCTCCATGGTACCCCATGTTAAACGTCTAAATCATTAGTGGACAGAACCAACATGGGGGGGGACACTTGCCCTTAAAAAATATACGAAAAGAACACGCCCGGTCTACACGCATATGAATGAAAAATGGAAAATAATCCTGAAAACCAGCTGCAGGTTCCGTATCTGAACATGGGTGATAAGGGCGTGCTATTCCAACCAGTATAGGTGCTTCCGCCGGTAGCCTTTTCCTGGCCGGATGAGTACCATCCTCCCATGGGGACACCTGCCCCCCAGTACCCCCCATCCGTGTTTACGCCCCTGCACCGAGTGGGAGGAATTATGTTGCAACAGTTATCTCTTACTTGCTCCTACCCCTCCTACCCGGCCGTGATCTTCAGTTGGCCTGTATCATCATACTGCTACTACCCGTGGCACCACGCGATTCCTGCGGCGCTTGACATGAGTGCAGTCAGCGTGGGTCAAAGCGAAAGAATCCTAGTGTTAGGGAAAATACGGCTCATATTCGTGGACAAGATTCTTGAAACTTTCAAATGAAGCACATTTGTCCCATCTCGATGGTATTTAAGATCGGAAATATCGTGAGAAAAACACGGAAATTTCGCTGGAGCGCCTACGGTACTGAGCAATTGTCTAGCCCATGCGACGTCACCGATTACCAAGCAATAATGGAGGGCCCCGGCCATACCCTGCGCTTGTTATGAAACTAAAACTTACTATCTGTCGATATGTGCAAGAGGCTAGCCCCTGTCGACCGGTGATAGTGCTGTTTTTAAGCTAAGATGCAAATGGTGCAATTGTAAATGAACTTCAATTTTTACCATAATTATAAGTCACCAAGGCATATTTGTTTCCAGTTTTTGAAGCTTGCTATTCTCCAGTGGATGAAGGCATCATTTTATGAAAATAACATACAAAAATGCTTCCCAGCTCCTCTCAGGTGAGGCACTGCCTTAGTGCCTTACATGGGCCGACCGCCCCTGGAATGCACAAGGATGCGTCGTGCATAAAGGATTCCAAACACCGAGCACATGCGTTAACGTCATCGCATCCCATAATGTATGGTGAGTGTTAAAATCACCTAGTATTAATACCGGCGGGAGCAACCCTGACATCAGGCGCCGTAGCTCAGTAGAAGGAAACGCAACACCGGGTGGCGCAAGTACAATGAGCAAATGTACGTAGGACGATGATTAAAATGCACTCTTACAGGGACGGCCTGCAGCTTGGCGTGTATCACCAATCTCTGCGCAGCCACACTATGGTGGACAGCTAGGAGCACTCCACCATGTGCCACGGTGTCTGAGGGAGTGTCCTTACGAAATACGGAGTAGCATTTTAGAGCTATAAGAGCAGTCCAGCGTCACCTTCGTTTCTTGGAGACAGATGGCCGTCGAACAGTGGCGGTTTGGCAGCACCTGGAGGTCTTCTGTGCTGGTCCACAGCCCCCTACAGTTCCATTGTAAGATGGCCCGCAGTTCAATCATTTAGAACGAGTTAAAATAGGTATGGAACAGTATCACAGACGATATCACAGCTAGACACTCTCGTCGTCCAGATGTCCATTCTAAACTACAGTCCACAAAATGCATACATGAACGCACCATATTATGAAGATAAAACAGGTGCCCTCCCACCCGATGACCTCTGACAGGATCTTGGACCTCCCACGCCTGGTGGCGATGGCGTCCGCGGGGATGGCGTCCACGGGGATGGCGTCCACGGGGATGGCGTCCACGGGGATGACGTCCACGGGGATGGCCGCTTGCGTCCGGTTGCCGGAGTAGTCGGGTCTCTCATTATCTCACCACCGCGGGGGTAGTATGGGGGGTGGGCCCATCGCATTCCCTGTCTCTGCCCTTAACGTGTGACTTGCACGGGAAGTTGGTGATGACTGGGGCGTCGCCTCAGGCGACTGTCCGACTCGTGCGCTCGGCGAGGAGTCCCTGGACCCAGACCGAGCTGCCCTGCCAGACACCCCCATGTCGGGAGCTCTCGGGTGGACCTGAACACTGGGCCCTGGTCTGGTCACCGAGGGTGCTGCGACTGGTACCTGACGGGAAGTCACACCCGTTTCTCTGGAAGTAATTGTCGGGGGGTGTACGGGTATAGGTGGTTTCGGAAGGTTCGGGATAAGTTGGGTGGTGGTGGTGCCGGTGGAGGTTGAGGCTAAGGATTATAGGTTGGCGTTGGAGTGCTTGCCGGGCCGCTTGGTCCGCTGGACAAGACTCCACTCCTCCGGAGCTCGCTCTGCGGCTGGCTTCGGAACAGTCGCTTGAGAGGTCCCGTGGTGGTGAAGCATCTCGTTCTACTTCCTCGGAGGGGGTGCATGCTGCGATTGTCTAGTTTGGGCGGAGACAAGTACACCAAGAGATCGGAGAAAAACTCTTAGCTCTGCGATAAATTGTTCAGTGTTATATGCCAGAGCCTGTTGGACTGATGCATTTGAGGAAACTAAACATGCGTGACTCCAGCAGGTATGCTCCATTAACGCACAATGCAACTTACCATCGAATTATTTTTGAAATACATACTTTGGGCACGAAAAGACTTCTAATTTGGATAGACATTTGGCCGAGCCAAGCGCGTACGAGTCGGGGGGGGTATACCCCGCACTGAGTGAGCATAACATGGACGTCCCTATGGATTTAACATGGGAAAGAATCGACTTCGAAATGGCTTTGCACTCGCCTCATCTAGCATTGCGACAGCATCTATGTCTCTGTACCGAGCTACCAACTAATATCCTGTTGTGTGTATACGTAATACTAGTCACTTATCCTATTCGTGTATTTATGGGCGCTACATGACCAAAGTAGTCAATGCGCCCTAAAGCCCAATAACTAACTTACCTATTCGTGTATTTGTGAACCTAATTATATTTCAGTGATTACATGATACAGTTCAGAAACTCTACGGTGATTAATTCAAGCCCACTTGCTCAGTTCATGCAGAGTTCATACATTGCCGAAATGGCTTTCGTGCAGAGTATAATTACAATTCCAGCTAGATCGATTTTGGCGGGAGGGGAAGGTGGTGTTGTCAGTTAAATGTCAGCGTGCTGAATGGATCTAAGCTGGGTTGGCCGGCGGTCGAAACATTCGCGGCATTCCGAACGGCATGCGGTGTCCACCAGACATATTTCGATATGTTATGCACGCTCGGAGACCACGCACGTCACCTGGGTCCGGTGCTAATGAGCTGGATGAAATATTCAACAACAGAGTGGGACGGTAGCCGTCGATACCTATGCCCCAAGTATGCAATGCGACACGGTTGCGCTGGTAAGTGGGTGCGATGCAGCCAGTTGGATGGAACTGCTCACACAAGACTTGTATTAGTATCGACGAGCTGGCAACAGACACTCGTGACGCCTGGTGCCACGCCCAGTTCACGATTAATGCCATTTTTCCACTTTATCTCGTAGCTTCCTCTTGGGACCAATCACAACGAAACGTTAGGCCATAAAACAGCTTTCATTTGGTCACGAGCTGAGCTGTGGTCACGTGGAATCGTTTCTGGGAAAGCCAGGAGTAACTGATAGGAATAATTTAGTATTGTGTATGCTAATCACCATAATCACCATCTGGCATTAGTATCCCAGTGCTGGGTGACGCTATGTAGGTGTATATGTACACACTTGCTCACACCCTTTCCCCCCACACACATGCACACACACACACACACACACACACACACACACACACACACACACACACACACACACACACACACACACACACACACACACACACACACACACACACACACACACACACACACACACACACACACACACACACACACACACACGACACACACACACACACACATATATATATATATATATATATATATATATATATATATATATATATATATATATATATCTGCAGGTTTCCTTGAATACAACTGCGAGTTTAGCATTGGTGATCTTCTTGGTTGTGGATCCATTGAGCGTATTATGTTCCTTTTCTCTTCATTGTGTTTATGTAGTATTTCGCCGTTGTGCATAATGGCCAATATTGCGATTAGCACATAGGACATATCTGTATTCGATCGACGTTTCGTCTTAACCTTAGGGATTTTCAAGACTATGGGTTGGTACGTCACATTGGTGAAATATACACGTTTGGAATTATGCTTTGGTTGACTATTCACGTGCGTTATGTGAGTGGGCGTTAAGGGTACTGGAAATTTATATTTCCAGTGTTACACTGCAAGACATGTCACTGTGGGGTGGAGGCTGCCCCTTGTAGAGTTTGAGTGTTCCGCGTGCGTTGATTTGCTTGTTGATGTCTGCATCTATGTGTCTGATGTAAATTGTCTCTAGGGCAATAAGACGTCGTTTGTTATGGGTGGTTACAAGTATATTAATGTTTTCTTCCAGTAATTTCCTTGTCAGCGCTGTGTTGTGGTGTTCATGTGTTTGAGAGGGAGACGTAGTCGAGAGGGAGACATATCACAACCTCCACAGGTCGTAACCTCCAAATAGTGCGTGCACACAGTGGCTCAGACACGTCATTTTAATCTTGGTTGTGGATAGCAAAGGCGATCCAAAAAACCTGCATGCGATGCCGGCTAGACAAATACACAGCAATTTCATTATATTATCGGTTTTACATTGTCACCTATGCGGGACCAGCTTTCGTATATTACAGTGAGGCATTTCAAATATGATAACTTGGGTCAGTTTTTGAACATAGCCTTTGAACATTTACCTTTTGCTTACAAATCACACATGGTGGCGAAGAGTGGGAGCTGGCCACAGCCGTCCCGTGATTCCAACATCACTGAACACTGCAATTAAACCAGAGCGCGTCGCCCCCAGAAGAGGAAGGCATCCCGGGGAAGAGCGTCAGAACACTCTCTGGGTTCGTTGAACCCTCATTGAACCATCCGTGGAAAATGTTTATCTACATGAAGAATGAACCTAAATGCAGCGTTCAAGAGGAGGGGCTGAGCCAACGCTAATTTAGAAAACGACGCGTAGTTATTCAAAGCACTCGTTACTATTTCGTGCCCTTTTTATTGGAGCTTTCACACGCACAAACACATTTCAGGTTATACGGGCACCTGCTCACCTGGATGCTTAGCGGGAGCGAAAAGCGACAGAACGACACGTAGCCTTTCGGCTGAAAGACCAGCGCTCTACCGATGGGCTACCTTGTCTACTTTTCGGGTTATATTCACTCGTATATTTCCAACATAGTCGTGGCACAACCTTGGTGAATGCACACGACAGGCCACATTCGTCATGCACTTCCACCCCGCTTCGCGGTGGTGCCCGTTCGGTGCAGTAATGTTGCTCGCTCGGTGCAGCCGTAGTGCCCGCTTGGCGCGGGCCCGGTATCGGATGCAGCCGATCCTAGACTAGGCCTGGGAACGACTGGGCACACGTTTCTGTGACACCGCATAAACTAATATATGCTCACCTGGGCTTCTATCAGTGCAACATCACTGAGTAGTCCGTCTTAGGCTATGCTCAGCTTCACATCTCTAGCATTAGTCATTGTAATCGTGGGAAGCCTAACTCGCAGTTCCGGAGAGAGTGGAGGGTCATTCGCGGGTTGACATGTATGTGCATTGAAATATGGAGATATCTCCCCTAAGCAGTAATTTTTCAATATTTCAAAGCCGAGAATCATTTCGATGTATTTCTTAGGTGACGTGAAAAATGGGCCTAACGCAACGTAAAAAAGCCGATTACAAATATTATTTGTTATTGGCGTACGAAGCGAAACACTTCGGACCAAGTTGTGTGTGAAAAATGCCTCTCGGCAAATTTCCAAGAGATACCTATATAACGCTTATTTATAAACTATATCAACTATGTTCGTAATTTCTGGCTGTGGTATACTCTCCATCAAACGTGCACATCAGTAACACAAATGACTCCAAAATGCACGAAAATTGACATAAAAAATAATAATTCGCTTCATGACAAGTTGAGCAAGTGTTGTAACATATCAAACAACAGTATTTCATAAAACCCTCAGTCACCCTTCAAGATCCTATCTTTGTAAGTTTTTTTTTGCACGACCATATTGTCAGTGCTTCATCGCTTTCTATGTCATGCTTATCCTTCTTGAACATTTTACGAACATGTCCTAATCTGATACTGTTTTTTTTGCTTTCGAATTGCCTGACTAGCACCTCTCAGAAGTCCAATGTTAATCTGGAAGTTCGTCGTATTAACGCTTTCGCTTGTCGGCTAATTCTTTCTGTGTTTAGCTCTTCCAAACAGCTACTGATCCGTTAAGAAGCAGAATGGAAGATTCCAACCCTCACATAATTGGTCGGTATGCGTTGTATCGCAGTGTGTGCAAGTTTTGTAGCAGCTGGCATGTGTTCGCAGACTTCGTTTCAACCGACCTCTGGCGATTCTATTCCCGTCAAGAAATAAAATATCACACCTTCCGATGCGCAATCAATTATGCGAAAATGCAGACTTCCTAAATCTGTTACTTCGAATTTGTGTCCATCAATTCCAACGACTTACGAATGGCCATAGAATACTCCCGAATGAAATGATAAGAAAATACATATTCACTAAATCATTGAAATAGATCTCAATTCCCCAAAAGATGACGGTATGCATAATCGTGATATGCCATACCATTGGCTAACATGACCTCCCAGCATGCTATGAAACAGGTCTGTCTAGGCCCAGTGCGCCCTCATGTATTATCCATCCCCGGCGTGTGACATAAACTGTCCGCTAAGCTTTATATTGTGATATCTTGCCAACGTAAGGGCCATCTTTAGAACCGGGCCCTCTGGATCGGACAATCGAGTTAAAACCTCCATGACGTGCAACAGTGCATGGCCATATGCTCATTTTTGGAAAGCTGTATGTTTTCAGCTTCATGTTTTCTCACCCAGAAACAGAGATCACGGACCCAGCAGACAGCATTGATTTCCAACCTTCCCACCACTCCTGGGATCTCCGCCAGTGCACTGCACATTGTATACTGATGAATGCACGGAACACTCGGGAGGGACGGGGCAAGGGCAGGAGAAAGCTTCTCCGTAGCCGTCTCTGGGTACAGCAACAGAGATGGGATAACATCGACTACTTTAGCAGTTCTTTGCTAACGCCACTGCCATAGAACGTCTTTTATGCAAGGGATTCGAAAACTGTTTGCTGGGCGCGAGATAGGCTGTGTTTTGCAAGCCAGGGTTTTAAGTTGTTAACTGTAAAGAACATGCCTGGGAAATCTATCGTCCCTCTTCTCCCAAAACAACTTTCGACTTCCCAATCATAGGCAGGCCTAGGAAAAGGAAAAGATGAGACATTCGCCCCACACCCCCAGGTTGTGAGGGCTAATAAAGATTAATGTTATGAAGGTGGCAGGCCGGTATCATGTCTATGGCGCAGGAATGATTGTCTGACCCCGTATTGGGAGGGATTTGTCACCTCTTCCCTGTGGAGTGTTTGTTTTTGTTGTTGTTTCGACACTCATGTTCCGAAGCACCGAGTGTTGTACATGCACTGCGGGTCACCTGATGATCCAGGCAGGTGCGCCCGGACAAATCAGTTTGCGTGAATGTGCTGCATTTCATTGGCTTTGCGTACTTTGACGTATACGCATGCCAATTGTGCGCATACTCAAGTCTACGTAAGCACGAAAGCACACATGCGCAAATGTACGTGAGCGCAAATGTATGCAGGCCAAAGATGCGTATATGAAAATAGGTCAGTGCAAATGTACGTGAATATGCGGAAATGTGCATAGACAGATGCAAGGTAGTTGAGTTCGTAAGAAACTATTCACTCACCGTGACAGTGAAGCGCCCTACATTCGCCACAGGCTCTTTATTGGATGTCATCACAACAAATTCGCCCACCTCTGTCGACAGACCCAAAGTGAGCTCCTGCCACTACAGTCCCCACAAACTTATCACTTGTTCAATTAAAGTAAACAGGCCTGCCTCAGTTAACACCGTGATAAAGTCACGTTCTTTCGGACGAGTGGACACCTCGGAACTGACCCTTGACCTTGGTGAGATCGACTGGGTTCAGGTCACTGGTCGCATCTCAGTAACCGATAAATGGGACACCCTGCTGAGATTGCTGACACCTATTCTCGACGAGCACCTGCCACTCAGAAACATCAAAATTCGGAACCCAACAGCACCACATGTTAGCGAAGCTACCCAACATCTCTTGCTTTGGCGAAATGTAGCCTTGCGCTTACAAGATAGAAACACTTACAAAATACTTAACCGACATGTTTGATCAGCTATTAGAGCTGACTATAGGGAAGAGATTAGTGGAAAGATAGCTCAAAAAGGCCCATCAGCTGCGTGGCGTGCTATCAAGCCTACTATCGATACAAAAAAGGATCTCACAGAGTACAGACTCAGGTCTTACCTGAGCAGCTAAATCAACATTTTGTTAGTGTCCGACCAAAAGTATCGGCAGAGGTCAAACGCCTATCGCGCATCTCTCCCAGCTCCTATAAAGTATCACCCATATCTCTTGAACAGCCATCCCAAATCCTCATATACATGAGAAGCACAGGTGCTTGCGGACCCGATGGGACCTGTATTAAGGTTATCCAATTTCTGTTTTTTTTTATCGGCGAAGTGCTGCTCAACATTATAAACACCTGACTGACTACAGCTGATATCCCCTCCACTTGTAAACAGTCAATAGTAACTCCCATTCACAAATCAGGAGATCCTTTGGATCCCTCTAATTTTAGACCCATCTCACTGGTTCCGGTTATCGCCAAGATCACTGAAAGAGAAGTGGAGAAGCAACTCTATCGCTACCTAAACTCAAACCACCTACTGGCCCAAACTCGGCACGGCTTCAGACCACGCAACTCTACGGAAACCGCCCTTATCTCAGTCACGGACGAAATACTAGCAGCAATGGACCGTTCGGAAGTAGCTCTCCTTTGCATTCTGGACCTCAGTGAATGTTTCGATGTAATAGACCACACCAAACTGCTCACTAAACATGGACTCATGGAAACGATACCGACTGGTTTAAAGCACATCTGGGAGATCTCACGCAGGCTGTTAGGGTCTCAGATCAACACGGAAACAGGCATCTCTCCTCCTTTCTCCCAAACAACATAGGTGTCTTTCAAGGCTCATCATGAGGTCCATTTCTCTATTGCATCTTTTCGAACGACCTCAGTCTGACGTCCCGGTAGCACATGTCACCCAGTTCGCAGACGACACCCAGGTCCTCATCTCCGGTCGGAAATCTGATCTCCCAAATCTGATGTCAGATGGAGACATGTCTGAGCCAACTCTACGACTACTTCCTGGATAACAGCTTGAAGGTGAACCCGACCAAAACTTGGCTTCTTACTCTCGCATCGCGTCAAAATCTGCGCAATATTACCCCGATACGAGTGTGCTTTAGGGACGCCGTGATAGATGAGAAACATTCGTGTAAGAACCTTGGGGTGACATTTGATCGCCACATATCGTGGGATTCCCATGCAGCTGTTGAGGTCCGCAAGTGCACTGGGTTCCCTCTGGCCCTGAGCCATCTGCGTCACCATCTATCGACAAGTACCCTCTTCACTATAGTCAATAGCCTAGTTATATCCAATATCTGATATTGCATATCTGTTTACGGGAACAGGACGTCAGCAAACATCCACAGACAAGACAAGATCATAAACTTCGCCACTAGAGTCGTGTCAGGTCTCCTGAAATTTGATCACTTTTCTGATGCCCGAAACGAGTTGGGTCTCCTCACTGCAGCTGATCTGTACCTATTTCACGGTCTCACTTTGGTCCACAAGATCATTCTGACGGGTGAGCCTGCGCACATTGCCGGTCAAATCAATGCAAACTCTACCCTGCAAAACCGTCACACACGTGCAGACGACCATCTGCACCTGCCAGCCATACACAGAGGGTGGCCGCAGGAGATTTCTCTACTCGTCTGTCTTCCACTACAGCAAACTTCCTACTGAAACAAAAACATCAAGGCTGTCTAACTTCACGAAACATGCACTAGCGTATCCCCACGAACAACGCTAGTCACACAAAATATCCTACACCATGGATATGTGTACACTATGAAGTCACCTTTAGGCCGTCGCTTTCCTATCACTTCTACAAGCCACTCGTGTATGGATTGTGTTGCAAGTACGGCGTATGCAGTGCGGAAAGTGATATGGATATTGTATTATGTTGGCGTACGAATGTTTCTTGCGCATCTGCTCCCACTATTGATCACACATCTATCCTTTCTTTGTAAATATCTGTGAGTTCAACCCAGACTGTCCGTAACAGCCACTGCACGTGGAGGGCATGTATTGTTAAATAAATAAATAAATAAACAAGGCAACTTACCCATGTTTGTATGCACGAGCGTACTCCGGAGTAGCTACACGTAAGCAACCGTACGTTAGATCACAGACGGGCTCAGAATATTGTTAAAATGTAGTTGTATTAAGAAGACCAGAGGTGTCTGTGCATTTTATACATTTACTAAAGTGGGGCTCGTTTAGGCCTGAATCTATGGGGTGGATCCCCCCATTCATCCCCTCCGTCTCGAAATCTATTGGACACATACCGAAACTGGACAGCTTTTGCATGGGACTATAAATGCGACGCTGCGCTGTTTAAGGTAGAAATTCGAATTACCGCGGCCCATGCAAACTGAGTAACTGATCTTATTAATTGGCTTACATGTTCTCCTAACTACATGCTGCATGCGAGTAGTACGATTTCAAGGTTAAAAAGCCATACATTTGACATCGTTCAACACCTTGCATTATACATTAGGGTGTGTCGCCTGAACGGTTTTTCTTATGCATAGTGAAATTATCGTGCAGATCACCTAAAAAAAAACCCTGTGGTCGAAACCAAATCGAAATCAAACAATAAACAAAATATGCGACAGACCGATAAAGAAACAAATTTGCCGGGCGCCCGGCGTTGAAGTCTCCAGTGATGGCGCTCCGTTGCGATTGGCATCTAACACCACGCGTCGGCCGCCGTCGGAGCGCCGCCGCGGCGCTGTGACGAAAAAGGCGGCAGTCGGTGCTGTGGATGACTTATGAATGGATTCTGGTAATTAAAAAACAGATCAGGGGAGCCGGGATATATCTGATTGTAAAGATTAAACTTCACTGAAGGACTGATCGCTCCACTTTCCTTTGTCTGTCCTCCACCGTTCACAGTGCTATGAATCATCATTCGAATAATTTGCGTCCGCACTAACGACACAAAGTAGCTTCGCATGCCATACATCCCTGTTTTATTAGTCAATCCAAGTCTCCTGTTCCTTTTCGTTACTCAAGTTTCAAGGGAAACTGGGATTATCAGCAGTAGGGACAACCTATTAACGAGGGCGACACGAGCCGGCGGCGATCGTCGCATGGCGCGGGGGAGGGGCTGGGATGGGGCGGGAGACGGCCGGCGCACGGTGAGGGTAGAGAACACAAAGAGCGAGACAGGGCAGGGGAGGGGAGGGGGAGACAGGGGGAGGGGAGGGCCGCGAAGACAAGGCAGTCGGCGGCGGAGACCCGGCGGGACGGCCCGAAAAAGAGTGGTTTGGTGTCTGCAAGTTGTGCCCACTGCCTGTGAAGTGTGATATTACCTGCGTCGGTGTGATCGGGGTAAGAGTTCGAACATGAAGACCCGCGCTTCCACCAAAGGGCTTTTGGTTCCTTCTGAACTAAAAACAAACCGACTGCCCACGCGAATTGACGTTCTGAATTACTTGAGAAAAGTGAATAGAGACTAATGCGTTGCGAACAAAAGGTTGAAAGAGAGGCTAGCATCCCATATAAAGTTTGTCGCGGCAAGTGTGATGAAAATGTGGTGCTGCGAAGGGATACTGTAGGGGTGGCGGCTCTGCCGTCGGTGGGGTGTGTGGGGTGGTGGCGGGTGTGGGTGGTGTGCGGGGTGTGGGTGGGGTGGGTGTGGTGAGTGGGGTGGGGGGTGTATGGGTGTATGGGGGTGTGGTATGTATGGAATGTGGACTGTGATAAACTGTGTGTTAAAATGTGTGTTGAAGTGTATCTTCTAGCGTGTTTTATCTGCTGCTAACCTCACTTAAACTCGACTGAGTGTTATGGGTGTGTGAAATGTGTTTTAGATAGTGGGTGTGTGAAGGGGTGTGGACAAGTTATTATTGATGCAGCCTAAACTAAACTGAAACTGTCAGTGGTGTATTCTGTTGTATTGCACCGCCAGTTCCACCACACATCCCCCAAACCCCAACCGTCGTGATGTTGGTTTGAGTTGCCGTCCCTAACACGAATTTATATATGTGCGAGGTCAAAGTTTTGGGAACACCATATAGGTAAGTGAGTGTCTTTAGCCAGATTATAATTAATACGGTGCATTAGAGAATTGATGATAATGACATTCACCATTGGTTTAACTGACATGTCCTTGTTGGGACTTTTTGGACGCTAGTATTAGCATAATTTTGTACAATGTTCCGCACGAAATAGGTGCCTGTGTTGAGCCCCAAGCGGCTTCCCGCTGATCCTTACATCTACCTACTCACGTTCATTCCCTTCATTCATTGCGCATTCGTCGCCCCATTCATGCTCTCCTTATGAATTAATTAATTGCTTGGTCCCCAAATTTGCTCCCTACCCCCCTTTCAGCGGTACACAAACACGTAGATCGACAGACCAATGCTCTAATTTTGATGGTATTACCGGGCCGAACAAGTAAACCTTTCACTGCCAATCATGGCTGGCCTAGCCATTATTAGCAGCGTTTCTCGCCTGGACAAAGTCTTAACTGCAACGAGGGGCTCATCGTACTGACTCCAGGGCTGATACAAGTGCTCTGATGTCTTTGACCACACACCTAACCTTAAGTTCGATCGATGCCGCCCAGGCCTTATTCGTCGTGCACTTGCGACCAGGTCTGGCGTAACCAACGGGCGGGCACGGATCCCTACCAGGTTGGTCACGTACCCGGTCGTCTTTATGTCTAGCCGGCCCTATGAGTTTTGGCCTTGGGGTCTTACGGCATGCCAAACCCGTCCATCATGCCCCTCGGACTGTCTGCACCAACCGTGCCCACGTGCAGGGTTCGGGGGTGGACAAACCACCGGGCAGTGTTTTGCCAATACCCTAGAGTCTGGCGCCAGACTTCCGGCGAGGCTACCGTGGTGGCCCCTTTACCGGCCCCTCCCCGCATGCATACCATGTTCGCCACCTCACCTGCACCTCTGGATCACAGAGGCCAGCGTGATTTTGCGGTCAAAGATCCAGAGCAGGTGAACTAATACCCCGAAGTGTCCGTTCATCGCACCCTCTGGCAATCAGGCCTTAGCCAAACGCGCGTCATATATAACGGCAATAATGTTCCAGGCAATTTAACTGGCTTCAACATTCACCCCCGTCGCTCGGAAGAACGTTCAGTCCATAGGAGGACGGCTGGCAGGTCGACTGCCTCGCTTTCAGTTTCGCCGTGCCCCCGGCGAGTGGTGCTCCCTCCTTGAGGGGATCCCCAATGGCGGGCGTACCTCGGAGTCTGCCTCCGTTTCCGCCGCCCTGTTTCCTGTCAGTTTTACCCACCATGTCGTCGGAGGAAGAGCTCTGGTTTAGTGAGGAGGAGAGGGTCGAGGCGGAGTTAATGTTCTCCCGGTTGGTGGACCAGGACCTGGAGGACATCCCTCAGTTCTTGCCTGAGGTTGTTTTGGACCTCGGGCCCGACGACTTTAGGGGCATTGCACAGCTCAGAGGTGGTGGCACGGAGGCGGAGACGGCTGGGAGGAGCCTTCCACCCCGATCGGCACGGAGACCGTCACGCAACGGCCCTGCGGTAAGTCTCCTCCCCCTTCGGATGTTCTCATGGATTGTTCACGAATTCGGGGCCCGTCCGACACCCGTTCATTAGGGTGATCAGAGTGTTGTATTTGCCTCCACCCAACCTCTGTTGCTTTCTTCTCGTTGCTTAAACCATGACAGCATCATTTATCCTGGCGTAAGATCTGGAGCGTCGCTACCGAGTTTCACTACGGCTTGACGGGACAGGGGAGGAGGATCACGTTGGCGCTAGTTTTTGCTAACCGATTGATCCTGCTGGGGACGTCAACCGGGCTGCGTCCTTCTTGGACGAATTTGGGGTGGCGTACGCCGTCTGGCGGGGTTACGCCCCCGACGTGTCGCCGCTCCGCCCCTGCCCGACAGCGTCCTTGTGCGGGCGGCGGCGCGTGCCGCGTGGCTGTCGCCAGAAGACCGGGCGACTCGCCTGGCCACTCTGCTGCGCGAGGGTGCCTTCGCGACCTGTTGAGGACCTGGTGGCTGGCCGGAGCGCGGTCCCGGGGAGTCCGCGCCCCCCTTGGTCGCCGTCGCATCGTCTGTGAGGCGGCCCCTACCCTCCCGCCGGGCGTTGACGGTCCCACCCCATCCCGGTGGTCAGGGCCGCTCAACGGCTCTACTTCTTCCGATCCTCTCACCGAGGAGATGTGTTCCAGCATCACCTGGGAGGATTTCCCTCTCAGGTGAGGCGTAGCCCTCCGCTCGGCTGCAGGTCCGTTTCCGGATACACTTGAGACATTAATAAAATACCTGTGAGGCTACGTTCTTCTATCGCCAAGTCGGCATTACTGGGTGCCCGGAAGATGTGTCGGGACGAAGATGAGAGAGGGAGCGGTGTATGTTGGGAGCCGATTGAGAGAGAAAGGCGACGACATGACCGTACGGGTAGGTCGGGAGGGATGGTAAACAGAGGGGGTGAGAAAAGAGAGGTGTGAAAAAGAAGGGTGGGGAGAGAGAGAGAAGAGAGAGAGAGAGAGAGTGAAAGAGAGAGAAAAAAGACAGTGAGGGAAGAGATAGATCGAGTGAGAAGGAAAGAGAGAGAGAGAGAGAGAGACGAAAACAAAACAAAACACACACAAGGCGGAGGATGAGTAAGTCTAGCAGGTGTCCGTATTCCACTGTGCATATATTCGCGCTGTCCCCGCAGGTACAGAGGGACAACAGGAAGCCATACCCCCTGAGGAACATCGCGGCACCCTTGTTCATCAGCGCCATGAACACGGATCATTATTCGGTGTTTGACGCGTAACTACCCTCCCCTCCGTCCAGCGGGTCGTTGAAATTTGTTACTACGAGGGCACGTTTGAAAGAGGGTCGTAAATCTGACGTCATCC